>JAXLNO010000079.1:240532-431932 GCA_038087875.1 Malacoraja senta | reverse complement strand
AACAAAAAGAGCTCCCAGCGCCATTCCAAACTGCTTGTTGGCTTGGTCCAAGCACATCTTACCCAGATCAAGCTGCTTCTCGGTACCTCCAATTCTTTTGAGAAGTTATGAATTGCATCTCTGAACGGTGTGGACAGATGCTCACTCAAAGCAACCACAATACGCCAAATCATATAATTATGCAGCACCCTGAAATCACAGATAGACCACACGTGTCACGTTACACATTCTTGAATTAATTCTGCACTTTATTTACTTCTGTTGTTAATATTTTTACATGAACACAATGAACTGTTCAGAGCCATACAGAACTATTCGACATACCTGGTGAAATGTCGAAACATTTAACACCTGCTTCACTTGCTTCTTTGGGAAATGAGTCCTTCAAGTTACTTTCAAATAATAGGATTTATACTGTATGATTGGATTACTTCTTGCATATTCGTTCATGGATCTCTATTCATCTCAGGAGTCAAAATCTTCTGCAAATCTACAGACTCTCCCACCCACCTCCACTGCATCTTTTCCCACTCTGTCTCTTGTAAGGTTGCCAACCATTACTCTCAGTTTCTCCATCCCACCCACATCAGGATGACGTTTTCTACACTCGGACTGACAAAATGTCCTCCATCGGGTAACATGGCTTTTTACCTGCCGTAGTTAGTGGAGCCCTCACACACATTGTCTTGGTTTCCCTCACGTTTGCTCTCCCAACCTCGTATCCAGACAGAACAGAGATAGATGTCCTCTGTCCTCTCCTTTCACCTCACCACTTTGCATCTAGCAGATCATCCATCACCACTTTCACCTACTCCAATTGGATCCTACCACCAGCCAAATCTTCCTCTCTCCCCCCCCAACCCCTTCTGTTTCCTGCAGAGACCAATCCCTCTGTGACTCTCTTGTGGTCCCATCTCTTCCTACCTACCCCTCCCGGTCCCTAGCATGTTCCCATGCAATCATAGGGGGTGCACACTATACCTCTTCCTCCATTTTCTTGGGACATAAACAGCTTTGCAGGTGAGGCGGTGATTTGTATGCACCTATGTTGAAGG
This sequence comes from Malacoraja senta, assembly GCA_038087875.1. Classification (NCBI taxonomy): domain Eukaryota; kingdom Metazoa; phylum Chordata; class Chondrichthyes; order Rajiformes; family Rajidae; genus Malacoraja; species Malacoraja senta. The sequence continues at coordinate 430,877 of JAXLNO010000079.1, read as the reverse complement.
GACCAAGCACAAACCAAGCCACTGTATTACAGAGTACTTGTGCGCTGTGAGGTCAAACACTAACTGGAACAGTACCTCATATTCCATAGACTGCGAGGTATTGTCTCGTATTCTATTAAGCTAGAATACGAGGTTGTGTATTCTTGGGTAGCCTACAACCCGATCTATAAACTTTCCAATTTCAGGTAACCCACTCCCCCTGACTCCCACTGGCTCATCAGGTTCTCTTCCCTGTGCTCATCTTTTCTATCCCTTCCATTCCCCCACTCCCACCCTTCACTCTCATCACCAAGACTCATTGTGCTCCCTACCTGGTTCCATCTCCCCATCACCCACATACCCTTCTGCTGGTCTTTTCCCCTTGCACCATCTTTCCTATTCCCTCACCCCCTCTGTTGGTTCCAACTGTCACCCACCAGCCTCTGTCTCACCTCTTCTCACTTCTTTGTACCGGCTTTCTATCTTCTACAAATACCAAAACAATAACCACCCCTTTGCCCATAGATGCCGCTTGACCTGCCGAATTCTTCCCGCAGTTTATTTTTTGCAGTAGGATCTCTAAGTTTAGAAACATAGAAAAATAGATGCAGGAGTAGGCCATTCGGCCCTTCGAGCCAGCAGCGTCATTCAATATGATAATGGCTGCTCATCTAAAATCAGTAACTCGTTCCTGCTTTTTCCCCATATCCCTTGATTCCATTAGCCCTAAGAGCTAAATCTAACTCTCTCTTGAAAACATTCAGTGAATTGGCCTCCACTACCTTCTGTAGCAGAGAATTCCATAGATTCACCACTCTCTGGGTGAAAATGTTTTTCCTCATCTCAGTCATAAATGGCTTACCCCTTATTCTTAAACTGTGACCCCCTGGTTCTGGACTCCCCCAACAGCGGGATATTTTTCCTGCATCTAGCCTGTCCAATCCTTTAAGAATTGTATTAATTTCAATAAGATCCTCTCTTCATCCTAAATTCCAGTGAATACGTTAACTAAGGCTCCTTCAAGCTCAGCAGAACTCTCGAAGTGCTGATTGAGATTTCCCAGGGAGGTGACACACCAAGGTACCTCTGGGTTAGCCTGGACAAAGTCTAGCTCTCACTCTTGTAGCCAGTTATAATGGAGGAGACTGCCAAGAGTTATTGTACCAATACATGCTCATTAAGGTGTGAGAGAATGTCCCTGTCTTGGGCAGTGGAGATCAGTGTGAAGTGAAACCCAGCATTATACTCCCACTCATAGACATCTGCAGTTCCTTCCTACAACTCCCCTGCCTTTTAATCAGAGCTTTGACCTGATGTTTTTAATCAGTCTCGGAGATCTTGACACGCTGACTGTCCTCTTGTGCCAGAGTGACTCTATGAGAAGATGCAAACACATTTGTTTTTTATTTAATAAATCATGCCCGAATATTTTCTGCTGGTTTGCCTTTTACTCAACAATCAGATTTAAGAATCGGTCATAGACACAAGTAACAAGTGCTGGATTAACTCAGCGGGTCAGACAGCATCTCTGGAGAAAAGGAAGAGGTTGTAGCCGGGACTCACAGGAGTCCAGCCAAAGACCAAGCGGAACACAAGTTGTGTGCACGAGACGTATTTTATTCTCTCCAATACAGCTCCCTACTCCTCCCTGGTCACAGGCGTTGCCCAGCCTTAAATACCCACTCAGGTAAAAACCCCATGACTAGCGCCTCCCACACCGAGACGCCTCCCTCCAGAGCCGAGGGTTCGTTGTGCCCGTGGCTTGCCACCAGGTGACGTTTCAGGTCGAGACCTTTCTTCAAACTCGGTCTATTGCTTCACCGAAGAAAAACTTTTGCTCTTAAAACTAACACATCCACCTGTGAAGCCAAAACTCTGCTGCCAACGAAATGGTAAATGGGTCAAACGCGAGTTAATGTCTGCTTTAAGTGAATCAACTGCGAGTGAATCTGTAATGTGTTTAAACCACTTGTGTATTCCGAGGTTCTGTTTGAGTGCAAACATTTGGAATGATCATTGATGGCCTGTCATGTGGTGTGAGAAAACAAATATAACGCTTCAGTAAGGGCTGTCAAAATATAAGCTGTGTAAAAAAACATTATCATTTTTATGAGGTAACATATTACATTACGACAGTGTCCACGAACCCCCTTATGTTTACCATTGTTTAATGTCATTTGTTTAGTTATGTTCACCCACCTCAAAGCTTTCCTTTCTGCTTTTGATTCTGGAGGCAGGCGGGAAGCCTGTACCATGAGAGGCGGCTTTTAACACGGACTGCAATGGGAATCGTGCCCAAGGCCAGGCAACGCACACGGGTTCTTTGGACAGGGACAGTCAGAAAAATAATGGGCATTATGGGAAATGAATCCAAAAAAACGTCCTCGGGGATATTCACCCATAAATTTATACTGGAAATGCAAAAGATAACTACTATGAGTCATAGGACTCCATTAAATTAACATCAGAACATCCAGCCATCACAAGCCAGTGGAGTTGGAGGCTGGGTTTAAATGTACAAATATTAATTATTTTAAAAGATGTCAATTTCTGGTACAATCAGTGCAATGTTTAGGATTCAGTATGAAACTGGTTCTGGAGATACTAATTTACTCCAATGTGCCAACGAGGTAATGTGCCTTCAACTCAAACACATTATTGGCCACAGGAACTGCATGCGCAATTTCCCAAATTTCTGGAAAACTCTGCAATTAAAGTGAAGCAGGAAGGCAGAGTTTATCCCTGGGTCTGTGCAAAACAAAACCAATTCACATCATTCATTTAATCCACAGCACAACTCTTCAATCGTCCACCATCCGGGCATCCCACAATCTTCCACAGGTGCAGCTGCATTCTGTCCCTCAGCATCACTCCAGATATATGGGAACCATCACCTCTTCCACTTCCCAAAACGACAAGCAGTAAAATGGATGAAAGGTCACAATCTGAAAAGTTCAATTTGTTTCTTCCTGCATGGATATGGCCTAATCTCACGAATATCTCCGGTCACAACCTCGACCCAGTCCAACCTGATATACTTGTTAGTGAGATGCGATGTGTGACAATTTATCAATTCTGAAGGCAGTGCCCAGAACTACAAATGCTCCTCCCATCCAATGTGGCAAGTTATGTTTCCTTTCATCTGATGTAGTCTGCTCCTACATGAAGGCAGCTACTGAATGCGCTATCCTATCCACAAGTCAGACCTTGACCTGTATTAACTCCCTCCTCCAACCCCATTCTGCCCATTGTTTTCCCGGTAATGTTCTGTCCAACTGCACTCGCAGGTTTTGGAAAGGTATTTGGACAGGTGCATGGATAGGAGAGGTTTGGATGGCTATGGGTCAAGTGTAGGCAAGTAGGATTAGCTCAGTTGGGTGACATTATGGTGCCATGAAATGGGGGGGACTATGTATAAACACAGCTGTACTTTCTACAAGGTGATACCAAAATGTAAAAAAATACCCTTTAATAAAATTTGACAATGTGCACTTTAACCACAAGTGATTTTTTCTATTATAAATCTCAAATTGTGGAGTACAGAGGCAAATAAATTAATGATGGGTCTTTGTCCCAAACATTATGGAGGGCAGTGTACACCATGCTTTGTGATAAAAGACGGAGTAATTCTGGCATGGCACCAATGTAGGGGATCGGGTATTAGAGTTCCTGATGCTGCTTCTTGAAGTCTAGTCCTGGAATGAAATTCCCATTTGAGCCGTCATTTCTTCAGATATTTAAACAATCTTAATTTTTTAAGTGATTTTATTTTTATAGGTTTTAGCATAATTCAGTTTCTCCCTAACTTTACTTCCTGATGTGTGAACTATTTAATGTCGTGCTGCTGCTGGGATGTTTCACCTGTGTGGACTCAGCTCACTGGATGCCCTCTGCCAAATCTACAGAGTTAAAGGTGAATCGGTTAGTGATAAAGGTCTGTCTTAAACTTCCAGTCAGTGCAATCGTTCTGAATCTACACCGTCTATTTTCTGTTTTTGCATACCCAACAAAGTTTCTCACAGTATCTCAGTACATGTGACTATAATAACAACCTAAATTAAACCAAGATCTCTGACAGGATATACTGAACTGAGAAAACATCTGCCACAGAGCTGCTACTGAAACTGGGACAACAGAATCATTCGTATTTGGAACTTAAGTGATTGAAATCCCTATACTGAAAGCAGATTTATAATTTAAAAATGGAATGCAATCACGGCTGAATTTTACATAAATGATGCCATTTTATAAAATGAATCCCAGTTGTAATTTTAGAGGGGGCTGTGAGACCTAAACTCTGCACAGAGCTCTGGGGCACAGAGCTCACAAGGCCCTGTGCAGCTGCTTCGGTGCAAATCCTCTTGCAGTGAAGCCTAACATACCATCTGAAACACTACATGCAGTTTCCTCAGCTGATTCAGGGCCACGACAGCATGGTTCCCGACCCTCACTGGTCAGTGGTGGCCAATGGGAAATGACCACTTCATTCCAACTCTTCTTTTCCCTGTCAACCAAGTCTTACTCTGCACAGCTCATTATTTACCAAGCCGAGATGCTTTCATTTTGAACATTAACCTCTCCCATGGGATTTCATCAAAAGCGTTGAAAGCTGAAATGTGCCACATCTGCTGGTTCTTCCTTATCTATTCTATGTATTACAACTTCACAAAGCCTCCAACAGATGTTAAGCATGATTTTTCATTCATAAATTGAAGCTGACTTTGTCCAATCCAATTAATGTTTTCCAAGTGTTGTGTTATTACATCTTCTCTACTGACAGGATGTTGGAGGGGGAGGGGGTGTGCTGAGGACACCCTGCTGGTATTACCCTGCAGAATTAATGAATACACACAACCCTGTACAGTGTTGCAGTGTTACTCTGTTACACTGCAGAGTGAATCAGCACACAGCCCTGACTTCTTCCACGACCAAGATGTTGATTCAACAATCTATGTCACAAGAATCTCAAATTAAATTGCATAAAATAAATACTTTCTGTGCAATCCCTCCAGCCCCAAAGCCCCAGACTGAACAAATAACTGCACTTGTACAGGAATGGCAAAACCTCTGCAGAGCCTGGAATGTTGCACCAGGGAGCCCCACTGATACAGAGAGTGGGTGGGTGGGTGCTCTCTGGTTGCCAGCAGCTCACTGTAGGTCTGGTGGGAGAGTGAGGGACCCAGGAGAGGAGTAATATTGTTCAGGGACTCCACTCCATGGCTGGTAAACCCAGCTATCATTCTAGAGAGCAACACATAAAGTTGTTACCAAAAACTGAAAGTTTGAGAAATGCTGAAAACGGCTACCTTCTGTGGTCACAAACACAGCAAGTTTCAAGGATGAGATTGAAGCAGAAAGAGATTCTCTGAGTTTCAGTAAAATGTCAACATTCTGTGTTTTGTCTTGAATGCTTTTCTTTATTGAGTTATCTGTAGAGATAATGCCATTTATTTGGAATGGATATCAAACTGCTGTGAAATCTTTACTTCCTGTGCATTTGTAAACTCTAACAGGTATTAAGGGTTTTATGGTTTATTTGTTATCTTTGTAAATCTAATGCAAACAGCTCGACATAATGAGCTGGAGCTAACCAGGAGAGAAATATCCGAGCAGCCTGCTGGTTCACAGTGTCAGTGCAACTATCACCATCTGTGTGTGGTGCATCAGATAGCTGAAATCTGGAGTGTTCTTCCATTCATTGTCGGTGCTGGTTCAGGGCAGTCCGCAGTGCCAGACACCTCACCTCACACCCCACACCCCCACACCCCACACCCCACACCCCCACACCCTCTCACCCCCACACTCCTGTCCCCACACTCCACCTCCCTCACCCCTGGCCCCCACACTCGTGGCCCCACACCCGTGGTTCGACATCTCACACCCCTCACATACTCCTCACCCTATGTCGCTTACCACACCTCTCCCCACCTCCCTCACCCCACCCCTTGCCCCACACCCCACCTCCCTCACCCCTCGCCCCACACCTCTACCTCTGAACTTCTACATCTGAGGTGTACTCCTTAAATAAAATGCTCCTTAATTTAACCTCCTTGCGAACTAAACTCAGACTTAATCTACACAAATATAGCAAGACGAGAGGTCTACTTATTGCATCTGGAAGTATCAAAAAAATCTGCTCAAATCCTATGGTTTTACATCATGTGTCAAAAATTCAACTCTTTCACTGAAAGAGGACATACCCTGTGAAAGTCTGCAGAATGTCACATTCAATTTGGAAAAAAAACTCATCAATGTGTCTCATTGTCTGTAACTCGTTTTCACCTCGCACACAGTTAACAATAACCTGTTTCCTTTATCATCATTTTTGCATATCTTTCATTCATTTGTTCTATATCTCTCTATATCATCATCAATATCTCTTGTTTCCCTTTCCCCTGACTCTCGACACAAAACGTCACCCATTCCTTCTCTCCAGAGACGCTGCCTGTCCCGCTGAGTTACTCCAGCTATTTGTGTCCATCTTCGGTTTAAACCAACATCTGCAGTTCCTTCTTATACAATTTGTTAATTGGTTTGATTTGTATTCCAGTTTCTACAAGCTGTATTGACCATAATTTAATCCACAAAGCACAGTTTAGTAAATATACTGAGAATAACAAGAGAAGCATGGGAATTAGGCAACATAAAATTATATAGATTTCATATTTAAGAAACCGTTTACCTTGGAGGAGTCTTCGATATGAGTTCTGAAACTTTCTGCATGTAGTCAGTGGCAAACACTACAATTTCTTCATCCTCTGAAAGATTATCGTGAAATATTCGGTCCAGTAAATGCTTCCATTGAACCTGTGAAATTAAATGAAAGATAATTCCCAGTTAACAAATTTGATATAAAGGTGAGTAGATTATCTCTACCTTTCACAAACAAGTGAGCGGCTACTCACGGCGGGGGCTGTACGCTGCAACTCCCTGATGGTCACCTTGTTGTACACGCTGTGGATGTCTCTTCTCACAGAATCAGACTCAGACATTGTTATCTTCAGCCACGTTTTTGAGGAAAAACACAAAGTTAGACAATGTGAATGGTTGCAAGATATTTTACTTAAAGTGACTTGTTACTCACATTGAAACATTGAAGAAAACAAGGTGACAAATCACTGCTGACTGGCACTGGGGGTCTTGACAAAGTAGTAACGGTCATAAACTAAACTCCCAATGAAGCAATTGTTCTTACAATCCAGGTGCAATCTACCAACTGTGTTGTTCTTCCTGTTCGGTCTTGCATGGAAAACATCAAAACAAAGGTACAAGATTGTGGCAGGGTCCCCAACGTGACTACTTTGATTTGTGGAAGTTTTAATGCTTACAACACACATTTAAATTAAATGCTACACGGAAGTAAGGACTCAGAGTGCTGGAGTAACTCAGCGGGTCAGGCAGCATCTGTGGAGAATATGGATAGGTGACGTTTCACAAAGTGCTGGAGTAACTCAGCGGTTCAGGCAACATCTGTGGAGAACATGGATAGGTGACATATCACAGAGTGCTTGAGTAACTCAGCGGGTCAGGCAACATCTGTGGAGAACATGGATAGGTGACGTTTCACAGAGTGCTGGAGTAACTCAGTGAGTCAGGCAGCATCGGTAGAGAACATGGATAGGTGACGTTTCACGGAGTGCTGGAGTAACTCAGTGAGTCAGGCAGCATCTCTGAGAACATGGATAGGTGACGTTTCACGGAGTGCTGGAGTAACTCAGTGAGTCAGGCAGCATCTGTGGAGAACATGGATAGGTGACGTTTCACGGAGTGCTGGAGTAACTCAGTGAGTCAGGCAGCATCTCTGAGAACATGGATAGGTGATGTTTCAGTTCGGGACCCTTCATTGAGATGCTGCCTGACCTGCTGAGCTACTTTGAGCCAGCACCGCCATTCAATATGATCATGGCTGATCATCCAAAATTAGTAACCCGTTCTGGCTTTTCCCCCATATCCCTTGATTCCCTTAGCCCTAAGAGCTAAATCTAACTCTCGCTTGAAAACATCCAGTGAATTGGCCTCCACTGCCTACTGTGGCAGAGAATTCCACAAATTCACAACTCACTGGGTGAAACATTTTTTCCTCATCTCAGTCCTAAATCGCCTACCCCTTATTCTTAAATTGTGATTCTTGATTCTGGACTCCCTCAACATCGGGAACATTTTTCCTGTATCTACTCTGTCCAATCCCTTAAGAATTTTATATGTTTCTGTAAGATCCCCTCTCATCCTTCTAAATTCCAGTGAATGCAAGCCCAGTCGACCTATTCTTTCATCAAACTTCAGTCCCGCCATCCAGGTAATTAACCTGGTGAACCTACGCTGCACTCCCTCTATAGTAATAATGTCCTTAATTAGGAGACCAAAATTGCACACCATACTCCAGGTGCGGTCTCACCAGGGCCCTGTACCAACTGCAATAGGACCTCCTTGCTCCTAAACTCAAATCCTCTCGCAATGAAGGTCAACATGCCATTGGCTTTCTTCACTGCCTCCTGTACCTGCATGCGTCCTTTCAGTGACTGAAGTACAAGCACACCCAGGTCTTGTTGCACCTCCCCTTCTCCTAATCTGACACCATTCAGATAATAATCTGTCTTCCTGTTCTTGCCACCAAAGTGGATAACCTCACATTTATCCACATTATACTGCATCTGTGATGCTTCTGCCCACTCATCCATGTCACCCTGCAGCCTCATAGCGTCCTCCTTGCAGCTCACACTTCCACCCAGCTTTGTGTCATCCGCAAACTTAGAGATGTTACATTTAATTCCCTCGTCTAAATCGTTAATATATATTGTAAACAAATGGGGTCCCAGCACCGGGGCCTTGCGGCACCCCACTAGTCACTGCCTGCCATTCTGAAAAGGACCTGTTAATTCCTATCTGTCAACCAGTTCTCTATCCATGTCAATACCATACCCCCAATACCATGCACTCTATGGGGTCCCACAGAAGAGGGACTAATCTCTTGTGCGGGACCTTGTCAAAGGCTTTTTGAAAGTCCAGATACACCACATCCACTGGCTCTCCTTTATCCATTCTACTTGTTACATCCTCAAAAAATCCCAAAAGATTAGTCAGGCATGATTTCCCCTTCATAAATCCATGCTGACTTGGACCGATCCCATCAAGGCTTTCCAAATGTGCTGCTATAACATCTTTAATAATCGACTCCAGCATCTTACCCACTACCGATGTAAGGCTAACTGGTTTATAATTCCCCATTTTCTCTCTCCCTCCTTTTTTTTAAAGTGGAGTTACATTGGCTACCCTCCAATCCACAGGAACTGATCCAGAGTTGAGAAAACATTGGAAAATGATTACCAATGCATCCACAATTTCTAGGGCCACCTCCTTGAGTACTCTGTATGCAGACCATCTGGCCCTGGGGATTTATCTGCCTTCAGTCCCAACAGTTTACCTAACACTATTTTCTGACTAATGTGGATTCCCTTCAGTTCCTCCCTCCCACTAGATCCTCAGTCCCCTAGTATTTCCGGGAGATTGTTTGTGTCTTCCTTCGTGAAGACAGAACCAAAGTACTCGTTTAACTGTTCTGCCATTTCCTTGTTTCCCATTATAAATTCACCTGTCTCTGACTGTAAGGGACCTATATTTGTCTTCACTAATCTTTTCCTTTTTATATACGTATAGAAACTTTTAAAGTCAGTTTTTATATTCGCCACAAACATTCTTTCATGCTCTTTTTTCGCCCTCTTAATTAACCCCTTTGTCCTCCTTTGTTGAGTTCAAAATTTCTCCCAGTCCTCTGGTTTGCTGCTTCTTCTGGCCAATTTATATGCCTCTTCCTTGGCTTTAACACTATCCTTGACTTCCCTCATCAGCCACGGTTGAACCACCTTCCTTGTTTTATTTTCTCGCCAGACAGGGATGAACAATTTCTGGAGTTCATCCATGCGGTCGTTAAATCTTCGCCATTGCATCTCCACTGTCAACCCTTTAAGTATAATTTGCCAGTTTATCCTAGCCAATTCCCATCTCATACCTTCAGTCTCCTTTCTTTAAGTTCAGGACCCTAGTCTCTGAATTAACCGTGTCACTCTCCATCCTAATGCAGAATTCCACCATATTATGGTCACTGTTGCCCAAGTGGCTTTGCACAACAATATCGCTAACTAATCCTTCCTCATTACACAATACCCAGTCTAGGATGGCCTGCCCTCTAGTCGGTTCCTCCACATATTGGTTTAAAAACCCATCCCGTATACATTCCAGGAAATCCTTCTCCTCAGCACTGTTACCAATTTGGTTGGCCCAATCTATTGTAGACTAAAGTCATCCATGATAACCGCTGTACCTTTGCTACACACTCCCTAATTTCCTGCTTGATGCTGTCCCCAATTTCCCTACTGCTGTTTGGTGGTCTGTATAATTGTAGTTGTAATTATTTATTAACCAAGCAACAAGCATTTTCTGCCCTTGACTATTTCGCAGTTCTACCCAAACCGATTCTACAGCATCCAAGCTAATGTCTCTCCTTGCTATTGCATTAATCTTCTCTTTAACCAACAATGCCACCCACCTCTTCTTCCTTTCTGTCTTTCCTTCCTGAATATCGAATACCCCAGCATGTTTTTCTCCCAGCCTTGGTCACCCTGGAGCCACGTCTCCGTAATTCCAACTATATCATATCCCTTAACTACTATTAACCATCATCTACAGTTCCATGTTGCTACATGGAAGAACTCTGCTTTCTTTCTCCAGGGACCTTGAATGTAAAACCCGCTGGCAACTTTCTGTCATATCAACCACTGGCACAAAGCATTTTCTGCTGTCATCCGCACCTATTCCTGCAGTTGGTTTTTTTCCTGTGTTTTTTAGGCAAGATTCTTGCTGAATCGGTCTTTGTCTAAATCGCCCTGAATACACAAACCTCTCCAGAGCAAATAAGGATCATTGAAACACATCACACCTACAGGTCTGAAGAAGGGTCTCAACCCGAAACGTCACCCATTCCTTCTCTCCAGAGATGCTGCCTGTCCTGCTGAGTTACTCCAGCTTTTTGTGTCTACAGTATCTTCGGTTTAAACCAGCATCTGCAGTTTCTTCTTACACACCTACAAGAACTATTTGATCAATCGTCTTTGCTGACTTTAAAAGAGTTTTCCAATCAGTCCCTTCCCCTCTTCTTCCCACATGACCCCACAGATTTGCATTTTTCAAGTATAATCTGTTTCCACCACGCAATCACAAACTGGCATACAACCTTTGGAAATACTGGCATTGTAGCTTCAATACTTGCTTTGCTGTACCTTGTGCCCTGCTTGCAACTGCGGACATCCAGACCAGACCATCCCACACATCGTGAGTGACTTTTCCCTGGTGGCATCAAAGCCATTCACCCAGTAACTGATGCTGTCCTGGCCTGGATGTCTACCCTTGATCTACAACTTTAGGCTGTGCACGCCATACGTAAGAAGAAGACTGATAAACACCTCATCTCATGCACATTCCTCCTTCACAGATCTCAGCAAACTTCAGCCATATTTCACTGATCTTTGAAAACATTGCTATCGTTATCTGTATTAATTATATTCTCAATTTGATCCAAAGTAGCAACTGGTGGTCAATCAAACTGCCGTAATGTCAAGACTGAGAATTGAATATTGATCGAGAGATTCTAACACTATTTAGTGGTATCTCTTGGATTCTTGTATTTAGACAGTGTGGATTATGTATAACCTATTATTATGGTAATCCAGTGGATGACAATAGACAATAAACAATAGGTGCAGGAGTAGGCCATTTGGCCCTTCCAGCCAGCACTGCCATTCACTGATCATGGCTGATCATCCACAATCAGTACCCCGTTCCTGCCTACTCCCCATATACCTTGACTCCGCTATCTTTAAGAGCTCTATCTAACTCTCTTGAAAGCATCCAGAGAATTGGTCTCCACTGCCTTCTGAGGCATAAAATTCCACAGTTTCACAACTCTCTGGGTGAATTTTTTTTTCCTCATCTCAGTTTGAAATGGCCTACCCTTTATTCTTAAACTGTGGCCCCTGGTTCTGGACTCCCCCAACATTGAGAACATGTTTCCTGCCTCTAGCGTGTCCAATCCCATAATAGTCTTATATGTTTCAATAAGATCCCCTCTCATCCTAAATCCCAGAGTATACAAGCCCAGTCGCTCCATTCTATCAACATATGACAGTCCCGCCATCCCAGAATTAACCTCGCGAACCTACACTGCTCTCCCTTCAATAGCAAGAATGTCCATCTTCAAATTTGGAGACCAAAACTGCACGCAATACTCCAGGTGTGGTCTCACTCGGGCCCTGTACAACTGCAGAAGGACCTATTTGCTCCGATACTCAACTCCTCTTGTTATGAAGGCCAACATGCCATTCGCTTTCTTCACTGCCTGCTGTACAAGCATGCTTACTCTCAGTGACTGATGAACAAGGACCCCCAGATCTTGTTGTACTTCCCCTTTTCTCAACTTGACACCATTCAGATAATAATTTCTAATGATTGTGATTAGAAGTAAAACAGGCAGAATAAATCTTAAGCAGATCCATGTCAAAGGCTGACAGACATTGGCAGTCAGTTTGGTGATTTACTTACATTTGCTAACTGTATCTCAAACTGTAATACCTCTTCTGTCTTCTTTTTGGCATTCTCTCCTCCAAGAAGACTTATTAATTTCTCCATCAGGTCTTTATATGCAATTAAAATCTGTGCAATGTAAAATATAAGTTGACAAGAAATGAGTTGAGTTTGTTTTTATCAAATCATAATATTTAGCTAATTTTATGAGTTTCATGCTGCTTCCAAAAATGAAGATGGAATGACTGATGCCAAAGGGGAATTATTGAGATTTAAATTGATTTTCCTTCTCGAAAGGTTCTCTGACAAATCAATAAAAAGACATTGGTATGCTGCCACATCTGGAAATCGCTAATAGGAAAGCAGACACGAATTGACTGAAATGGCCGTGGTGTTAAACAGATTGTGGTGTTGGAGAAGTCAAACTATTTCCTTTTTTTTTGTCAAAACACTGCAAAGAAGCCAACATTTATTTATTGTAGCTTTATTGTTTTACACACAAATTGGTTACTTGAATCTATCAAATGCCAACATCTGAAATGGGAGGCAGGAAAATGACGGATTTATATTATTTTCAGTAACAGCACAATAAATTGTCAATGTCAATTTTGATACCTGAGTTTGAAGGCAGACTGTTTTTTAAAACAGTAGATGAACAGTTCTTTTGACCGATGCTTGTAAATGTCTGAAGTGAAGTAAAACTGGACATTCTAAAATGACTCTTGATTAGCCAAGAAATCTCAGGAAATGACATTCAGGCAAGAGACCTGCAACGACATTGCGTTACAATAGATTGCACTCTCCACTTCAGCTGGTGCCTCCACTAGTGAGGAAGCCTGGCTGGAGGTTTGGAACTCACATTCACCCACAGGCAAATGGTGAACGAACCTTTTACCTTCAGCCATGGGCGGAAATCGCTTTTAAAACATGGGAGGGACACAATTTCCTGGCGGCCCGATGACAAGTGTGCATGACAACTAACAGTTTTATCTCCTCCCACTGCTCCCCCTTGAGGGCTCCGCTCGCAGAGCCTGTGGACTTACCATCATGGAGTGCACAAACTAACAAGAAACTTTTGATAAATTAACAAAAATAAACATACTTAATTTTTTTAAATTCATATAACATTAAGGGATGTTATATGAAGTATGTTTATTTTTGTTAGTTTATCAAAAGTTTCTTGTTAGTTTGTAAAAAGTTTATGTGTGTTGTTTTCTCTCTCTCTCTCCCTCTCTCTGCAACATGTTTCACAAAACATGGGGGGGATTGTCCCCCACCTCTCAAAACATTGGGGGGACAGGTCCCCCCCCCTCCCCCCCCGTCCCCCCAGGATTTCCACCCATGCCTTCAACTGCAGATCAGGCAGAAGCTGATAAAAAGTATAATGCATCTATGTTATTTATTTCTGAAATTGCAGCTGACATTGGCAGATTGTCACCCATTGCACCTTTCATTATATTAAAACTTTAACCCAGTTAATCCAATTATGTGATACAACAAACGCTAGATGGGTGTTAAATGGGATAGTCGAGGATGGAGTTAAAGGGAAAGGGTTCCTTAAATGTGTGAGCAGAGAGACAGAGGGGTGTAAAATTAGGGTAGAAGCAATAGGTAGCAAGGTGAAAAGTAAATGTGGCAGGCAGACAAATCCAGGGGAAAAATCAAAAAGGGCCACTTTTCAACATAATAGTATAAGGGGTAAGAGTGTTGTAAAAACAAGCCTGAAGGCTTTGTGTCTAAATGCAAGGAGCATTCGTAATAAGGTGGATGAGTTGAACGTGCAGATAGCTATTAATGACTATGATATAGTTGGGATCACGGAGACATGGCTACAGGGTAACCAAGGCTGGGAGCTGAACATCCAGGGATATTCAATATTCAGGAGGGATAGACAGAAAGGAAAAGGAGGTGGGGTAGCTTTGCTGGTTAGAGAGGAGATTAATGCAATAGAAAGGAAGGACATTAGCTTGGAGGATGTGGAATCGATATGGGTAGAGCTGCGAAACACTAAGGGGCAGAAAACGCTAGTGGGAGTTGTGTACAGGCCACCTAACAGTAGTAGTGGAGTTGGGGATGGCATCAAACAGGAAATTAGAAATGCGTGCAACAAAGGTAAAACAGTTATAATGGGTGACTTCAATCTACATATAGATTGGGTGAATCAAATTGGCAGCTGTGCTGAGGAAGAGGATTTCTTGGAATGTATGCGGGATGGTTTTCTAAACCAACATGTAGAGGAACCAACGAGAGAGCAGGACATTCTAGACTGGGTATTGAGTAATGAGGAAGGGTTAGTTAGCAGTCTTGTTGTGCGTGGCCCCTTGGGCAAGAGTGACCATAATATGGTTGAGTTCTTCATTAGGATGGAGAGTGACATAATTAATTCAGAAACAAGGGTTCTGAACTTAAAGAAAGGTAACTTTAAGGATATGAGACGTGAATTGGCCAAGATAGACTGGCAATTGATTCTTAAAGGGTTGACGGTGGATATGCAATGGAAGGCATTTAAAGGCTGCATGGATGAACTACAACAATTGTTCATCCCAGTTGGGCAAAAGAATAAATCAGGGAAGTGCATCCATGGATAACAAGGGAAATCAGGGATAGTCTCAAAACAAAAGATGAAGCATACAAATTAGCCAGAAAATGCAGCCTACCAGAGGACTGGGAGAAATTCAGAGTCCAGCAGAGGAGGACAAATGGCTTAATTAGGAAAGGGAAAATAGATTATGAAAGAAAACTGGCAGGGAACATAAAAACTGACTTCAAAAGTTTTTATAGATATGTGAAGAGAAAAAGATTAGTTAAAACAAATGTAGGTCCCTTGCAGTCAGAAACTGTTGAATTGATCATGGGGAACAAGGACATTGCAGACCAATTGAATAACTACTTTGGTTCTGTCTTCACTGAGGAAGACATAAATAATCTGCCGGAAATAGCAGGGGAACAGGGGTCAAATGAGATGGGGGGAACTGAGTGAAATCCAGGTTAGCCGGGAAGTGGTGTTAGGTAAATTGAATGGATTAAAGGCCGATAAATCCCCTGAGCCAGATAGGCTGCATCCCAGAGTACTTAAGGAAGTAGCCCCAGAAATAGTGGATGCATTAGTGATAATTTTTCAAACCTCTTTAGAATCTGGAGTAGTTCCTGAAGATTGGAGGGTAGCTAATGTAACCCCACTTTTTAAAAAAGGAGGGGGAGAGAAAACAGGGAATTACAGACCAGTTAGTCTAACGTCGGTAGTGGGGAATCAGTTATTAAAGATGGGATAGCAGCACATTTGGAAAGTGGTGAAATCATTGGACAAAGTCAGCATGGATTTATGAAAGGTAAATCATGTCTGACGAATCTTATAGAATTTTTCGAGGATGTAACTAGTAGAGTGGATAAGGTAGAACCAGTGGATGTGTTATATCTGGACTTTCAGAAGGCTTTCGACAAGGTCCCACATAAGAGATTAGTATACAAACTTAAAGCCCACGGTATTGGGGGTTCAGTATTGATGTGGATAGAGAACTGGCTGGCAGACAGGAAGCAAAGAGTAGGAGTAAACGGGTCATTTTCAGAATGGCAGGCAGTGACTAGTGGGGTACCGCAAGGCTCGGTGCTGGGACCCCAGCTATTTACAATATATATTAATGATTTGGACGAGGGAATTGAATGCAACATCTCCAAGTTTGCGGATGACACGAAGCTGGGGGGCAGTGTTAGCTGTGAGGAGGATGCTAGGAGGCTGCAAGATGACTTGGATAGGCTGTGTGAGTGGGCAAATGCATGGCAGATGCAGTATAATGTGGATAAATGTGAGGTTATCCACGTTGGTGGCAAAAACAGGAAAGTAGACTATTATCTGAATGGTGGCCGATTAGGAAAAGGGAAGATGCAACGAGACCTGGGTGTCATGGTACACCAGTCATTGAAAGTAGGTATGCAGGTGCAGCAGGCAGTGAAGAAAGCGAATGGTATGTTAGCATTCATAGCAAAAGGATTTGAGTATAGGAGCAGGGAGGTTCTACTGCAGTTGTACAGGGTCTTGGTGAGACCACACCTGGAGTATTGCGTACAGTTTTGGTCTCCTAATCTGAGGAAAGACATTCTTGCCATAGAGGGAGTACAGAGAAGGTTCACCAGACTGATTCCTGGGATGTCAGGACTTTCCTATGAAGAAAGACTGGATAGACTTGGCTTGTACTCGCTAGAATTTAGAAGATTAAGGGGGGATCTTATAGAAACTTACAAAATTCTTAAGGGGTTGGACAGGCTAGATGCAGGAAGATTGTTCCCAATGTTGGGGAAGTCCAGAACAAGGGGGTCATAGTTTAAGGATAAGGGGGAAGTATTTTAGGATCGAAATGAGAAAAACATTTTTCACACAGAGAGTGGTGAATCTCTGGAATTCTCTGCCACAGAAGGTAGCTGAGGCCAGTTCATTGGCTATATTTAAGAGGGAGTTAGATGTGGCCCTTGTGGCTAAAGGTATCAGGGGGTATGGAGAGAAGGCAGATACAGGATACTGAGTTGGATGATCAGCCATGATCATATTGCAGGCTCGAAGGGCCGAATGGCCTACTCCTGCACCTATTTTCTATGTTTCTATGTTTCTAGATCATTTTTGATCCATTGTCAGTTTCAGACAGTGAGATCATAAACTGGAGGGAAACTGAAAAGTACACAACACATCCGAGATGTCCTCATGCTTTAGGGAATGGGGGGGTTCCCCTCTTCAGGCATAGATGAGGTCCTCACATTTGTCTCCTCGGTACCCCGCTGCTCAGCGCTTGCTCGCCCACCCCCAAGTCACAACAGGGACAGTCCCCCTAGTCCTTACCTTTCACCCCATCAGCTGTCGCATACAACACCTAATCCTCTGACATTTTTGCCACCTCCAACGGGATCACACCACTAGTCACATCTACCCATCTCCACCCCTTTCCTCCTTCCACAGAGAATGTTCACTCCACAACTGCCTGGTTAACATCCCTTCCCACCAAATCACCCCCTCCCCAAGTACCTTCCCCTGCAACCGCAGGAGATGCAACACCTGTCCCTATACCTCCCCCCTCGACTGTGCAGGGACCCTAACAGCCCTTTCAGGTTAGGCAGAGGTTCACTTACACCTCCTCCAACCTCATCTATTGTATCTGTTGTTCAAGGTGTGGACTCATGTAAATCGGCGAGATCAGACGTAGGATGGGTGATCGTTTCGCTGCAGACCTTCGCTCAGTCCGCCTGGACCTACCTGATCTCCCGATTGCTATAAAACCTTAATTCACCTTCCCATTCCCACACTGACCTTTCTGTCCCAGGCCTCCTCCATTGTCAGAGTGAGGCCAAATGCAAATTGGAGAAATTATAGCATCTCATATTTTGCTTGGGCAGCTTACAGCCCAGTGGTATTAATATTGATATCTGTAACTTCAATTAACCCTTGCATCCCCTCTCTGTCCATCTCTCCCCCACCCAAGTCGTACCAGCTTCAAAATCATCTTGCTGAGTCTCATTATCTGTACTCGTTCACACCGAGTACAACAGCTTAGCCTGTTTCCTTTATCATCGTTACTTTTCTGCATACCTTTCACATTTGTTTTGTATCTCTCTACATCACCATCTACAGTACCCTCCATAATATTTGGGACAAAGACCCATCATTTATTTATTTGCCTCTGTACTCCACAATTTGAGATTAGTAATAGAAAAAAATCACATGTGGTTAAAGTGAACATAGTCAGATTGTATTGAAGGGTATATTTATACATTTTGGTTTCACCATGTAGAAATTACAGCTGTATTTATACATAGTCCACCCATTTCAAGGCACCATAATGTTTGGGACACATGGCTTCACATGCGTTTGTAATTGCTCAAGTGTGTTTAATTGCCTCCTTAATGCAGGTATAAGAGAGCTCACAGCACCTAGTCTTTCCTCCAGTCTTTCCATCACCTTTGGAAACATGAGGACCAAAGATGTGCCAATGAAAGTCAAAGAAGCCATTATGAGACTGAGAAACAAGAATAAAACTGTTAGAGACATTAACCAAACCTTAGGCTTACCAAAATCAACTGTTTGGAACATCATTAAGAAGAAAGAGAGCACTGGTGAGCTTACTAATCACAAAGGGACTGGCAGGCCAAGGAAGACCTCCACAGCTGATGACAGAAGAACTCATTCTATAATAAAGACAGATCAGAAACACTCTTCAGGAGTCAGGTGTGGATTTGTCAATGACCACTGTTTGCAGAATAGAACAGAACAGAAATACAGAGGCTACACTGCAAGATGCAAACCACTGGTTAGCTGCAAAAATAGGATGGCCAGGTTACAGTTTCCCAAGAAGTACTTAAAAGAGCATCCACAGTCTGGAAAAAAGGTCTTGTGGACAGATGAGACGGAGATTATCTTACATCAGAGTAATGGCAAGAGCAAAGTATGGAGGAGAGAAGGAACTGCCCAAGATCCAAAGCATACCACTTCATCTGTGAAACACGGTGGTGGGGGTGTTATGGCATGAGCATGTATGGCTGCTGAAGGTACTGGCTCACTTATCTTCATTGATGATACAACTGCTGATGGTAGTAACATAATGAATTCTGAATTGTATAGACACATCCTATCTGCTCAAGTTGAAACAAATGCCTCAAAACTCATTGGCTGGCAGTTCATTCTACAGCAAAACAATGATCCCAAGGATATATAAAAGGCATGCTCAATTGGGTTCAGACCGGGTGATTGATTTGGCCACTCAAGAAATGACCAATTTTTTTCAAAGCTAAAAATCTGAACTCAATTGAGCATGCCTTATGTATGCTGAAGAGAAAACTGAAGGGAACTAGCCCCCAAAACAAGCATAAGCTAAAGATGACTGCAATACAGGCCTGGCAGAGCATCACCAGAGAAGACACCCAGCAACTGGTAATGTCCATGAATTGCAGATTTCAAACAGTCATTGCATGCAAAGGATATACAACAAAATACTAAACATGACTACTTTCATTTACATGACATTGCTGTGTCCCAAACATTATGGTGCCCTGAAATGGGGGGACTATGTATAAACACTGCTGTAATTTCTGCATGGTGAAACCAAAATGTAGAAAAATGGACTTTATTAAAATCTGACATGTGACTTTTTTCTATTACAAATGTCAAATTGTGGAGTATAGAGGCAAATAAATAAATGTTGGATCTTTGTCCTAAACATTATGGAGGGCACTGTGTATCTCTCATTTCCCTTTCCCCTGATTCTCAGCCTGATGAATGGTCTCAACCCGAACATCACTTATTCCTTTTCTCCAGAGAAGCTGCCTGACCCGCTGAATTACTCCAGCATTTTGAGTCTATCTTCAAAATAAAATAATGATTTTCCACATTTATCCTAGAAAATACTCAACGGGAAGGGAAGGAGGGCCGATTCTCAATGCGATGCATCCATGCCAATCTTACCTCCAAACCCAATTATTCCAATGCTTTCCGGGATGGTCTTCTGTAAGGAACATAAAAAAGTTCAGAAGTAGGTGTAGGAGCCAGGGCTAAGACCTGATCCTTTGATCTACATGATCATGGCTGGTCTTTGGTCTCAAACACCTTTTTCCTGCCCAAGCCAAATCATTTTTTTCTTCACCGTCTATAAATCTTAGATATGAATGCAATCAATGACTGATTTTCCACAACCCTTAGAGGTAGAAAATTCTAAAGATGTGTTACTGTTTGAGTAAAGACATTTCTCCTCACCTCATTCGTCAATGGCCGACCCATTATTTTGAGTTTGTGACCTTAGCTCCACATTTCTCAGCCTTTGTTATATCTATTTTGTTAAACCCTAAGAATCTTGTATGTTTCAACAAGGTCACCACTCACTCTTCTTGTCAGAGACTAATAGATCATTAGATACTGAATAAACCAAGAGTTGAATCGCTACACTTTCTCCAATCCTCATGTAGGCCACCCATGATAGTTTATCTGTGCTCTCACCAGAGCATGGTGTAATTGTGCACAAGATTACCCCTGAACTCACATCCTGTGGCAACAAAGGCTAATGTATTGCCTTCCTCTCTGACTGCCATTCTACCTGCTTGATATTTTTCAGTGATGTGTACACACAGATACCTGGTCCCTTTGACTGGTGACACTACTCAGGTCTCTCCTTTTAAAAATTACCTCTGCATCCTCATCACCTCTCACAGTTCCACTTTGTATATTTGGTTCCATTAGACAAATCACTGATAGAGACCATGAGCAGCTGATGTCTGAGCATTGATCCTTGCAGAATTCCACTGTCACACCTCTCACCCTGCAAAAGATAAGTTATCCCTACTCCTTATTTTTTCACCTGTTATCGATCTCTCAATGCATGTTACTCTACAACTTCCAATGCTAAGTTCTCTAACCTTGTACACCAACCTCGTACAGTTTCTACCATTCATGCTAAATCCCCTGTATTGAATGCCCCGATTAATCCATTAGCCCTGTGCCTCTGGTCTGCTCCCTCTCCAGACCATCAGTGCTTCAAATAGGAAGTTCTCATTCTTATTTTCAAGCCCCATCTTTGGAAATCTCTGCAGCTCCATGCCTCTTTCAAAACTCTTCACTCCCCTTTTCTGCCTTTCACCTCTGCAGCTTGCCAGGACAAAATTGAAGAATGGATTAGATGGGCATTGAACAAAAGAGGGATGAAGTGATGTGGGAACACAGCACATTTCATTATGTGGAGACACTTTCACCAGAAGGACAGCAGACATTGAGGAAAGCTTCCCAAGGGAAGGTAAGGATTGGTGACAAATATCAGCTTGCTCGGTGAAGCCGACATCCTATAAATAAAACAGTGATGGAGGACCACTAATGGAGACTGGCAGTTGCAATAAATGGCCTGTTTCTTTGCTGTTATTTCTAACATTCCAATTAATTCCAAGTTGTCTGTTACTCAAGCATGCTAGAGTATTATTTCCTGTGGGTTGACATTTAACAATACAACCGCTGGTTGATGGAAGCCTCCCTTTCCTGCAGATCACGAGAATTAAATCAAAATTGGAAATAAAACAGGGAATGCTGAAAATACTCAGAGGGTTGGGCAACATAAGTACATAAACTATGTTCAGCTTTTATGTCAATGACCTTTCGTCAGGAAATGTTGGAGACCAATCATGTTTCAAGTTGCAGAGATGGGAGCAAACTAGGGGGACGGACTGTCTGTATAAGGGTGGAGAGCACAAAGCTGATTGACCCTTGGCCCTGGGGCTGACTGAGGGAGGGTGAAGGCCTGTTAATGGCAGCACACCGTCAAAGGGAGGTGAGAATAGGAGATAAATGAGAATGTTCTCGTTAAGAGTGCATGTAATTATGAATCCCTTTAAGAATCAGTCATATCTACAAGCAGCGTAACTAGAGTCATAGAATCGTACAGCACGAAAACAGGCCCGTTGGCCCAACTCGCCCGTGCTGACTGAGATGCCCCATCTATACTCGTCCCACCTGCCCACATTTGGCCTGTATCTCTCTAAACATTCCCTATCCATCCACAACATGAAAAAGATTAGAAGATGAATTTTCTCTCCAAGGAGCATGTGAGCATTGGGACAATCGGCACGTCCTTCCTGCGGCATGAAGAAACCTGTACGTTAGGCAAAATGCTTCAAAAATGATTCCTCATATTCTACTTCAGCAGTCAATGCCCATAGATTGGACACTGAATCCTCCAGTTTCAGGTACCTCTTACTTCCTGTGTTTCCCCCTCTCTCTCCTTTTACAGTAATAGAGTGATACAGTGTGGAAACCGGCCCTTCGGCCCAACTTGCCAACAATGTCCCAGCCACACTGGTCCAACCTGCCTGCGCTTGGTCCATATCCCTCCAAACATGTCCTATCCATGTACCTGTCTAACTGTTTCTTACCCGTTGGGATAATTCCAGCCTCAACTACCTCCTCTGGCAGCTTGTTCCATACACCCACCAACCTTTGTGTGAAAAAGTTACCCCTCAAATTCCTATTAAATCTTTGCCCCTTCACCTTGAACCTATGTCCTCTGGTCCTCAATTCCTCCACTCTGGGCATGAGACTCTGTGCATCTACCTGATCTATTCCTCTCATGATTTTGTACACCTCTATAAGATCACCGCTCATCCTCCTGCGCTCCAACGAATAGTCCCAGCCTACTCAACCTCTCCCTATAGCTCACAATCTCTAGTCTTGGCAACATCCTCGGAAATCTTCTCTCAACCCTTTCAAGCTTGACAATATCTTTTCTATAATATGATGCCCAGAACTGTACACAATATCCTAAATGCGGTCTCACCAACGTCTTATACAACTGCAACATGACCTCCCAACTTCTATACTCTATACTCTGACTGATGAAGGCCAAAGTGCCAAAAGCTTTTTGACCACCTTATCTACCTGCGACTCGACCTTCAAGGACCCATGCATCTGCACTCTTAGATCCCTCTGCTCTACAACAGGCCTACCATTCACTGTGTAGGTCCTGCCCTTGTTAGACATCCCAAAATGCATCACCTCACACTTCTCTGTATAAAATTCCATCAACGATTCCTCAGTCTACCTAGCCAATCGATTCAGATCCTGCTGCAATCTTTCACAACCATCCTCACTATCTGCAAAACCACTCACTATTGTATCATCAACAAACTTGTTAATCTTGCCCTGTTTGTTCTCATCCTAATCATTGATGTAGAGGGCAAACAGTAACGGGCCCAGCACTGAACCCTGAGGCACACCACTAGTCACAGGTTCCAGTCCGGGAAGTTACCTTCCACCATCACCCTCTGCTTCCTTCCATGGAACCAATTTGCTATCCATTCAACTATCTCTCCTTGGACCCCATGCGATCTAACCTTCCAGAACAGCCTACCATACGGAACCTTGTCAAATGTCTTACTGAAATCCATGTATACAACATCTACAGCTCTGCCCTCATCGGCCTTTTGGACACGTCTTCAAAAAATCGATTGGATTTGTGAGACACGACCTCCCACGTACAAAACCATACTGACTGTCCCTAATCAGCCCTTGCCCATCCAAATGCCTGTATAACCTATCCCTCAGAATACTATCTAGGAACTTTCCAACTACAGATGTTAAGCTCACCGACCTATAGTTCCCAGCATTTTCCCTGCAGCCCTTCTTGAAAAGAGGCACAACATTTGCCACTCCCGTCTTCCAGCACCTTTCCTGTATTTATGGACGACTCATATGTTTCAACCAGGGCTCTCGCAGGTTCCTCTCTGGTTTACCACAATGTCCTCGGATATATCTGATCAGGCCCTGGAGATTTGTCTACCTTCATACATGATAGTACCTTCAGTAGTTCTTTGACAGTAACACTGACTGCTCTCAAGACACTTCCATTGACTGCCCCAAGTTCCTCTGTCCTACTGTCTTTCTCCTTGGTAAATACAGAGGAGAAATACTTCTCATTCTTGTTCTCTTTCCCATTCTTCCCATCCCAGCCCTCTGTATTTTCCAACCGGTCCATCCACATGCAACACAAACACAACCCGCCAGACCCTTCCCACCTAGTCCCCTCTGCCCTGTGTCTCTACTTTAATGGTTTCTATTGTCACCTTACAGCAGATTCCCAATGGAGACTCTGTCTTTATTTATCTCCTTACTCCACCCTCCCCCTCCCTCACCTGGCTCCTTCTACCTATCACCCCTTACCCCTCCTCAGTTCACCCATCGGCTATCAGTCCCTGCCTCACCTCCTCCACCTCTCCTCTTTCTCGGCTATCTTCCCTCTCCACTCCCAGTCTTGAGGCAGTTTTTATCTCCTGCAGATGCTGCTTGACCTGCTAAGTTCCTCTGGCAGTTTGCTTTTTGCATCAGTTCCACAACCTCATTCAGTACGCCCCTCCTCCAGAGAGTCAAGCACCAATCAGAAAGAGATTGCCCCCTTCAATGTTGACCTACTAAAGGCATGGTCACCTTTCAACATTAGACCCCTGTTAACTGGAGCTGCAGAAAGCTTCAAGACAATCAAAGTAATTGCTCTGCAGTATGGGGGTCGGATCAAATCAATAGCAGCTCAAGGAATTGCTGGAATCTAAAAACAGGTTACTTTGGAGAAATCTTTTAATTTAGCAGCAAATTTATCAGAACACAAGGACAAAACAAGGAAGGATTATATGCTCCAGCCAGCTCTGAAATATTCAGATTCTTGCCCAGAAGCTGATGTAATCCTCCACTTGAAGAAGTAATTTACCTGTCTCTTGACAAATCCTCTTCGTCCACTGAATCAGGATGATATGATTACCTCCTCTACATATCAGTGGAGGATTTACATCAGCTGGGTCCATAAATCAGTGGTGAAGGTTAAACTAATAGCTTGCTTAGTTAATGACCACGTTCCCGTTGTACTTTTACATGAAGTACCTTGATATATCAAGTTATCTGTTGCCCTGAATACTGGAAGAAATTGAGTCATATCAACCTTAATCATTTTCATAATGGAATAGGTTTAAATTGCTTTTATATAAAATGTGGAATATTTTGTGGCTCTTCTGAATCATTTCCACTCAGTATCATCTTTATGTATGAAATCATACCTTGACACAATACTCATCTCTAGCTTTTCTAATCTTTTATAAAATGTCAGAATCACTTCTTTACATTTATATTCCGTGGAGACGTTGGATAACAGGTTGTGTTATTTTTCTTTGCAGCTGCTGTCATACATTTTACCGATATCTGTCAACTCATATTTTTGACATTAAATGCCATTTGCACTTCAAGTGATGCAGGTTTCAGGATTCAACTCTGGAACACTGCTGACCAGTGCCAGATGACCACTGCTGACCAGTGCTGGCCAATTACAATTACTACCTTTGGTTTACAATTATGAACTCAGTTTATTATCCAACTTGCAACATTCTCCTTTATTGTAATAATTTTCATTTTAACCACATCTCGAATGGGATAAAGAACTGAATTTTCAGGAGGCAATTGATAACATTTCCTTTCACCAGTTCTTGTTCGTTATCTCCAGCAGTCTGCATTTTGTAACTGCCATGGATGTACGGCTGTAATGCATTAATTTAATGTTAATCATCAATTCATCTGCAAGATTGTGGTGCACTGGATTTTGCCTTCAGTGCTGGCTGAGCACATTTAAATAATCAGAGAGAAGTAGGCCCAATGTTCACCCTTCACCTCAAGGTCAGCATATCCTGAGAATGCGTTCAACCACCAGAAGTTCACAAAGCAATATTTTCCTGTATGCCATGCAGGGGAGGCTATTGTATCTATCCAGCTCAAGGAGAAGACCTTAAAAGTGGCATCACAGGTGGATAGGGTGATCGAGAAGACTTTCTGACCTTCATCAATCAGAGCATTGAGTATAGATGTTGTGAGGTCAGGTTACAATTATATAAGACATTGCCAAGGTCACATTAGAGCATTGTATTCAGTTTTGGTCACCATGTTATAGGAAATATGTTGTCAAGCTGGAAAGGGTGCAGAGAAGATTTACAAGGATGTTGCCAGGACATGAGGGCCTGAGCTATAGGGAGAGGTTGAGCAGGCTAGGACTTTATTCCTTGGAGGGCAGGAAGATGAGGAGTGATCTTAAAGAGGTGTATAAGATCATGAGAGGATTAGATTCGGTAAATGCACAGTCTTTTGTCCAGAGTAGTGGAATCAAGAACCAGAGGACACAGGCAAGGCCGGCCTTAGGAGGTGCGGGGCCCAATGGGGAACAATTTTGGTGAGCCCCAGGTTCACAGCCAAGGTCTGTCTGCCCAGTTATTTAGTATATATTATGAAATTGTACACTAAGGTGCTATGGATTATACACTGTCTGAATCTCTCCTGCTCCCGTTTGACTGTCAGTACCTCCGCTGGCTTCCAACCTTTACCATAGCTGCTAATTACCATTAAACTGCATTATGTGATTGGGCACAATGCCCTTGGAGACAGCTGCTGATTGGACGGGAGGAGACCGATTTGTTGATTGGACGGGAATTTTAAGGCAAGCTGGTCGGTGATTGGACGCAACCCTCTTAGAGACAGCGGTCGATTGGCCGCCAAATAACCGGGCACAAAACAATTGACAAATAGGAAAACAAAACAATCGGAATTCCGATTTAAATCTGATATAAGGTACATAGGGTGGGTATCGATTAATTCTAGACAACAGATTTTAAAAAAATCTAACCCCATTCATTCACTCAAGGTGTATTATGATGTGTTCTACAGTATGAAGTGTACAGCAAAACTTGCACTTCCAGAGTGGTCTATCGTGTTGTTTCTTCAGCGGACCACGGATTTATTTTAAAGGTAGACACTAAATTCTGGAGTAAAGAAAGCTGCATTCTGGAGAGTTGCAGTTGATGAGGTGAACTAACCCGACGAGATTGAGACATGCTATTAATGCATTCCGTTTTTGCAAGAGAAAGATAGGCGGAATACGTGAATATATTTGAAAAGCAAACATCACAAACAATAGTGAGCCAGTGGTGCACTCCAGGAAGTGAGGAGTGAGTTTTAAGAAATTCTCAATGTGTCATCAATACATCGATCTACATTCCTCAGTAAATGTAATTGTGTTTTGACCAAGTATTAATGACGGCGCGTGAATTTTATTCAAAGGAACGCGGCGTCATTAATACTTGGTCAAAACACAATTACATTTACTGAGGAATGTGGATCGATGCATTGATGACACATTGTATAACTACGTGTTAACTACTGGCTGTTGACAAGTGCTAACAGTGGCAATTAACAAATCGTTTTTGTCTGATGGCCGGTGCAGCGGTTATTATCCATGTTCGTTTTTAACAAGGCAAATGTTGTTTTTTAAAATCTGTATTTAACAACGCAAATTCGTATTTCCGTACGAAATACGGAAAATTAGCGCGGGGCACCCTTAGGCGCGGGGCCCAATTGGGAGCAATCGGTCCAATCGGCTTAAGGCCGGCCCTGGACACAGGTATAAGATGGGGGGGGGGGGGGGTTTAACAGGAACCTGAGGGGTAATTTTTTTTTACACAAAGGATGCTGGGTATATGGAATGAGCTGCTGGAGGAGGTAGTTAAGGCAGGTACTATCACAATGCTTAAGATACATTTAGGCAGCTACATGGATAGGATAGGTTTAGAGGGTTATGAGCCAAGAACAGGCAGGTGGGACTAGTGTAGGTGGGGCATGTTGTTTGTTGAGGGCAAGTTGGGCCAAAGAGCCTGTTTGCACGCTGTTTGGCTTTATTATCTGGGGCCCACACTGGCTCACTACTATAACCCACACACTGGATGGAGTAGATAAACATAGAAAATAGGTGCAGGAGTAGGCCATTCAGCCCTTCGAGCCAGCACCTGTATCCCTGTTTCTCCATGAATGAAAAATCTCTCATTTCACAGATAATGGAAATATCTGAGACAAACTCGGCCCATCGAGGTTAAGCATGTTAGCAAATACAGGAAAACCAATACTTTAGAGAATGCCAGTTCTTCAGCAGCCTGTTATGTATTGGACCAAAGTCTCGGACAAAGTGGCAGCCACAGGGCTTACACTTCTCTTGAGGTTCACAGACAATAGACAATGGACAATAAGTGCAGGAGTAGGCCATTCGGCCCTTCGAGCCAGCACTGCCATTCAATGTGATCATTCGCAATCAGTACCCCGTTCCTGCCTTCTCCCCATATCCCCTGACTCCGCTATCTTTAAGAGCCCTATCTAGCTCTCTCTTGAAAGTATCCAGAGAACCTGCCTCCACCGCCCTCTGAGGCAGATAATTCCACAGACTCACCACTCTCTGTGAGAAAAAGTGTTTCCTTGTGTCCGTTCTAAATGGCTTACCCCTTATTCTTAAACTGTGGCCCCTGGTTCTGGACTCCCCCAACATCGGGAGCATGTTTCCTGCCTCTAGCGTGTCCAAACCCTAAATAATCTTATATGTTACAATAAGATCCCCTCTCACCCTACTAAACTCCAGAGTATACAAGCCCAGCCGCTCCATTCTCTCAGCATATGACAGTCCCGCCATCCCGGGGATTAACCTTGTAAACCTAGGCTGCACTTCCTCAATAGACATTTGTGATCCCAGGCCAGTTATTAATGGCTGTGACATGTGTATTGAGAAGGAGGCAGCCTTATAAGGCTCACGTGTTTAGGTCTGAACAGGGGAAAGGGAGCTGAATAATGTCTGTTTTTTGGACCCAGTTTTCAATGTGAACTCCATGAGAGACACGGGTTCCCAGCTTTGGAATTGGGATTACTGAGGGCTGCATCAAAGTGCACACAACCTATACGTGGCATGTTGCCACTTGATGGGCACCAATACTATTGGTGTAGAATGCCACATTAACCGTTCCATAGCATCCTTCCTTAAAGCTTCTTGTTTTGGTAAAAAAATATCCATGTATGCTTTTGTTGAGGTCTGTCATATATGCTGATTGGAGTCAATATATGACTCTCGGGAAATCTGAAAAGGGATCATAAAACAGTAGGTTTATGATCTAAGTTGACAGGATGTTTCTAGTGTCAGCTTAACTTACTGCTAGAGAGATGTGAGAGACTTTGCCCCAAAACATCAAGAATGTACACAAACAACCTTTAGCCTGGGAATGATTAAGTGACACATGGGTATCGGAGCAGGTACAAATGCAGGCAGAGCAGATGAAAGCAGCCGAGAACACTGCTATAGGGGGGTTGCACGTAAGGTCACCAGGTCATAGGGCTTGATGCACAGAGCTGCTCAATCCATCTGGAGGACATCCGTCACTTCCGGTATATGTTATTAATGCTAGAAACTCGTACTTTCCTACCTATTAAAAACCGCCAAAATGTTGAATTTTATCGCTGTAAATAATTGTGGAAGTCGGGGTAAGTGTGAGAGACATGTACCCAACTTCAGAATTCCAAAAGTGAAGCGAAATGAAGGTAAAGAGAAGCGACAGCTGAAGGGACAACAGCAGCTAAAGTGCTTGGCGAACATTGGTCATGCAGATATCGGAATTGAAAATATTGGGATTTATCGCGTTTGCTCACTGCATTTCATCAACAGTAAGGCATTATTTGTGGTTTTTCTTGATTCCTTTGGTATCTAAAAAGTCTCAGAAGTGATAAATCTGGTTGTAAATATTGCTTCAGAGGCGTTTTATTTCTATATGTAAAAACCCACTTGAGAACCATGGGCGATTTTAAAATTTTACAGCCAGATTTATCCCTTCTGAAACTTTTTAGATGCCAAAGGAATAAAGAAAAAACACAAATAAAGCCTTAGTTGATGAAATGCAGTGAGCAAACGGCCAATGTTCGACAAGCACTCTGGCTGTTGTTGTCCCTTCAGCTCTCGCTTCTATCTACCGTCATTTCTCCTCACTTTTTGAATTCTGAAGTAGGCTAAATGTCTCCCACGCTTATCCCGATTTCCATAATTATTTACAGTGCAAAAAATGGACAATTATGGCGGGTTTTAACGGGCCCGCTACGCTGGAAACAATGATAAGTACTTACCTGCAGTTCATCGCGTGTAATCCACTTGGCGTAGCGTAGCAACAGTACGGGTCATGGGGTCGTGACCCGACTGCCATGAAACCTCCCTATTGCTACTCTCAAGATGACATTTTCATGCGGCTGCTTCCAACATGGTTTCTGCACCTTACCAAATCAGATATTCCTTGAAGATGCACAGGGGATATTAAATGAAGATTGATTTCACTCATAATATCTAAATTTAAACTCAGATCCCAGCAGCGGCAGTGGAATGCTATAAACCAGTGTAGCATACTTTCCCAAATTAAGTTAGTTCTTTAAGATGTGCACTGCAGTATTCTGATTCATCAGTTCCTGCAAAATTGAACCCGTTATTGTGTGCATATGTACAAAGCACAATTGAACCAGCACAGGCAGTTTCCTTCCAATTATTTTGTTATGTTAATTTCGCATAAAAAATAATTTAAGAGGTTTAGGATGACATTACCTTTTCACTTTCTTCATCCTCACCAAAATAAAGTGTACGCTCTGGCAGAGTGAGTCCATCTTGATCAATCTATAAAATATGGCAAGAGATTAATTCCATTTTTAAAGTGTTTGTGAACTGAAATGTTAATTATGGATTGTCTTCAGAAAGATACAAGCCCCAGTTAATCGCGTCTGAAACAAATGTTGCTGCAGACTCAGAGCATTTACACTGAATATTGAAATGACTGCAATGGTTTGGTTCAAATGTTCGGATTTATCTGTGATTTCTTTTCTGACAATAGACAATAGGTGCAGGAGTAGGCCATTCGGCCCTTCAAGCTAGCACCGCTCTAATTGTCGCTGAATTGTTGCTGGATTGTCATAAACGGGGCTGCTGAGGAATGAATAAGGTTTTTAGTTTTTTTAGTTAAGAGATACAGGTTCTTCGGCCCACCGTCCGCGCCGACCAGCTATCACCCCGTACAGGAATATCATCCTGCACACACCAGGGACGATTTTACAATTTACCGACGTCAATTAACCTACAAACCCGCACATCTTTAGAGTGTGGGAGGAAACAGAAGATCTCGGAGAAAACCCATGCAGGTCACGGTGAGAATGTACAAACTCCGTACAGACAGCACCCATAGTCGGGATCGAACCCTGGTCTGTGGCGCTGCATTCGCTGCAAGGCAGCAACTCTACCGCTGTGCCAGGTATCGTGTGTATGCTTGGATTTACAATGTTACGGTAGCACGACACAGGGCTGAGAATACATGCACAATAACAGCATGACAAAGATCATACCTTTCGTCTTCAAGCTGCTGAAAATAAGAACTAACATCTATCACCAACTATAAACCTTTCTGATGAAAATCTCATTGCTGCTCACTAGCTCAGAGCGGTCAGAGTGGTGCAGGAATGTCTTGTTCATTGTGGGTCCCTCTGATAACATTACAGTACTATAATCACATAACAGGAAATAAAACATCTCAATATTAAATAAATATTTAGGCATAGTTTGGTCTTCAAAGAGAATGTTCTCTTTTTGCATTTTATTGTGTATTAATCAAATGGAAATCGCTGGATGCTTGTTTCTGACAGGTTAAAGAAATATGAATCTGGTGCTTCACTGGTAAAACCTGGTCAATGACAAAGCACCTGCAATTAGACAACTTTCACCTTCATCAGCAGCCCATTAGTTGCTTAATTGCTCTCAGACCACTGTGTGATGGAGTCTTTCACCAAACTAAGTCGCTGAAACTTCGGGCTCAGCGTCTGGAGATTGTGATATCCTGTCTGCTGCAGAGATGGCCAGTAAGCACTTTGCTTCCCTTTCCACCAATAATAACAGCAGGGAAGGGTGGGGGGGGGGGGGGGGGGGGGGCGGTGATCAGATATTGTGGTTAAAAAGGAAGGTTAAATATTACACATAATAAACACAAATGAGAGGATAGATTAAGTTTAACCTCTTAAAAAGTAAATAAATTGCCTGATCTGGGTATAAAATATTTCAGGCAAACATGGGACAAAATAGTATGACATTGTACAAAATAATTGAACACTACTGTTGTGAGAAGGTTGTTTAAAATGGCAGAATAATGATCCATGACCTTTGCTTGGTCTTGGCATCATGTTTAGCATAGACATTGTGGGCCAAAGAGCCTGTTACTGTACTGTTTGTTCTATGTTCTAAGTACCTGATCCAAGTCCCACCATGCTATTTTCTTATAAACGCAACCTCCAACACTGGTTCATTACTCAAACACGTCTCACTCACAAAGTAATAGCATTTGTACGTGATGTTCATGACATCATAGTATTGGGAAATGGTTAATAGATAATGAATACATTTATAATTGAAGTCACTAGAAAACAAGACACTTCCCGCACTCGCATTCACACAGGGAGCAGTGTGAGAATGACCAGAAATGTTGTAATGCTTCAGTAATGTTGCTGGAGAGATAAATATAAAATATAGAAAGGTACAGAACAGGAACACACTCTTCAGCCCACAATCAGCTATCAGTTTAGTTTATTGTCACGTGTACCGAGGAACAGTGAAAAGCTTTTGTTGTGTGCTAACCAGTCAGCAGAATGCTTATGCCAAACATGAAGTCAATTGAACTGAAATCATCTGCCTGTGCATGATCCATGTCCTTCTGTTTGCCCATCCAAAAACCTCTTAAATGCCACGATCGTATCTGCCTCCACCACCAATCACAGCAGCCTCCACCTTTCTAAGTGTACAAAATTTAACCCGCTCATCCCCATTAAACGTTGCTCCTCTTACCTTATACAGTAGTTATGCCCTCTAACTATTGGACATTTCCACCTGGGAAATGGTTCGGACTATCTATGCCTCTCATTATTTTATATACTTTTATCAAGTCTCCCCTCAACCTCCGACATTCCAGAGAAAACAATCCACGCTAAAGAATATTAGCCAGGCCTTTTCATGGTCAAAGTAATGTTGATGTTTAACTGAGATAGAACACTGAGCTTCACTTTCACACAGAAACATAGAAACATGGAAAATAGGTGCAGGAGGAGGCCATTCGGCCCTTCGAGCCAGCACCACCATTCATTGAGATCATGGCTGATCGTCCCCAATCAATAACCCGTGCCTGCCTTCTCCCAATATCCCTTGATTCCACTAGCCCCTAGAGCTCTATCTAACTCTCTCTTAAATCCATCCAGTGATTTGGCCTCCACTGGCCTCTGTGGCAGGGAATTCCATAAATTCACAACTCTCTGGGTGAAAACGTTTTTTCTCACCTCAGTCTTAAATGGCCTCCCCTTTATTCTAAGACTGTGGCCCCTGGTTCTGGACTCGCCCAACATTGGGAAAAAATTTCCTGCATCTAGCTTGTCCAGTCCTTTTATAATTTTATATGTTTCTATAAGATACCCCCTCATCCTTCTAAACTCCAGTGAATACAAGCCTAGTCTTTTCAAACTTTCCTCATATGACAGTCCCGCCATCCCAGGGATCAACCTCGTGAACCTACGCTGCACTGCCTCAATCACAAGGATGTCCTTCCTCAAATTAGGAGACCAAAACTGTATGCAATACTCTAGATGTGGTCTTAGCAGAGCCCTATACAACTGCAGAAGAACCTCTCTACTATACTGAAATCCTCTTGTTATGAAGGCCAACACTCTATTAGCTTTCTTCACTGCCTGCTGTAACTGCACGCCAACTTTCAGTTGCCGGTGTACAAGGACACCCAGGTCTCGCTGTACCTCCCCCTTACCTAACCTAACCCCATTGAGATAATAATCTGCCCCCTTGTTTTTGCCGCCAAAGTGGATAACCTCACATTTATCTATATTATACTGCATCTGCCACGCATCTGCCCACTCACTCAACCTGTCCAGGTCACCCTGCAACCTCCTAACATCCTCTTCACAGTTCACACTGCCACCCAGCTTTGTGTCATCTGCAAACTTGCTAGTGTTGCTCCTAATTCCCTCTTCCAAATCATTAATATATATGGTAAACAGTTGCGGCCCCAACGCCGAGCCTTGCGGCACTCCACTCGCCACTGCCTGCCATTCTGAAAAGGACCTGTTCACTCCTACTCTTTGCTTCCTGTCTGCCAACCAATTTTCTATCCAAGTCAACACCAATACAATGTGCTGTAATTTTAGTCACCAGTCTCCCGTGCGGGACCTTATCAAAGGCTTTCTGAAAGACTAGATACACTACATCCACTGGCACCCCTTCATCCATTTTACTTGTCATATCCTCAAAAAATTCCAGAAGATTGGTCAAGCATGATTTCCCTTTCATAAATCCATGCTGACTTGGACTAATCCTTTTACTGCTATCTAAATGCCCCATTATTACCTCATTAATAATTGACTCCAGCATCTTTCCCACCACCGAAGTCAGGCTAACTGGTCTGTAATTCCCCGTTTTCTCTCTCGCTCCTTTCTTGAAAAGTGGGATAACATTAGCTATCCTCCAATCCACAGGAACTGATCCTGAATCTATTGAACATTGGAAAATGATCACCAATGCATCCACTATTTCTAGAGGCACCTCCCTGAAGACCCTGGGATGCAGTCCATCAGGCCCCGGGGATTTATCATCCTTCAGTCCCATTAGCCTACCCAATACTATTTCTCACCTAATGAAAATTTATTCCAGTTCCTCGACCCCCTTAGATCCTCTGTCCTCCAGTACTTCTGGGAGATTGTTTGTGTCTTCCTTAGTGAAGACAGATCCGAAGCTCAAGCTCATCTACTTTACTTCTTATACTTCATGCATTCAAATACAGTACTTTTAATTCCTTACGTATCTCACCATTCACATCGATCCCTAATACATTTGGCCATACTCTCCTATCCCTTTGTGAGCTTTCTTTCCCATTAATTCTGGGGTCATTAACTATCCCTTTACTCCCTTTCCCTTTAACTCTGTCCTTGACTATCCCATTTGACACCCACCCCCCCCCCCCCTGCCTTATTTAGTTTAAAACCACCTGTGTCGCAGTGGGAAACCTGCCTGCCAGAATGCTGGTCCCCCACCTGTTAAGGTGCAATCCGTCCCTTTTGTACAGTTCCCCCTTACTCCAAAACAGATCCCAGTGGTTTAAGAATCTAAATCCCTGCCCCCTGCACCAGTTCCCCAGCCACACATTCAGGTCCTGTATCTCCCTGTTCCTGCTCTCGCCAGCACGAGGAACTGGAAGCAAACCGGAGATAACCACCCTGGAGGTCCTGCTTTTCAGCATTTTTCCGAGCTCTCTAAAGTCACGCTAGAGAATATTCATCCCCTTCTTTCCGACATCATTTGTGCCCACATGCTCATTCAGAAGTCAATATTGTGATGGCATTTTGGAAATAAATTCAATTAGTAAATTTATTTTTATTATTGAGTGATTCAGAAACTGCTGCAGGTTTCCTGGAAAATATTCTTGCTTCCTGAAAGAAATTGGAAACAGCAGTCAGAGAAAAGGAATTTAAATTCAACAACCTGCCTCAAGGCACGCCAGTCAAGCTGCCGCGAGGAACGGCGCATGTTTGTTAGGAAAAGAGTGTAGGGAATGAAGTGATGGCGTGTGCGGTGGTGGCGTGTGAGGTGAGGTTAGGATGGTGGGAGAGGCTACACTTGTGAATCATGGTATTATTTCAGATAAACCCAAAACATGCCCTTTAATATCAACCCTGACAAAGGTTTCAGGGGGTTGACCAAGTTCTGCTTGACCAACTGCCTTGAATCATTTTTGGGGGTGACTTTCTGAGGAAGCTGACCAGAGCATACACGTGTTTACGATGAGACTTTCAAACAGCTTTTGCCAACATTTGCACAGAAATCATATCCTTAATCTTAAAAATATTTAGAAATATGACATATTTGCATGTGAATTTTGCAGATGGATTTTGTTAATAAAGTTTTGAGAGTCAGTACTGTTTGTATGCTGATCCCCCCCACCCCCAGGCACTCCCTGTTCTAACTGACCGCCACCCTGGGCATTCCCTGTCATGGTGACGTCATTGACATTCAGCGGCCGTTGGTTACTGGCTGCTTGAAGCAATAAGCAACAGGTATTTCAACTGCACATACCCAGGTCATAGGTCACTCGAGATAAACATTCTCGGCAGAAGACAGGTAATTCCATCTGGTCAACAGAAGACTGGTCATTCCGTCTGGTCAATGGAAGACTGGTCATTCCGTCTGGTCAATGGAAGACTGGTCATTCCATCTGGTCAATGGAAGACTGGTCATTCCATCTGGTCAACAGAAGACTGGTCATTCCGTCTGCTATCCTTGCTGGAGAAGGTAGATAAGTCAGTCACTCAAGCCTGAACAGTGCGATCTTAAACCACCTGCAGATGTGGAGGGAACTATGATAGAACCTCCAGAAATTAAGACTCCTTCAACACGTCTGATAAATCGGACTGAATTTTGTATTAAATTGGAATGGGATTTCATCCATAACCTTCTGATTCCAAGGTAACAATTCACCTGAGCTGGTGCAAAGCAACAAAATCAACAATTCAAATAAAATGAAAAGAATAAAACATTAAACCTGACATTAAAAATAGAATTGCAATAAATGCCCTGCAGGTGAGTTAAAAAATGCAAATAAAAATGAACGCTTTCAGCAAAGATTACAGTTGGAAATATCAGAACCTGCCCTTTCTATTTCGGGATGTTATTCGGTCGGCCGTGCATTTCCAGCAATTTCCATTTTGATTTAAGCAAATAAAATAGCAGATCAAACAGTCAGAAGCATAAATACAAGGCAGGGGTGGTGCATAGATCTATGCAAGAAAGGGAATACCACAGTTTCAACATAAAATATATGAAGGACTGGAAGCAAAGAGCTTGGATTTGTTTAATAAACTAGCTGGTGAATTATCAGTCTAAGTCTGCCCAAATGTGTTTTTTTTCTGATCTAAGTTGTATTATCTTATATTAGTCTGAAATAGTTAACATAAGCAGAGTTTGTTGGACTAATTTTGTAGCACCGGGAGCTTTTGTCACCTTCATTTGGTACAACATTATGTTACTGTACACAAACCTTGACTTAAATCTCTCCATTACCACACTGCCTGTGAAGTTCAAGTTATTGTCTTCCACCTCCTTCAATCTTCCACATATCTTTCCTTGTCCACTACTGTCATGTTTGGATCAGTTAAAAAAACAACTATTTTTTGCCAATATTCTCCCTGCACAATCTCCATTGT
This sequence comes from Malacoraja senta, assembly GCA_038087875.1. Taxonomy (NCBI): domain Eukaryota; kingdom Metazoa; phylum Chordata; class Chondrichthyes; order Rajiformes; family Rajidae; genus Malacoraja; species Malacoraja senta. The sequence goes on along the minus strand of JAXLNO010000079.1, from coordinate 393,718 downwards.
TCTGTTGAAGAGTGTTACCCCAACCTATATTCAGGAAGATGTACCTGAACTCACCCAGCCTCCTATTAAGAAAGATACATCATCACTGAAAATCTGCAAAATGTTGACTGCTGCTGCTTATTAAAGAAATCTCTCTCCACCAAACACAGCTCATTACACTGCTTCTAAACATCACTGTCTTAGATCTCAGCCGTTCCAAGTGTATCTTTAACAGCTCAATCCCTGGGACACCAGCCTCATAGGTTTGACAGAATACAGAAGAGTAAGCACAGACCTGATAAAGCTCTAATCTTAAATCTAGAGTAAAATGCAGGATTCAGTTCAGTCCTGTGCTAAGTTGGCACTGGCATGAACACTTGTGGAGACCTTTTCACTAAGTGTTCAGGAAAACTCAGGATACCTGAGAAAAAACTGAATCTGCCATAAATATATTCTTGTGTTCAGGGGCACTAACACAAATTAGTAATAGTAATTTGGGTGTCCTGATCCTTGGAGGTAATTCATATTGTTTTATAAAATGATGCAACCTCAGAGTATTACATATATGTATCTGCTGCCATCTGCATTTCCGCAGTTGTCTAAAGTTGAGACATTTGGCGGATGAAGCCAGATATATAGAAACATAGAAAATAGGTGCAGGAGTAGGCCATTCGGCCCTTCGAGCCTGCACCACCATTCAATATGATCATGGCTGATCATCCAACTCAGTATCCTGTACCTGCCTTCTCTCCATACCCCCTGATCCCTTTAGCCACAAGGGCCACATCTAACTCCCTCTTAAATATAGCCAATGAACTGGCCTCAACTACCTTCTGTGGCAGAGAATTCCACAGATTCACCACCCTCTGTGTGAAAAATGATTTTCTCATCTCGGTCCTAAAAGACTTCCCCCCTTATCCTTAAACTGTGACCCCTTGTTCTGGACTTCCCCAACATCGGGAACAATCTTCCTGTATCTAGCCTGTCCAACCCCATAAGAATTTTGTAAGTTTCTATAAGATCCCCCCTCAATCTTCTAAATTCTAGCGAGTACAAGCCGAGTCTATCCAGTCATTCTTCATATGAAAGTCCTGCCATCCCAGGAATCAGTCTGGTGAACCTTCTCTGTACTCCCTCTAGGGCAAGAATGTCTTTCCTCAGATTAGGAGACCAAAACTGTACGCAATACTCCAGGTGTGGTCTCACCAAGACCCTGTACAACTGCAGTAGAACCTCCCTGCTCCTATACTCAAATCCTTTTGCTATGAATGCTAACATACCATTTGCTTTTTCACTGCCTGCTGCACCTGCATGCCTAATTTCAATGACTGGTGTACCATGACACCCAGGTCTCGTTGCATCTCCCCTTTTCCTAATCGGCCACCATTCAGATAATAGTCTACTTTCCTGTTTTTGCCACCAAAGTGGATAACCTCACATTTATCCACATTATACTGCATCTACCATGCATTTGCCCACTCACCCAACCTATCTAAGTCACCTTGCAGCCTCCTAGCATCCTCCTCACAGCTAAGACTGCCCCCCAGCTTCGTGTCATCCGCAAACTTGGAGATGTTGCATTCAATTCCCTCATCCAGATCATTAATTTATATTGTAAATAGCTGGGGTCCCAGCACTGAGCCTTGCGGTACCTCACTAGTCACTGCCTGCCATTCTGAAAAGGACCCGTTTACTCCTACTCTTTGCTTCCTGTCTGCCAGCCAGTTCTCTATCCACATCAATACTGAACCCCCAATACCATTTGCTTTAAGTTTGTATACTAATCTCTTATGTGGGACCTTGTCGAAAACCTTCTGAAAGTCCAGATATAACACATCCACTGGTTCTCCCTTATCTACTCTACTAGTTACATCCTCGAAAAATTCTATAAGATTCGTCAGACATGATTTACCTTTCATAAATCCATGCTGACTTTGTCCAATGATTTCACCACTTTCCAAATGTGCTGCTATCCCATCTTTAATAAGTGACTCTAGCATTTTCCCCACTACCGATGTTAGACTAACTGGTCTGTATTTCTGCGATTTCTCTCTCCCTCCTTTTTTTTTAAAGTGGGGTTACATTAGCTACCCTCCAATCCTCAGGAACTACTCCAGAATCTAAAGAGTTTTGAAAAATTATCACTAATGCATCCACTATCTCTGGGGCTACTTCCTTAAATACTCTGGGATGCAGCCTATCTGGCCCTGGGGATTTATCGGCCTTTAATCCATTCAATTTACCTAACACCACTTCCCGGCTAACCTGGATTTATCTCAGTTCCTCCATCTCATTTGACCCCCGGTCCCCTGCTATTTCCGGCAGATTATTTATGTCTTCCTTAGTGAAGACAGAACCAAAGTAGTTATTCAATTGGTCTGCCATGTCCTTGTTCCCCATGATCAATTCACCAGTTTCTGACTGCAAGGGACCTACATTTGTTATAACTAATCTTTTTCTCTTCACATATCTATAAAAACTTTTGCAGTCAGTTTTTATGTTCCCTGCCAGTTTTCTTTCATAATCCATTTTCCCTTTCCTAATTAAGCCCTTTGTCCTCCTCTGCTGAAACTAGAATTTCTCCCAGTCCTCTGGTAGGCTGCTTTTGCTGGCTAATTTGTATGTTTCATCTTTTGTTTTGATACTATCCCTGATTTCCCTTGTTATCCATGGATGTGCTACCTTCCCTGATTTATTCTTTTGCCAAACTGGGATGAACAACTGTTGTAGTTCATCCATGCAGTCTTTAAATGCCTTTCATTGCATATCCACCGTCAACCCTTTAAGAATCACTTGCCAGTCAGTCTATCTTGGCCAATTCACGTCTCACATCCTTAAAGTTACCTTTCTTTAAGTTCAGAACCCTTGTTTCTGAATTAACAATGTCACTCTCCATCCTAATGAAGAACTCAACCATATTATGGTCACTCTTGCCCAAGGGGCCACGCACAACAAGACTGCTAACTAATCCTTCCTCATTACTCAATACCCAGTCTAGAATAGCCTGCTCTCTCGTTGGTTCCTCTACATGTTGGTTTAGAAAACTATCCCGCATACATTCCAAGAAATCCTCTTCCACAGCACCCCTGCCAATTTGATTCACCCAATCTATATGTAGATTGAAGTCACCCATTATAACTGTTTTACCTTTGTTGCATGCATTTCTAATTTCCTGTTTGATGCCATCCCCAACTTCACTATTACTGTTAGGTGGCCGGTACACAATTCCCACTAGCGTTTTCTGCCCCCTATACAATAACAAGACGTGTATTTCAGAGGAGGATGAACCAGAGGAATAACGGGTGTGTTCAAATTCATTTAATTAGGACTGAATGACTTAATTGAATGTGATCATGTAAAATATAATAATGTCAAACATGTCAAATGCATAAAGTGGATTATTGGCATGGTTCCTGGACACACTGCCAGATCTTGGCATCAATGATACTGAGACATGAACTCAAATGACACCAAATCTGCAGAATTTAAATTCAAATAATTAAATCAATCTGGAATTAAAGCTGGTCTCAGTGACAATACCCAGGAAACTGGTTCACTAATGTAGCTGAGGAAAGTCATCCACAAGAAACCCAAGGTTTGCTCTTAACTCCTCGATTTAGGGGCAAGTTCGAAAGGGCAACAAGTACTAGGATTGGCAACAACATCCACAACTTACAACAGATAAAGAGAGAAGTCCTTCCCTGTGTCGGCAACTTGTCTTATCTGACTGACACAAACAAACCTGGCCACAGACTTCCTTACTGATTCTTTTTAGTCTTTTGCTGCAAGATAAATCTGTAACATGCTGCATCTAAAATTCTGTTTGATTATCTCTCCATATGTGTTGAATGTGGATGTTCACAGTGGAAGTGGTTATTAATTACTGAGTGTTTTGTTTACGATCCACAAGGAAACAAAATCATTTACTTTAGCAGCTTAACCTTTCATGATCGCTAACTACCTTCTTTAATTAAAACATTGTATGAGACACTTTCAAAGAATTTTTTTTTTTAAATCATAAATTTTCCCTAAATCCTCTCAAAAAAATAATTTTAAAATGTAAAATGTGACACATATTTAAAATAAAACATACAATTTAAGTAACGTTTGGATATATGATGTTAGAAAAGGAGCCAGTCAGAGAATTCCATATGGGGTAGATGGAACGGAGGTAGAACGAGGAAAGAGGTTCTGCTAAAGGAATTTGAGCAGCTATTAGTAGGTACCAAATTGAAAAGCAGAACCAGGAAGGTAATAATCTCTGGGTTGCTACCTGAGCCGAGTGCAAATTGGCAGAGAGTTGAGGGGATTCAACACGTGGCTCAAAGACTGGTGTGGAAGAAGCAGTTTTGAGTTTGTGGGACATTGGCACCAGTATTGGGGAAGGAGGGAACTGTTCCAACAGGACGGACTCCACTTGAACCCGACTGGAACCAGACTCCTGGCAAACCGTATAACCAGGGACGTAGATCAAGTTTTAAACTAAATAGTGGGGGTATGTCAACAAATTGGAAGTGTAAGGGTGGAGTTAAAGGGAAAGAGAGTGCAGGATAAGTAACAGAAGTCTCCCAAATCAATGGGACGGAAAGTTGAAGAAGGGGTAAGAGAGTACGATCGGGCAAAATGGGGACCGGTGTGAGAAGGGAGGTGAATACAGAATTAAATGTGTTGTGTTTGAATGCGCGTAGTGCGAGAAACAAAATGGATGAGCTTGTAGCACAGTTAGACATTAGTAGGTATGACCTTGTGGGAATTACAGAGATGTGGCTGCAAGAGGATCGGAGCTGAGAGCTGAATATTCAGGGTTATACGTCATATAGGAATGACAGGAAGGTGGGCAGAGGGGGTGGGGTAGCTCTGTTGGTTAGGAATGAAATCCAGTCCTTAGTGAGGGGTGACATGGGATCAAGTCAAGTCAAGTTTATTCGTCACATACACATACGAGATGTGCAGTGAAATGCTCGCGGACTTTGTGCAAAAAACAAACAAACAAACAAACTACAAACAGAATGGAACAGAATCACATATTCTTTTACATATTAAATATTGTGGGCGGAAGGAAAAAGGGGGAAAAAAACAGCAATTTTTTTTTTTAAACAGTAGAATAGTACAGTAAAGTTAGTCCCTGGTGAGATAGTTTACAGTCCTAATGGCCTCTGGGAAGAAACTCCTTCTCATCCTCTCCGTTCTCACAGCATGGCAACGGAGGTGTTTGCCTGACCGTAGCAGCTGGAACAGTCCGTTGCTGGGGTGGAAGGGGTCTCCCATGATCTTATTGGCTCTGGAGTTGCATCTCCTGATGTATAGTTCCTGCAGAGGGGGCGAGTGTAGTTCCCATAGTGCGTTCGGCCGAACGCACTACTCTCTGCAGAGCCTTCTTGTCCTGGGCAGAGCTTCGTTTAATCCCTCTACTATAGATAAATCTTTCACACATTGGGATAGACTAGGAATTAAAACGTTCGGTGACTTATATGAAACTGGAAAATTACTTTCATTTCAACAATTACAGATAAAATATAAACTCGGAAATAATCAATATTTTAAATATTTTCAAATATGTGACTATTTGAAAAAATATATAAAAGATCATTATAATAGCTCAGCAGATGTATTGGATGATGCAATGCAGATAAAAGCTGAATCAGCAAACTTAATATCATATTTGTATAATATTATCTTAAATGTAGAAATACCATCTACGGAGGGTATCAGAAAAGACTGGGAACAAGAGTTAGCTATTAAAATTCAAAGGAAAGGTGGAATGAACACTTATTAAACGTGCATAAATGTTCGATTAATGTAAGACACACTTTAATACAATTTAAAATTTTACATAGATTATATTATTCCAAAACTAAAATCCATAAAATTTTCCCAAATGTATCATCCATTTGTGATAAATGTCAATCCCAAGAAGCTACTATAGCGCACTCATTTGTTTTCTGTACAAAAATTCAAAAATTTTGGATTGAAATTTTCGAAATCTTTACAAAATTATTTAAAATAAAACTGATACCCAAAGCAGAATGGATTATCTTCGGAATAACGGAAGATGGTCCAGAACTAAATGTGTTTCAAAAGAAACTAATAGATTACGGGTTAATAACTGGAAAAAAGCTAATCCTAAAATTTTGGAAGAAGGCTCCAATACCAACTATAAACATGTGGATTTCAAATATGTTCGAAACATTACACCTAGAAGAGATAAGACTCCTCCTGGAAGGTAAACCAGATCACTTCCACCTGACGTGGTCTGTATTTATAGAATTATTACAAATATAGGGTGCAAAGGTACTTTAAAAAAAAAACTGAGGTCAGGTAAGGGGGGATGAAAGTTGGAGAGTTGGTATGTCCCATTTGCGTAATGCTCATAAAAACTATTTGTTTTTCTCTTTTCCCTCTTTCTCTTTCTCCTTCTTTTTTAGGGTCTATTTCTTAACTCTTTTTCTTTTGTTTTTAATTTTGTTCTTATAGGGTCTTCGTTCTTTCTTGTTGTCACATTTTCTACACTTTCACTTTTTCCTTCACTTTCTTCTTTCTCTCAATCTCATCCTTTCCCTTTTCTAGTGTAAAAAACAAACGGAGTACATTAATTGTAAGAAGATATAAGTGACGAGTACTAATGTATGTGGTTGTAATGTAATGTACTTCTAATAAATAAAATATTAAATAAATTAAAAAAAATTAAAAAAAAAAAAATTCTGGGAATAATCCGGAAGATGCAGGATCTTTTCATTCCAAAGAGGAAGAAAGATTCTAGGGGGAGAAAGAGGCGACTGTGGCTGACAAGGGAAGTCAAGGACAGTATAAAACTAAAAGAGAAGGCGTATAACATAGCAAAGATTAGTGGGAAACCAGAGGATTGGGAAGTTTTTAAAGAACAACACAGAAGGTAACTGAAAATAAAATACGGTGAGAAAAGATGAAATATGATGATAAGCTAGCCAATAACATAAAAGATAGCAAGAGTTTCTTCAGTTATATAAAGAGCAAGAAAGAGCAAGAGGGGACTCTGGACAGCTGGAGAATGATGCAGGAGAAGTGATAATGGGGAATAAAGAAATGACAGAGGAGTAGAATAACTTTTTTGCATCAGTCTTCACAGTGGAAGACACCAGCAACGTGCCTGAAATTCACGAGAGTCAGGGGGTGGAAGTTAGTGGAGTGGCTATTACTAGGGAGAAGGTGCTTGGGAAGCTGAAAGGGCTGAAGGTGGATAAGTCATTTGGGCCAGATGGACTGCACCATAGGGTTCTGAAAGAGGTGGCTTTAGAGATTGTGGAGGCATTGATAGTGATATTTCAAGAATCACTAGAGTCAGGAGTGGTTCCAGATGATTAGAAAATTGCAAATATTACCCCGCTGCACAAGAAGTGAGCAAGGCAGAATAGTGAGAACTATAGGCCGGTTAGTCTGACTTTGGTGGTTGGTAAGATTTAGAGTCCATTATAAAGGATGAGGTTACGGAGTTCACGATAAAATAGGCCAAAGTCAGCATGGCTTTATGAATGGGACGTCTTGCTTGACAAATTTGTTGGAATTCTATGAAGAAGTAAATAGCAGGACAGACAAAGTTATTTACTTAGATTTTATTTACTTAGATGTTACAGTATTTACTTAAATTTTCAGAAAGCCTTTGAAAGGTGCCACATGTGAGGCTGCTAAGGAAGACGAGAGCCCATGGTATCAAAGGGCATGGCATGGATAGCAGGATGGCTGGATGACAGAAGACAAAGAATGGCAATAAAGGGGCTTTTTCTGGTTGGGTGCCATTTTCTGGTTGGGTCCCAGCACTAGTCGTGTTCTGCAAGGGTCAGTGCTGCGGGCCGCTACTCTTCACGTTGTATATTAATGATTTGGACGAGGGGATTGAAGGCTTGGTGGCAAAGTTTGCGGATGATACAAAAATAGGTGGAGGGGTAGGTAGTGGAGAGAAAGCAGGGACTCTGCAGAAGGACTTGGATAGGTTGGGAGAGTGGGCAGAGAAGTGGCAGATGGAATATAGTGTAGTAAAGTGTGGAGTCATGCATTTTAGTAGTAAACATAGAAAATAGGTGCAGAAGTAGGCCATTCGGCCCTTCGAGCCTACACCGCCATTCAATATGATCATGGCTGATCATCCAACTCAGTATCCTGTACCTGCTTTCTCTCCATACCCCCTGATCCCTTTAGCCACAAGGGCCACATCTAACTCCCTCTTAAATATAGCCAATGAACTGGCCTCAACTACATTCTGTGGCAGAGAATTCCAGAGATTCACCACTCTCTGTGTAAAAAATGTTTTTCTCATCTCAGTCCTAAAAGATTTCCCCTTTATCCTTAAAATGTGACCCCTTGTTCTGGACTTCCCCAACATCGGGAACAATCTTCCTGCATCTAGCCTGTCCAACCCCTTAAGAATTTTGTAAGTTTCTATAAGATCTCCCCCTCAATCTTCTAAATTCTAGCGAGTACAAGCCAAGTCTATCCAGTCTTTCTTCATATGAAAGTCCTGACATCACAGGAATCAGTCTGGTAAACCTTCTCTGTACTCCCTCTATGGCAAGAATGTCCTTCCTCAGATTAGGAGACCAAAACTGTACGCAATATTCCAGGTGTGGTCTCACCAAGACCCTCTACAACTGCAGTAGAACCTCCCTGCTCCTATACACAAATCCTTTTGCTATGAATGCTAACATACCATTCGCTTTCTTCATTGCCTGCTACACCTGCAAGCCTACTTTCAATGACTGGTGTACCATGACACCCAGGTCTCGTTGCATCTCCCCTTTTCCTAATCGGCCACCATTCAGGTAATAGTCTACTTTCCTGTTTTTGCCACCAAAGTGGATAACCTCACATTTATCCACATTATACTGCATCTGCCATGCATTTGCCCACTCCCCCAACCTATCCAAGTCACCTTGCAGCCTTCTAGCACCCTCCTCACAGCTAACACTGCCCCCCAGCTTCGTGTCATCCGCAAACTTGGAGATGTTGCATTCAATTCCCTCATCCAAATCATTAATATATATTTTAAATAGCTGGGGTCCCAGCACTGAGCCTTGCGGTACCCCACTAGTCACTGCCTGCCATTCTGAAAAGGACCCGTTAAGTAGGAATAAAGGCATAGCCTATTTTCTAAATGGGGTGAGAATCCAGAAATCAGAAGTGCAAAGGGAGTTGGGAGTGCTGGTGCAGAATTCCCCAAAAGTTCATCTGCAAGTTGAATTGATAGTAAAGAAAGCAAACTCAATGCTAGCATTTATTTCAAGAGGGCTTGTATACAAAAACAGGGAAGCAATGCTGAGGCTCTATAAGGCGCTGGTAATGCCGCATTGGGAATATTGTGAGCCATTTTGGGCACCATTTCTGAGGAAGGATGTGCAGGCTCTGGAGAGGGTCCAGAGGAGGTTTACAAGAATTATCCCAAGAATGAGTAGGTTAACCTATGATGAGCGTTTGTCGGCACTGGGCCTGTACTCACTGGAGTTTAGAAGAATGAGGGAGGACCTCATTGAAACATACAGAATAGTGAAAGGCTTGGATAGAGTGGATGTGGAGAGGATGTTTCCACTAGTGGGAGAGTCTAGGACTAGAGGTCATAGCCTCAGAATTAAAGAACGTTCTTTTAGGAAGAAGCTGAGGAGAAATGTCTTTAGTGGTAAATCTGTGGAATTCTTTGCCACAGAAGGCTGTGGAGGCCAAGTCAGTGGATATTTTTAAGGCAGAGATAGATAGATTCTTGATTAGAGGTTATGGGGAGGAGGTAGGAGAATGGGGTTAGGAGGGAGAGATAGGTCAGCCATGATTAAATGGCGGAGTAGACTTGATGGGCCGAATGACCCAATTCTACCCCTATTTCTTATGACTTTATATTCTGAGACAAAGCCAAGCTACTTTACAGCAGTTCATTATTTCTGAAATGTGTTCCTGATTTTTTATGCAGCAGCCGTTTACAAGATTGTGTTCCATAAACACAAAGCATTGTTTCTGCTGAGAGATTTGCTAATTGAAGGGTAGTTATTGGCCAAGGGGCATCTTCTCTTTGTCACTGTGTGCCATGGGCATCAGGTTAACTTTATATTTAAAAGATAATGCTCTCTAATTACAACTCTGGGATGGGTGGGCAGCGCGACTCATGTCGCGGCAGCCTCTGCAGTCCGTCTGCCTTTTTAATTATTTTTGTCTTGTTTGAGTGTAGTTATAGTGGGGTTTTTTAACTGGGTATGCGTGTGGGGGGTGGGTGGGGAAACTTTTAAAATCTTTTCCCTGTACGGAGGACCCGACCTTTCTCTGTCGGGTCTCCGTTGTCGTTGGGGCCTGCACCGTGGAGCAGCCTCCAACCGCAACGACCTGGGGCTCCAGTCGCGGAGCCTGCGGACTTACCATCGCGGAGCTGGCCGAGTTCGGAGCGTGGAGAGCTGTGGTGGCGCGCTGCTGCGGCCCGACCCCGGAGATTCGGAGGCTCCAGCCGCAGGTCTGGTGGACGGTGACATCGGGAGCCCGCGGGTCCCTGGTGGGAGAACGCTTTTCGGGGCTTCCGCAATGGCGACTTCTCCCGCCCGAGTTGCGGGGTTGAGGATGACCTGGAGCGGGGCCTTACATCGCCCGGCGCAGCTTTAAATGGCCGCGGGACTTGCTAGTGCCCGCCTGGGGCTCCAACATCAAGACCTGGAGCGGGGCCTTACATCGCCCGGCGCGGTTTATTGGCCGCGGGACTTGCTAGTGCCCGCCTGGGGTCTAACATCAAGACCTGGAGCGCGGCCTTGCATCGCCCGGCGCGGCTTTAACGGCAGCAGGACATATTTACCATCGCCCGCCGGGGGCTCTGACTTTGACATCGGAAGGAGAATGGGGAGTGCAGGGGAGAGATAAGACTTTGCCTTCCATCACAGTGAGGAGGAGATTCACTGTGATGGATGTTTGTGTAAATTGTGTTGTGTCTTGGTTCTTCTACTTGTTTGTATGACTGCAGAAACCAAATTTTGTTTGAACCTCAATGAGGTTCAAATGACAACAAATAAATTGTATCTTTGTATCATTCCCCAAGTGTGGGTGTGTGGAAAGGTGAGTGAACAAACAGTGAATGGAATTGGCTGCAGGTGGTGTGGCTGAGAAATGAATGCCATGTAGTAATGTGTTAAGTGATTGAACATAGACGGTGAATGAACATAGACCATGATAAGGGAGAACCAGTGGATGTGTTATATCTGGACTTTCAGAAGGCTTTCGACAAGGTCCCACATAAGAGATTAATATACAAACTTAAAGCACACGGTATTGGGGGTTCAGTATTGATGTGGATAGAGAACTGGCTGGCAGACAGGAAGCAAAGAGTAGGAGTAAACGGGTCCTTTTCAGAATGGCAGGCAGTGACTAGTGGGGTACCGCAAGGCTCAGTGCTGGGACCCCAGCTATTTACAATTTATATCCATGATTTGGACGAGGGAATTGAATGCAACATCTCCAAGTTTGCGGATGACACGAAGCTGGGGGGCAGTGTTAGCTGTGAGGAGGATGCTAGGAGGCTGCAAGATGACTTGGATAGGTTGGGTGAGTGGGCAAATGCATGGCAGATGCAGTATAATGTGGATAAATGTGAGGTTATCCACTTCGGTGGCAAAAACAGGAAAGCAGACTATTATATAAATGGTGGCCGATTAGGAAAAGGGGAGATGCAGCGAGACCTGGGTGTCATGGTACACCAGTCATTGAAAGTAGGCATGCAGGTGCAGCAGGCAGTGAAGAAAGCGAATGGTATGTTAGCATTCATAGCAAAAGGATTTGAGTATAGGAGCAGGGAGGTTCTACTGCAGTTGTACAGGGTCTTGGTGAGACCACACCTGGAGTATTGCGTACAGTTTTGGTCTCCTAATCTGACGAAGGACATTCTTGCCATAGAGGGAGTACAGAGAAGGTTCACCAGACTGATTCCTGTGATGTCAGGACTTTCATATGAAGAAAGACTGGATAGACTCGGCTTGTACTCGCTAGAATTTAGAAGATTGAGGGGGGATCTTATAGAAACTTACAAAATTCTTAAGCGGTTGGACAGGCTAGATGCAGGAAGATTGTTCCCGATGTTGGGGAAGTCCAGAACAAGGGGTCACAGTTTAAGGATAAAGGGGAAATTTTTTAGGACTGAGATGAGAAAAACATTTTTTACACAGTGGTGAATGATGAATCTCTGGAATTCTCTGCCTCAGAAGGTAGTTGAGGCCAGTTCATTGGCTATATTTAAGAGGGAGTTAGATGTGGCCCTTGTGGCTAAAGGGATCAGGGGGTATGGAGAGAAAGCAGGTACAGGATACTGAGTTGGATGATCAGCCATGATCATATTGAATGGCGGTACAGGCTCGAAGGGCCAAATGGCCTACTCCTGCACCTATTTTCTATGTTTCTATGTTTCTATGAATTAACATAGACCATGAATGAACATAGACGGTGAATGAACATAGACGGTGAATGAACATAGACCATGAATGAACATAGACGGTGAATGAACAGACCATGAATGAACATAGACCATGAATGAACATAGACGGTGAATGAACATAGACGGTGAATGAACATAGACGGTGAATGAACATAGACCATGAATGAACATAGACGGTGAATGAACATAGACCATGAATGAACATAGACGGTGAATGAACATAGATCGTGAATGAACATAAATTGACAGAGGGTCACACTAATAATCCAAACCATCGCACAGACACGTTTCCCAGATGCATATTTTGCTTTAAGCACCGTGATCGGTTTTCTTCCTGTTTATGAAGATGGCAAATGTAGAATTTGTTCGCAACTTATCTTAGATGTCAAAGTAGACGGGTTGGTTGGTAAGCTTGTAGATGACACCAAGGTTACTGGGGTCACAGACTGTGAGAAAGGCTGTCAAAGTTTACAATGGGATATAGATCAGCTCCAGAAATACATAGAACAGCAAAAGAACAGGCCCTCGACCCACAATGAGGTTCAGAAAGGGAAGTCAGTCAGAACCTTTTTCCCAGGATAGAAAATTCAGATACTCGAGGGCATAACGTTAAGGTGAGAGGGGCAAAGTTTAAAGGAAATGTGTAGGATGTATCTTTTTACACAGAGGGTCGTGAGTGTCTGGAATGAGCTGCCAGGCAGATACAATAATGGCATTTACTAGGCTTTTAGATAGGCACATGGATATGCAAGGAATGGAGAGATATGAATTATGTGCAGGCAGATAAGAGTTGGTCTTGGCAGCATGTTCAGCACGGACATTAGAATCATAGTCATAGAGTGATACAGTGTGGAAACAGGCCCTTCAGTCCAACTCGCCCAGACCGGCCAACAATGTCCCATCTACACTAGTCCCACTTGCCTCCAAACCTGTCCTATCCATGTACCTGTCTAACTGTTCCTTAAACAATGGGATGGTCCCAGCCTCAACTACTTCCTCTGGCAGCTTGTTTCATACACCCACCACCCTCTGTGTGCAAAAGTTAACCCTCGGATTCCCTACTCTGTGCATCTACCCGATCTATTCCTCCCATGATTTTGTACACCTCTATAAGATCTCCCCTCATCCTCCTAAGCTCCATGGAATAGAGACCAAGCCTACTCACCTCTCCCTATAGCTCACACCCTCTGGTCCTGGCAACATCCTCGTAAATCTGGACCTTTCAAGCTTCACAATATCTTTCCTATAACATGGCGCCCAGAACTGAACACAATATTCTAAATGCGGTCTCACCAATGTCTTATACAACTGCAAGTGTCCTCCCATACTCAATGCTCTGACTGATGACCACCAAATTGCCAAAAGCCTTTTTGACCATCTTATCTACCTATGACTCAACCATCAAGGAACCATGCACCTGTACTCCTAAATCCCTCTGCTCTACAACGCTACCCAGAGGCCTACCATTTACTGTGTAGGTCCTGCCCTTGTTTGACGTCCCAAAATGCAACACCTCACACTTCTCTGTATTAAATTCCATCAACCATTCCTCCGCCCACCTGGCCAATCGATCCAGCTCCTGCTGCAATCGTTCACAACCATCTTCACTGTCTGCAAAACCACTAACTTTTGTATCATCAGTAAACTTGCTAATCTTGCCCTGTATGTTCTCATCCAAATCATTGATGTAGATGACAAACAGTAACAGGCCCAGCACCAAACCCTGTGGCACACCACTAGTCACAGGCCTCCATTCTGAGAAGCAACCTTTCACCATCACCTTCTGCTTCTTTCCATGGAGCCAATTTGCTATCCATTCAGCTATCTCTCCTTGGATCCCATGCGATCTAACTTTCCAGAGCAGCCTACCATGCGGTACCTTGTCAAACACATTACTACACAACATCTACAGCTCTGCCTTCATCAACCTTTTTGCTCACATCAAAAAAATCAATCAGATTTGTGAGACACGACCTCCCACGTACAAAACCATGCTGACTGTCCCTAATCAGCCCTTTGCCATCCAAATGCCTGTATAACCTATCCCTCAGAATACTCTCCAGTAACTTTCCAAATACAGATGTTAAGCTCACCGGCCTATAGTTCCAGGCATTTTCCCTGCAGCCCTCTTGAAAAGAGGCACAACATTTGACATCTTCCAATCCTCTGCCACCTCTCCTATATTTAAGGACGACTCATAAATTTCAACCAGGGCTCCCGCAATTTCCTCTCTAGTTTCCCGCAATGTCCTCGGATATATCTGATCAGGCCCCGGAGATTTATCTACCTTCAAACACGACAGTAACTTCAGTACTTCTTTGACAGTAACACTGACTGCTCTAATGACACTTCCAGTGACTGCCCCTATTTCCTCCGGCCTACTGTCTTTCTCCTCAGTAAATACAGAGGAGAAATACTCATTGAGGACCTTGCCCATCTCCTGTGGTTCCACACAGAGGTGACCGCTTTGATTCCTGAGAGGTCCCACTCTCTCTCTAGTTACCCTTTTCCCCCTATTGTATTTATAAAATCTTTTGGGATTGTCTATGTTTCTATGTTTCCATATGTTGGGATTGTCTTTTATGCTACCTGCCAGAGCTATCTCCTGGCCCCTTTTTGCCATTCTGATCTTTTTTGGTTTGCTCCTTAGTTCCCGAAACTCCTCCAGGGTGCACTTGATCCCAGCTGCCTATACCTGTCCCGTGCATCCTTCTTGTTTTTGACTAATTCTCAATTTCCCTCATCAGCCAAGCTTCCTTACGTTTGCCTGCTTTGCCCTTCACTCTAACGGGGATGTACACATCCTGAGTTCTCTTCAGTACACTTTTAAAAACATCCCACTTGGCCGATGTTCCTTTCCCCTCAAATAACCTGCTCCAGTTAACTTGAGCGAGACCTTCTCTCATACCCTCAAAGTTGGCCTTACCCCAGTTGAGCATTTTAACATGTGGATCCTCTCCGTCCCCGATCCATAACTATCTTAAACCTAATCGAACTGTGGTCACTGGACCCAAATGGCTCTCCAAACACACTTCATTAACTTGCCCTTCCCAATTTCACAATACTAGATCCAGCATTGCCTTCTCACTTGTGGGGGCCTCAACATACTGTTTAAGAAAACTCTCCTGAACACTTTTGAGGAATTGCACCCCATCTAAACCCTTCACACTATGATTTTCCCAGTCTATATTGGGAAAGTTGAAATCCCCTACTGCAACAACCTTATTTGACCTGCAGCTGTCTGCAATCTCCCGGCACATTTCCTCTTCTAATTCCCGTTGACTATTCGGGGGTCTGTAGTACACCCCCAAAAAGGTGATCATCCCTTTTTTGTTCCTCAGCTCCACCCATATAGCCTCACTAGACGAACCGTCCGTAATATCACCTCTGAACACAGCCGTGACATCCTTCTTAACCAACAATGCAACTCCCCCTCCTCTTTTTTCCTCACCCCCTGTCTCTCCTGAAGCTCCTGTACCCCAGAACATTGAGCTGCCAGTCCTGCCCCTCCTGTAACCAGGTTTCAGTCATGGTTACAATGTCCCAGTGTGGGTCCAAGGGCCTGTTCTTGTGCTGTGCTGGTCTACATTCTAGTCATATTAATACCAAGAGCCAATTCTTATTTCATTATATAAAGAATCACTGGACTTAGACCTCTCCTTCCAACTGGGACCTGGACAATGTCTCCTGCGCCCTTTCCATCCAACTTACAGCAGGGCAACCAGAACTGCACACAGCGCTTAATAAAGACCTCAATGTCTTTGAGCCATGCTTGGAGACCTTTTAGGAGTTTATTACACTTATGAGGGGCATGGAGAGGGTGGACAGTCAGAAGCTTTTCCCAGGGTGGAAATGCTACAGGGCATAGCTGTGATGTGATCGGAAAGAAATATAAAGGAGATGCGCATAGCTAGTTGTTTTTTACACAGAAGTTGGTGAGTGCCTGGAACACGCAGCTTATGTGTGTGTGTGTGTGTGTGTGTGTGTGTGTGTGTGTGTGTGTGTGTGTGTGTGTGTGTGTGTGTGTGTGTGTGTGTGTGTGTGTGTAGATGTGTGTGTAGATGTGTGTGTAGATGTGTGTGTAGATATGTGTGTGTGTGTGTGTGTGTGTGTGTGTGTAGATGTGTGTGTGTGTATGTGTGTGTAGATGTGTGTGTGTGTGTGTGTGTGTGCGTGTAGATGTGTGTGTGTGTATGTGTGTGTAGATGTGTGTGTGTGTGTGTGTGTGTGTGTGCGTGTGTGTGTAGATGTGTGTGTGTGTGTGTAGATGTGTGTGTGTGTGTATGTGTGTGTGTAGATGTGTGTGTGTGTGTGTGTGCATGCGTGTGTATGTGTGTATATGTGTATGTGTGTGTGGGTGTGTGTGGGAGTGTGTGTGTGTGTATGTGTGCGTGTGTGTGTATATGTGTGTGTGTGTGGGTAGGGGGAGAGACAGTTGCGATTGTGCGATCGTGGTGATTAAGAAGCTTTTGGTGTGGAAGAAATGAAGAGATGAGAATTATGTGCAGGCAGATAAAATGTAGTCTTGGTATCATGTTCGGCTAAGACATTGTGGGTCAAAGAGCCCGTTCTTGTGTAGGAAGGAACTTCAGATGCTGGTTTAAACCGAAGATAGACATTCTCTGGAGAGAAAAAATGGGTGACGTTTCGGGTCGAGACCCTTCTTCAGGCTGAGAGTCACGGTATGAAGAAGGGTCTCGACCCGGAACGTCACCCATCTTTTTCTCCACAGATGCTGCCTGACCCGCTGAGTTACTCCAGTATTTTGAGCCTGTTCTTGTGTTGTAATGTTGTATGTTCATTGTTTTTTAAATCTATTTTATTTCAAAATTGTTCGTCTGCATAACAATCTTTCAAAACTTTAAACTTCAGAGATACAGCGCAGAAACAGACCCTGCGGCTCACCACGTTGCGCCAACCAGCGATCACCCCATACACTAAAACTATCCTACACATTAGGGACAATTTTACCGATGCCAGTTAAACTACAAACCTGTACGTCTTTGAAGTGTGGGAGGAAACCGGAGCACCCGGAGAAAACCCGTAGTCAGAATGGAACCCGGGTCTCTGGTGCTGTGCTGTGAGACAGCAACTCGAACCGTTGTCCCACCACTGAAGGAGACAACTTGCTCGTTGCCCCTGTTTGGCGGCGTGGATGGCAAGGCCAGCGCCTAATGGCCATCACTAATTGTGATGTGTTGCAGCAGCGTGGATGGGGACAGCCAGGGTCTCCGGAGATCTGCCGCCCAGCAACCCATGGCGTGGGATAGTTTCACGGCCACCACTCCCGAGAGTAGCCTCTTATTCCAGAATGGATATGATGACTAATTCAGTGGCTGTCGCAGTGGGATTGAAGCCCATCTTCCCAGTCCGACATGAATAACTCATCTGCCGAAGGCAACGGATTTCATATCAAATCAATTACAATCTACTCTTCAGTTTAGCTAACACTTGTATGTTGTGATTTATTTTCCTGCTTATTCGCTTTTCAGACTTGAGTATATTTTATTTCGGCATTAGCTCGTTTAAAATAAAGTGCCCAGTGATTCACTTCACCGGCGGTGAGCGGTGGCGGTTATAAATTATTTGTAAAGGCTTGTCTTCTGCAAATGGCAACATGAAGCTAGATTTTTATGAGATAGGAATAAAGAAGAAATAGCGGGGAAAGGTTTAGTCGGATGGGGAACATGTTCCGAGGTGCGAGCCCGGTGATTTGTGGAGTTTATCCTTCAGCCTGTCGGAGCCGGGACCGAGACACCGAGATGGACTCGGTCTAGAGCCATAGAGAGTCAAAGGGTCATTGGTCCTTCTACAGAGGGTGCGGGAAAAGGTGCAAGGAGGGACCACATCAGGGTCACCAATGGTCAAAGAGAAGAACAGACAAGTGATGAGTCGGTCCCGGGGCAGAGCAGATTGTTGCCGTGACCGGGAGGAGGGGGGGGGGGGGGGAGAGACTATTTCATCCACGGCATTTGTACCTGGCAGAGTTGGCATCTTTCAACCGAGGGATTTGCCACAGGTGGGGAACGATTCTATCGTCAGTCAAATGAAAAGCCCGGCGTCTGTGAAGAATCGCAGCGTCTATCTTCGGCATAATTAACTTAATTTAAAACCAGAGCACAATAAAGAGAGGAATGTGATTTGCTGCAAACACCTCGGCCGATATTCTGTTGGCGGAAAAGATCACCATATCCAATATCTGGTAGTGTTTCTAAAAGCGGGAGAGAAATCACAAAGTCGAAATGTATTTACTTTAAACTATGCGTCAATTCCACACAGATCCATGTCATGCCGTTTGTGAACTATTTTGTTACAATTATTTATAGGAGCAACGAGGTCCTTCTGCAGTTGTACAGGGCCCTGGTGAGACCACACCTGGAGTATTGGGTTCAGTTTTGGTCTGTTGGCCTTCATAACAAGAGGAGTTGACTATAGGAGCAACGAGGTCCTTCTGCAGTTGTACAGGGCCCTAGTGAGACCACACCTGGAGTATTGTGTTCAGTTTTGGTCTGTTGGCCTTCATAACAAGAGGAGTTGACTATAGGAGCAACGAGGTCCTTCTGCAGTTGTACAGGGCCCTGGTGAGACCACACCTGGAGTATTGTGTTCAGTTTTGGTCTGTTGGCCTTCATAACAAGAGGAGTTGACTATAGGAGCAACGAGGTCCTTCTGCAGTTGTACAGGGCCCTGGTGAGACCACACCTGGAGTATTGTGTTCAGTTTTGGTCTCCTAATTTGAGGAAGGACATTATTGCTATTAAGGGAGCGCAGCGTAGATTCACAAGGTTAATTCCCGGGATGGCGGGACTGTCATATGCTGAGAGAATGGAGCGGCTGGTGCCACAGTTTAAGAATAAGGGGTAGGCCATTTAGAACGGAGACGAGGAAAACTTTTTCACCCAGAGAGTTGTGAATTTGTGGAATTCACTGCCTCAGAAGGCAGTGGAGGCCAGTTCACTGGATGCATTCAAAATCGAGTTAAATAGACCCCTTAGGGCTAGCGGAATCAAGGGATATGGGGAGAAGGCAGGCAAAATTAGGGCACGTGGCATTGGTGGTAGGATACTGACATGGATAGAAAATTGGTTGGCAGACAGGAAACAAAGAGTAGGGATTAACGGGTGCCTTTCAGAATGGCAGGCAATGACTAGTGGGGTACCACAAGGCTATGTGCTTGGACCGCAGCTATTTACAATTTACATTAATGGTTTCGGTGAAGGGATTAAAAATAACATTAGCAAATTTGCAAATGACACAAAGCTGGGTGGCAGTGTGAACTGTGAGGAGGATGCTATGAGGATGCAGGGTGAATTTGATAGGTTGGATGAGTGGGCAGATGCATGTCAGATGCAGTTTAATGTGGATAAATGTGAGGTTATCCACTTTGGTGGTAAGAACAGGAAGGCAGATTATTATCTGAATGGCGTCAAGTTAGGAAAATGGGAAGTAAGCGAGATTTGGGTGACCTTGTTCATCAGTCAATGAAAGTAAGTATGCAGGTACAGCAGTCAGTGAAGAAAGCTAATGGCATGTTGGCCTTCATAACGTTGAGTATAGGATCAAAGAGGTCCTTGTGCCGTTGTACAGGGCCCTAGTGAGACCACACCTGGAGTATTGTGTGCAGTTTTGGTCCAAATTTGAGGAAGGACATTCATGCTATTGAGGGAGTGGAGCGTAGGTTCACGAGGTCAATTCTGGGATGGCGGGACTGTCATATGTTGAAAGAATGGAGTGACTGGGCTTGTATTCACTGGAATTTAGAAGGATGAGAGGGTATCTTATTGAAACATATAAGATTATTAAGGGACTGGACACGCTGGAGGCAGGAAACACGTTCCCGATGTTGGGGGAGTCCAGAACCAGGGGCCACAGGTTAAGAATAAGGGATAGGCCATTTAGAACTGAGATGAGGAAACACTTTTTCACCCAGAGAGTTGTGAATCTGTGGAATTATCAGCCTCAGAAGGCAGTGGAGGCTAATTCTCTGGATACTTTCAAGAGAGAGTTAGATAGAGCTCTTAAAGATAGCGGGGTCAGGGGATATGGGGAGAAGGCAGGAGCGGGGTACTGGATGATCAGCCATGATCACATTGAATGGCGGTGCTGGCTCGAAGGGCCGAATGGCCTACTCCTGCACCTATTTTCTATGTATTTCACAAACATTAAATCCCTTGTCTCCGGGAGCGGTGGCGGGATGGGGACTGTTGACTGGCCGCTGGGATGCGGGAGGTCGCGGCTGCACGACTCACCCACTCGGTAACCACACAGACTGGAGTCTTGAACAAAACACATCGGGTAAGGCAGCGTCTGTGGAGGAAATGGTCAGGCGACGTTTCTTCAATCTGAAGAAGGGCCCCACCCCGAAACGCCATGTGTCTGTTCGCTGCTCAGACACTGCCTGACCCGCTGAGTTCCTCCAGCACTTTGTGTTTTGTTTAAGATTCCAGCAGTTCGGAGGACAAACCACTGCCAGTGGTGACAGAGGGCAGCAGCAAGTGGCAAACCCAGGGTTGTCCCAACACGGGAACGGTGACCCGGCGACACGTGTGCGGCTTTGACCGAGTCCCGCGTCGGTAAATAATGCCCACAACCTTCCCTGTCCTTTATAAAGTTACCAAGACTTACTCTGATCACGTTCCGCGAAGTGTTGCTGTCGTCCACGTTGACACTGAGTGAGAAGAAGGCGGCAGTGCTGTACAGAGCCTGGCTTCTGTAGAGCAGTTCACGGAAGCGGCCGTCAGCACCGTCCCAGCCGCCGCACTGGCCGATAATGTGCAGCAGAGGCCCGGCTCCCAGCCGCTCGATCTCGCCCAGGTCGGTGCAGGAGCGGTAGAACTGCTTCACCTTCCTCTCGGCGGAGCGGCGGTGGGGCCGGCGGACAGGTTGTGTGAGGAGACGCTGTAGTTTCTGGCGGTTGTTGTGGGCGATGGCGGTGACCGTGCCGTAGCTCAGGGTGTCCTCAGGGATGGCGTGTCTGCTGAGCCAGCCGCCGCAGGAGAAGCTATAGAAGTCACGGCACGGGTCGATGCTGGCGTCGATGTTGCTGGAGATGAGCCGCGCTGCCTTGGCGAAGCCCCCGCGGCGCCCGCCTTCCTCCCGGCAACCGGCGTCGGACGCGGGCCACAGGTACTTGAGTAGCAACATACTGCCCAGGATAACGCACAGTCCCGCCGCAAACACCAGCGCCGACAGCAGGCACACCTCACGCCGCTTCCAGCCGCCGCTACCGCCACCGCCCCGCTGCCCGCCCCGCTGCCCGCCCCGCTCCGGCCTCCTCGGACCCAGCTGCAGGTTGAGGCCGCTGTGTAGAGTCCCCGAGCTCAACCTGTTCACGTACTTCACCTCCTGAAACTCATCGTAATGGGCTGTCAGTGAGTACGTTGTCTCCATCGTCCCCACGAACCGCGCCAACTCCTGGGCAGCAGCCGACACACAACTTCACAACAGCCGCCGGGCCGGGACAGGACAGGGGGTCCGGGACAGGACAGGGGGTCCGGGCTGGGCTGGGGTCGGGAGAGGGGGTCCTGGCGTTGTGAGCTGAGCCGGGCCGGGCCGGGCCGGTCTGGTCTAGGAGAGGGGGTCCTGGCGTTGTGAGCTGAGCCGGGCCGGGCCGGTCTGGTCTAGGAGAGGGGGTACTGGCGTTGTGAGCTGAGCCGGGCCGGGCCGGTCTGGTCTAGGAGAGGGGGTACTGGCGTTGTGAGCTGAGCCGGGCCGGGCTGCAACACCTGCCAGTCTCGCTGCAGCGGGTTAAATACTGAGCGCAATGGTTGACATCCCTTCAGTCTGGCACCAAATGTGACGAGATCGGCGTCTCACGGCGACAGCGCGGGGCTGGCACCAACATCGGCTCCGTACAGTTTTAAAAATGTACAAACCCCCTCCGGCGCCTCTTTAACACCTGACAGGGGGGAGAATCGCGAGCTTACAATTTGAACCAATTGATCGCGTAATTGTTTAAAGTGTGCGCGAAATATTTTAGAAAATACACACCAAGCGATTTCATTCGATAGCTTCACGTTGTCAGGTAGATTATTGTTCTCATTGACTCCAGTAAGACTTTGTGAAAAGGGAAACAGAGTACTGGAGTAACTCAGCGGGTCAGGCAGCATCTGTGGAGAACATGGATAGGTGACATTTCACAGAGTGCTGGAGTAACTCAGCGGGTCAGGCAGCATCTGTGGAGAACATGGATAGGTGACGTTTCACAGAGTGCTGGAGTAACTCAGCGGGTCAGGCAGCATCTGTGGGGAACATGGATAGGCGAAGTTTCGAGTCGGACCCTTCTTGTGAAGTGGGGAACATTCAAATGAACCGATAGCAACACGTATCGCATTTATACCTAGAACAGCGGTCACTTATAGAACGCTTCGCAGCGAATTCTAACAATTATCAGTGTAGTAAATACAGAAAATAAAACATTAGTGCTCCAAGCGATCATTGTTTTGGAGACATTCAGACGAAAGGCAATCTGTAGCTGTAATTATGAAAATGGCATGCATTATTCATGGCCCGCGATTGTAGTCGCGTTAATTGTTTCTGGTTAATTGAGTGTTCCTTGATTTAAGCGAAGCCGCCAGCGGTGACCCGAGCGGACCTGTTCACACTAACTCCTGTTAATAACTGGTTGCAGCAACAGTTTGCGAATGAGAAGAGGTTTTGGA
Source organism: Malacoraja senta (assembly GCA_038087875.1). Taxonomy (NCBI): domain Eukaryota; kingdom Metazoa; phylum Chordata; class Chondrichthyes; order Rajiformes; family Rajidae; genus Malacoraja; species Malacoraja senta. The sequence continues at coordinate 370,660 of JAXLNO010000079.1, read as the reverse complement.
GTAAGACTTGAGAGGAGGAATGAGCGACGGGAGAGTGGAGGGAAGACAGATACAAAATGCTGGAGTAACTCAGCGGGTCAGGCAGCATCTGTGGAGAATAGGAATGAATGACGTTGTGGGTCGAGAGCAATCTTCAGACCTGATACGTCACCCATTCCTTCTCTCCAGAGATGCCGCCTGTCCCGCTGAATTTATCCAGCACTTTGTTTATTTCTCTCAAGATTCAGCTACTGAGGTTCCTTGTGTCTACTGTGATATTGGAAGCGCTGCGGGTGAACCAGCTGCGGTCCTGTTACCGTGTGTAATGGAAATGGTTGGAGCCCCTGAGATACAAAGGGGTGGAGATGACGGATACCGGGTGAAATCAATTCATGCCGGCGCTGGGATTCCGTGGCTTCTGATTCCAGCTCCCAATGAGGAGCGATCACAGACCAGACACCAGTCAACAAGGTTGATCTTTTCTGCAATAAATGTAAAATTAACTTTTTCAATAATAATAAAGTTACACTTTGTTGATCGGGTAAATAATAAAACTTTGCGCATCGGGTTATGAACTTGAGGAGGTTAAGACACTTCTTCAGCGGCTTTGAATCAGCTAAAGAGCTGCCCCGGGACTTTCCCCATCGCTCAGGGTATTAGATAGCTGGACGTGTCCAGAGGCCCGGTACCGGGCGCCCAGCGCTCTCCACACGGACGGCTTTGCGCGCTGGGGACGTGTCGGAGCGTTGGACCGTTACAAATGTTTCTCTGCTCAGTTCACATCGCTTTAATGGCAAAAGGCTTTTACTTTCAAAATTATTATTTACTAACTCTAATTGAATCAAACTCAATTGCCCTGAAACGTAATTTGAATTGCAAATCTCGGGGTCTCGGGCGACACATTCTTCATTTAGTGGCATCTCCTGCTTTCTTCTAAATCTTCCATAAATAATTATAATAATATTAAAGCTACCCAGCCATGAAACAACGAAAACAAAGTTGTTTTAAAATGTGACAAATGCATTTCATGCTACTCGGCGCAATCATAGATCAAATGCTATAATTGTGAGCGGCTCTGCCGAGGCGGTTACGAAACGCATCGTGTATTTGGGAGCGAACCCGGGAGCTCGGGAAACTTGTTCACCGACCTGGGCGGTGCAGTCGCCGGACACACGGAGCCGCAGCACCGGAGCCGAGGGCAAAGGCGTCGGCTAAAGACGGCTTCACTTCCACCCGGTGACACGGACCTGAAGCGGGAACAGATTATGCTCAGTTATAGTCTACAGGTTATTCTCAGGTTCATTAATGTCACGTGTACCGAGGTACAGTGCAAAGCTTTGTTCTGCACGCTATCCAATCAGATCAGATACGATACATAAATACAATCGCCAAACTCCAATAGGTGGAGCAAAGGGGAAGATACAGAGTGCAGTATATCGTCGTCAGCATTGTAGCGCATCAGTTCTAAAGACAAAGTCCAGAGTCCGCAATGGGGCAGAGGTGAATCGGACAGTATCCTAGCTTATAAAAGGACCGTTCAGAAGCCTGATAACAGAGGGGAAGAAGCTGTTCCTAATGGGAGAAAGAGCGGCTATGAATCAACTCTGTAGAGGAGGATGAGACGCGCTCATCGGGAAGGAGAAGAGGAATTTCTTTAGCTAGAGGGTGGTGAATCTGTAGAATTATTTGCCACAGACGGCGGTGGAGGCCAAGTCAGTCGATATTTTTAAGGCAGAGATAGATAGATTCTTCATTAGTACGGGTGTCAGAGGTTATGGGGAGAAGGCAGGAGAATGGGGTTAGGAGGGAGATAGATCAGCCATGATTGAATGGCGGAGTAGACGATGGCCTAGACAATAGACAATAGGTGCAGGAGTAGGCCATTCGGTCCTTCGAGCCAGCACCGCCATTCCATGTGATCATGGCTGATCATCCACAATCAGTACCCCGTTCCTGCCTTCTCGCCATATCCCTTGACTCCGGTATCTTTGAGCTCTATCTAACTCTCTCTTGAAAGTATCCAGAGAACTGGCCTCCACCGAGGCAGAGAATTCCACAGACTATCTGTGTGAAAAACTATTTCCTCATCTCCGTTCTAAATGGCTTACACCTTATTCTTAAACTGTGGCCCCTGGTTCTGGACTCCCCCAACATCGGGAACATGTTTCTTGCGTCTAGCGTGTACAAACCCCTAATAATCTTAGGTACACAAAAATGCTGGAGAATCTCAGCGGGTGCAGCAGCATCTATGGAGCGAAGGAAATAGGCAACGTTTCGGGCCGAAACCCTTCTTCAGACGTTGCATATTTCCTTCGCTCCATAGATGCTGCTGTACCCGCTGCGTTTCTCCAGCATTTTTGTGTACCTTCGATTTTCCAGCATCTGCAGTTCCTTCTTGAACACCCTAACAATCTTATATATTTCAATAAGATATCCTCTCATCCTTCTAAATTCCAGAGTATACAAGCCCAGCCGCTCCATTCTCTCAGCATATGACAGTCCCGCCATCCCGGGAATTAACCTGGTGAACCTACGCTGCACTCCCTCAATAGCAAGAATGTCCTTCCTCAAATTTGGAGACCAAAACTGCACACAATGCTCCAGGTGTGGTCTCACTAGGGCCCTGTACAACTGCAGAACTGTACAACTCGCTCCTACACTCAACGCTTAATTCTACCCCTATCACTTATGACCTCGCGTTTCTTCTTCCAAAACGTACACAAGGAGGTCTGTGACTCGATCTGAATCGTCATCTATTCCCTTTTCTCCAGAGATGCTGCCTGTCCCGCTGAGTTACGCCAGCATTCTGTGTCTATCTTCCGTATAAACCAGCATCCGCAGTTCATTCCTACAAGATTTAGCGGGATATGGGCCAAATACACGAATGTGGGACTGGTGTAGATGGGGAATGTTGGGCGGCAGGGACAGGTTGGGCCGAAGGGCCTGTTTCCGTGCTGTATGACTTTGTACATTCAGAATCAAATTCATTTGACGGTGAGAGTCATCGATGTAAGCTGCCCTGCGCTGTAGAAAGGTGTGTATGAGTGTGAGTGTGTGTGTGTGTGTGTGAGTGTGTGTGTGTGTGTGTGTGTGTATGACTATGTGTGTGTGAGTGTGTGTGTATGACTATGTGTGTGTGTGTGTGAGTGTGTGTGTGTGTGTGTGAGTGAGTGTGTGTGTGTGTGTGTGTGTGAGTGTGTGTGTGTGTGTGTGTGTATGACTGTGTGTGTGTGTGTGTGTGAGTGTGTGTGTATGACTATGTGTGTGTGTGACTATGTGTGTGTGTGTGTGAGTGTGTGTGTATGACTATGTGTGTGTGTGTGTGAGTGTGTGTGAGTGAGTGTGTGTGTGTGTGTGTGTGTGTGAGTGTGTGTGTATGACTGTGTGTGTGTGTGAGTGAGTGTGTATGTGTGTGAGTGTGTACGTGTGAGTGTGTGTGTGTGTGAGTGTGTGTGTATGACTATGTGTGTGTGTGTGAGTGTGAGTGTATGAGTGTGTGTGTGTGTGTGAGTGAGTGTGTGTGGGTGTTTGTATGACTAGGTGTGTGTGTGTGTGTGTGTATGACTATGTGTGTGTGTGTGTGAGTGTGTGTGTGTGTGTGTGTGAGTGTGTGTGTGAGTGAGTGTGTGTGTATGACTGTGTGTGTGTGTGTGTGTGGGGGGGGGGGGGGGGGGGAGGCGAGGAAAGCCCTGGTCTGAGAAGCCGAGCAGAACTCCGCGGGAGGGGGGGGGGGGCACTTCGGGTTCGCACCCGCAAAACCTGGTAATTTCTGTGAGGACCCGAGTCGCAGTGTCAGTGAGCGTCAGCTGCCCGGGGTGATGGAGTCCGGAGTAATTGAGTTTTCTTCTGTGTTTTGGGACCTATTTTTGAACGGATCCCGCGGGACGAGATTGCATTTACTCAGGAAAGAGGTCACTTTGTGACCCAGGCGGGGGAGCCGAATCCCCGCGGGCATTGTAATAGAGCAGGCGGCTGCCGCAGGAAGATTAGTAGCAATACGTTTTATCCATTATTTTAATAAGCATTAAATTTAATGGATCATGTCGGCCCATAGCTTTACATGAATTGTATTACATTCGGAATAGATCACACACATTTCAACGCAGAAAGTAAATAATTTCACTAAGTGCCCCCACACATTGAAGTGAGCGAACGTGAGGTTGCTTCACTGCAGAGAAAAATATTCCATCAATTCCGGGAACCGTGGTCTGGGACCAACTGTTGACGAGCCAAGCCTCATATCGCTTTGTTCTAGTCAGAGAAGTAGGTTCTCGACCCGAAACGTCACCCATTAATCCTTTCCATACACCCACCACCCTTTGTGCAAAAGGGTTACCTATGCCTGTACCCCCTTCCTGCTTTTCCCCATAATCCCATGATTGTGGCGCCACCTGTATTCGAACCCTTGGCAGTCCGGGGTAGGGTCACGTGACTGGGTAATGGCGGGAAACAGTTGTCACGAGGTTTAGGGGGTGTGCCCGGGTATAAGTATGGAGCCCTGGGTCAGCTCTCCCCCATTGGCTTGTGTGAATGTGGGAGTAATGAGACAGTTAAGCATGTTTTCCTAGAATGTAAAAAGTATAGGGTAGAAAGAAAAGTATTGTTTGTTAGACTGACAGGACTTGCAGTTGAGGCTTTTTCTGTTTTATCTTTGTTTGGACACAATGAGAAACATCAACTGATATCCAGGGCTGTTCTTCAATTCCTGCAAGTTACAGGACTGTATGTAAGAATTTAGTTCAAACTTTGACCTGTGGAGGGCAGTAATACGCTTAGCAGCGTCTACACTGCCGGAATCCTACAAGAAGAAGAAGAAGCTCTCCCCCATTCTGAAAAGGTGGATAAATTGGCAAAGGAGGCTGTAAAAAAAAGAAACATAGAGGTAAACTTACAACTATCCAAATCTGAAGGAAAACACATTGTGTGGAAGAAAATAAATCAGGAATGGCAACAATACTGGGAACAGGAGACAAAGGGGAGACACCTCTATACGCTACAAAACAGAGTGGGCATTACAGCAAGAAGAGGGGGGAACAGGGGGGAACAGGTAGTATTAACAAGATTGAGGATAGGACACACTCACCTGAACAGCACATAAAAAATATTGGGAAAACACCCTACTGGGCTGTGTGAAGAATGCCATCAGCCAGAAACAGTTCAGCATGTCCTAATTGCATGTAGGAGATATGAGACAGAAAGAGGATTGATGATCAATGAAAAGAGGAAAATTGGATTGACAGAACTATCAGTAAAGAACATTCTAGAGTGTGGAGGGAAAGGAAAAGGAATAAAGTTGTTGTTTGATTTTTTGAGGGCCTCTGGGCTTATAAAAAGGATATAGTGTAAAGACATGAGGAACGGTGGAATGAAGACAGAAGGTGGCAGCAATGCAACATTGCGGATGCCGGCTGCCGTAAAACTCCAAAGAAGAAGAAGAAGAAGAAGCTCTCCCCCATTCTCGTGTGTGTTGATCTCTTTACCAGAGCCATAAAGTTCTCTTTGTTTTCACCACGCGTGGCTCATTTATTCGCCCACCATATTGGTGACCCCGACGATCCAAATCGGTCATTTCGGATTTCAAACATGTTCGCAGCCGACGACCAACCTCCACAGCGTGAGGTTGCTAACATTCCAGCCCAGCAGTACACTGTCTCCCTGAAGCTGCCCGTGTTCTGGACATCGCAGTCCCAGGGGTGGTTACAACAAGCCGAGGCCTAGTTCCACATTCGACGCATCACAGCCGATGACACCCGGTACTACTGTGTTGGCAGAGCATTGGATCAGAAGACGGCCGATCGCCTGGTCCCTTTCCTCTGCGCACCGCCAGATCAGGACAAATATGAGGGCCTTAAAGCACTGCTTTTGCAGATCTTTGGGCTCAGCTGCCGGGACTGCGCAGTGCGGCTCCCACACATGGGCGGCCTCGGCGATCGCAAGCCGTTGGAGCTGATGAGAGAGATGCTCACCCTAATGGACGACCATCGGCCCTGTCTGCTCTTTGAGCGCGCGTTCCTGGAGCAGATGCCAGACGACATCCGCCTGCTGCTCGCCGGTGAGGATATCGCTGGCCCCCTGCAGCTAGCGGAGCGAGCCGATGAGCTGTGGCAAGCCAAGCAGCTCATCGATCGAGTAGCGGTGGTGCCTTGGAGGGCACAGAAACCAGGCCCTGCAACGACTGGGAGTTCAGCTGCGCCGCCTGTCCCGAACGACCCGGGTAAGGGGAAGTGGTGTTATTACCACCAGCGCTGGGGCCCCGCAGCCCATCAGTGCCGCCCACCCTGCTCGTATCCAGGAAACGCCAGGGCCGGCCGCCAGTAGTCGCTGAGGTGGTCGGCCTAAAACATCGCCTCTAACATCGGTAGTGGGGAAACTGCTAGAGTCACTTATTAAAGATGGGATAGCAGCACATTTGGAAAGTGGTGAAATCATTGGACAAAGTCAGCATGGATTTACGAAAGGTAAATCGTGTCTGACGAATCTTATAGAATTTTTCGAGGATGTAACTAGTAGAGTGGATAGGGGAGAACCAGTGGATGTGTTGTATCTGGACTTTCAGAAGGCTTTCGATAAGGTACCACATAAGAGATTAGGATACAAACTTAAATCACACGGTATTGGGGGTTCAGTATTGATGTGGATAGAGAACTGGCTGGCAAACAGGAAGCAAAGAGTAGGAGTAAACGGGTCCTTTTCACAATGGCAGGCAGTGACTAGTGGGGTACCGCAAGGCTCAGTGCTGGGACCCCAGCTATTTACAATTTATATTAATGATCTGGACGAGGGAATTGAAAGCAACATCTCCAAGTTTGCGGATGACACTAAGCTGGGGGGCAGTGTTAGCTGTGAGGAGGATGCTAGGAGACTGCAAGGTGACTTGGATAGGCTGGGTGAGTCGGCAAATGTTTGGCAGATGCAGTATAATGTGGATAAATGTGAGGTTATCCACTTTGGTGGCAAAAACGGCAAGGCAGACTATTATCTAAATGGTGGCCGATTAGGAAATGGGGAGATGCAGCGAGACCTGGGTGTCATGGTACACCAGTCATTGAAAGTAGGCATGCAGGTGCAGCAGGCAGTGAAGAAAGCGAATGGTATGTTGGCCTTCATAGCAAGAGGATTTGAGTATAGGAGCAGGGAGGTTCTACTGCAGTTGTACAGGGTCTTGGTGAGACCACACCTGGAGTATTGCATACAGTTTTGGTCTCCAAATCTGAGGAAGGACATTATAGCCATAGAGGGAGTGCAGAGAAGGTTCACCAGACTGATTCCTGGGATGTCAGGACTTTCATATGAAGAAAGACTGGATAGACTTGGCTTATACTCGCTAGAATTTAGGAGATTGAGAGGGGATCTTATAGAAACGTACAAAATTCTTATGAGGTTGGACAGGCTAGATGCAGGAAGATTGTTCCCGATGTTGGGGAAGTCCAGGACAAGGGGTCACAGCTTAAGGATAAGGGGGAAATCCTTTAAGACCGAGATGATGAAAAACTTTTTCACACAGAGAGTGGTGAATCTCTGGAACTCTCTGCCACAGAGGGTAGTTGAGGCCAGTTCATTGGCTATATTTAAGAGGGAGTTAGATGTGGCCCTTGTGGCTAAAGGGATCAGGGGGTATGGAGTGAAGGCAGGTACGGGATACTGAGTTGGATGATCAGCCATGATCATATTGAATGGCGGTGCAGGCTCAAAGGGCCGAATGGCCTACTCCTGCACCTATTTTCTATGTATCTATGTATCTATGTACGCGTGGGATCGGCACTCCGGACGACGGTTCCTGGTCGACACGGGTGCGAAGGTTAGCGTTTTACCCCCGTCGGGGATTGACAACTGTTCCAGAAAGCGGGAGCCTTCTCTCACCGCAGTCAACGGCAGCTCCATAAGGACGTACGGAGTTCGCACGATCCCGCTCATCTTTGGCCCCTGCCATTTCACCTGGACCTTTACGGTGGCCGACGTCTCCCAGCCGTTGCTGGGCGCAGATTTCCTCCGGGCCCAATCCTTGTTGGTGGGTGTGTGGGGGCAACGCCTCGTTCGTCTACCCTTTCGGTTTTGTGCTTCGGGTCCTGGGGGGGGGGGGGGATCCTGTGGCGCCACCCGGTGGTTAGGCCACTTACTATGCGAACCCTTGGCAGTCGGGGGTAGGATCACTTGACTGGGTAATAGCAGGAAGCAGTTGTCACGAGGTTTAGGGGTGTGCCCATGAAATAAGTATGGTGCCCTGGGTCAGCCCTCCCCCATTCACGTCTGTGTTGATCTCTTTACCTGAACAATAAAGTTCCCTTTGTTTTCACCAGGCGTGGCTCGTTTATTCGTCCGCCATATGATTCCGTTAGCCCTAGAGCTATATCTAATGCTCTCTTGAAATATCCAGTGAAATGTCCTCCACTGCCTTCTGTGGCAGAGAATTCCACAAATTCACAACTCTCTGGGTGAAAACATTTTTCCTCATCTCAGTCCTAAATGGTTTACCCCTTATTCATAAACTGTGACCCCTGGTTCTGGACTCCCCCAACATGGGGAACATTTTTCCTGCATCTAGCCTGTCCAATCCCTTAAGAATGTTATATGTTTCCATAAGATTCCCTCTCATCCTTCTAAATTCCAGTGCCCAGTCGACCCATTCTTCCATCATATGTCAGTCCCACCATCCAGCATGCAGACCACTTCAGTCCCACCATCCAGCATGCAGACCACTTTGTAAAGAGTAAACAGTATTTTCTCTGGGTACCAATATCTGGATTTTTAGCAGCTGATCATTGGAGAAATTAATGCCTTGGTTAACAAAGGCATTGTCATCAGCAGCACAACTTACACCTTATCATGTATTTCCTGTGTGAGTGATGGTGCATTGTTAAATACAAATTACATGTATATCTGTCTTTTTCCATTCCGCATATCCATCATGAATGAGTTTGTCCTTAAAGAGGACATACACCTGTCAGCCGATCCCATCAATCACAGTTACACCATGAGTATTTTTACAGCATTCATAAAAATAGATAGGTAATCCATTTTTGCAATTTACCGCTTGTGTTCCCATTGTTGTACGAGGCGCACACACTTACTACAAAGTACAAATCCAACGGCACATTTAAAATGCATCATAAACACTTCCTCTTAAAGGAACGGAAATCAAATTTTCCAACTAAATGGAATAAGTAGCAAACAAAATGCGTAATGATTTGGATGAATGGTGAAGCTCGCACATCACACATGAACCAGCTAATTCAACAATGGATTACATAAGATTCTTAATAGGTTTATGTAAATGTAAGAATTTGAAGGCATATTCTGTTCATTGAAACTGTCTTATATGTTAAGTTATGAAAGTTTTAAGGATTGTTACAACTTCATTTCAGATGCAGAAATCAAAAGACAAAAATAAAGAATCAAGTTATCATATTCTTCAACTAAGGAAACCAAAACTTACCAGTGATCCACTCGTTGAACAACCACGCTGCCGACCTGAACGGGCCCGGTAGGCCCAACTTGCCCCACAGGCCTCTTGTGGAGAAGCTGGGCGGCGAGGCCTTTCTGGGCCGAAGGAGCCTCTGTGGTGGCAGCAATGGGAGCCTCGACGTAGGCGGGGGTGGGGCCTCGCGACAGCCTCAGCGGTGGTGGGGCCTCGCGATTGACCTGCTATCAGAGGTCGATGAGCGTGAGGGGGGAGGGGAAGACAATGGGGACCCGGCGTGGGGGGGATCACCTTGAGGGACGGTGGGAGAACAAAGGGGGACCTGGTGTTGGGGAGGGGGGGCACTCTAGTTTAGAATCCTCTGCTGATGGGATAAGCCTTCATTTGTTTGTTCGTTTGTTCCGGTTAAGGCTGTGCGCACAGCAGCCATCCATCAGTCGCTTGTCTTTTTATTTTTTGTTTCACTTTTAATTTAATTTTAATTTCAAGTTTTTGTGTACCTTGTTGTGATTTGTGACTGTTGGCAGACCAACTTCCCTCTGGGGATGAATAAAGTTCTATCGTATCGTGGCCATCACGATCTGCTGGAGTGGGAAGGAACTGCAGATGCTGGCTATACGTATCTGCTGGAGTACCTCACTGGTCAGGCAGAATCTGTGGTGGGACTGCACTGTCAACATTGCAGGTTGAGACCTGTCATCTCATTGCTTACAATATTCAATCAGGTAGAACACTCTTTAAAATATTTGCAGGTTCGGATCAACCGTTATATTTTAATCAATAAATTAAAATGTAAAATCTATATATGTGTTGTTAATTTAAAATACGATGTGCCTCATGGCTATACCCCTTGTTTGGTCTCAGACAAGGAGAATTCTGCAGTTTTAATTTGAGCAGTCACTAAACATAAAGGCATGATGAAAGGTCAACATTTGAGTCAGGCAGGCACTTAGGAACGAATAACGAACCACCATTACTCTGACAACTGCATTTTTTCACAGATGATTGAATCAAGCTAATTAAAACGAGTGATTTCCTCTGAGAACCAGCAGGACATTAGAAAAGCTGCCACTTATCAGATTTATTTTCAGGTAAATGATTCAGATGGTGTTTAGTGCTTCTACATTAGCAGGTTCTACTCTGTTACGTTGTTACAGCATCACTGTGCAGCGCCCATTTGTTCCAACAATGTTAACTTGTTATGACAGCCTCGTTGTAGTCCTAGATACCAGTTTAATGGCAAGATCCAGGCATTGAAACTGATATCAATTATCAATTTCCATCAGGCATTCCCAATCATTATGAACAAGTTCACTGGATTTCATATCATGATTGAGTGTGAATTGAAGGCAATAACCCGCCAATAACTCGCCAGGTGTGTGGAGGAATGGTTGATGGAATTTAATACAGAGAAGTGTGAGGTGTTGCATATTGGGACGTCGAACAAGGGCAGGACCTACACAGTAAATGGTCGGCCTCTGGGTGGTGTTACAGAGCAGAGAGATCTAGGAGTACAGGTGCATGGTTCCTTGAAGGTCGTGTCGCAGGTAGATAAGGTGGTCAAAAAGGCTTTTGGCATTTTGGCCTTCATCAGTCAGAGTATTGAATATAGAAGTTGGGAGGTCATGTTGCAGTTGTATAAGATGTTGGTGAGACCGCATTTAGAATATTGTGTTTAGTTCTGGGCACCATGTTATAGGAAAGATATTGTCAAGCTTGAAAGGGTTCAGAAAAGATTTACGAGGATGTTGCCAGGGCTAGAGAGTGTGAGCTATAGGGAGAGGTACAGTAGGCTGGGTCTCTATTCCATGGAGCGCAGGAGGATGAGGGGTGATCTGATAGAGGCATATAAAATCATGAGAGGCATAGATCGGGTAGATGTACAGAGTCTCTTGCCCAGAGTAGGGGAATCGAGGACCAGAGGACATAGGTACAAGGTGAAGGGGAAAAGATTTAATAGGTATCCGAGGGGTAATTCTTTTCACACAAAGGGTGGTGGGTGTATGGAACAAGCTGCCAGAGGAGGTGGTTGAGGCTGGGACTATCCCACCATTTAAGAGACAGTTAGACAGGTACATGGATAAGACAGGCTTGGAGGGATATGGACCAAGCGCAGGCAAGTGGGACTAGTGTAGCTGGGACATTGTTAGCCGGTGTGGGCAAGTTGGCCCGAAGAGCCTGTTTCCACGCTAGGACCTACTCGTAATGTTTGAAAATTAAGAGAGTTTTAACATTGGACTTAGCGATCAAGGAATGAGTTTGGACTGCCATAGGCCAATGATTAGCCCACTATCTATACATTTTAACACAAGATATCCAAGAGTCATGCGTATGGCTCTGGCTGTATTTAAATGAACATGTTGTAGACCATGTAGTGAGGACTTAGAAGATGGACGATTCTTACTGTGAGACTGGCAGACAATTCTTGTTCTATATTTACATAGAACTATTCTGCTTTCAGATTAAATAAAATATTAAGTGTGTTTGTCATTGAAATATACATTCCAATAACAGTATGTGTGTGTCAGATAATACAGGAATTGCTGTAGCAGTACAACAGAATGGCTGGTCAATATCTACGGAAGGAAGATTTGTTATTATTCTTAGTAGATTTCTATAGAAATTAAAATAGTTACATAACTGTAATAGGAAAAAAGAAAAGAGAATCACCAGACACAAAATAAACTACTCGATAGAAACATCTGTGACAGTTTAAAATTAATTCAGGAACTTATTAGAAAATGTTACTGTAGTAAGATATTGAAAAGGTTTAAAAAACATACAGCTGAGTTGTTCACGGACTCACCTATGGGAATGCCAGTGCTCAAATAAATGGGAATCTAGAAAGGAATCTAGAAAGGATGCTGTGGTTTCATTTAAACTGGGAACAAAACCCTCTCCTTCTGTCAATTCGTTATAAATCATTGATCACTCAGCCTGTTTACTTTAATTACAGTCACTGCCATTTGTTCATTTTCCTCAGTTTTTAGTCCCAATTATTCCAATAACTTCAATTTTTTCTCTGGTATATTATTCTATATTTCTATCAATCCTTTTGGTGCTTGAAATGCATCTTAGTTTACATTCTAAGAGGGTTGTTTGGGACTCTATTACCTTTTTAAAAAGTATTTGATTGCAGACATGAAGATAAATGAATAAGTGACAGCATTGGATGGATCCAGTGTGTTCCCGCAACTTCACACTTTAGTTGTTCTCCTGGCAAATGGAGGAAGGAACTCCCAGATGAAGTTTGGCAGAGGGAAACCCACATCATTTGAGAAACTTTCATCAGACGGAGGAAAGGTAATTCAGCTCCGCAGATTCTATCCAACCTTATCAGTATTTCCAGCATTTGTTAGTTTCAGATTTCCACTTACAAATATCGTGTACAAATATTGAGGTGAAGTTTGGGGCAGGTTGTAAGGCAGTGGCACTGACATTGCTTCTGGTTATTTGGAAATTAGGAACCAATGGTGGCACATATGTTTAAAGTGAGAGTGACAAGATTTAATATTAACCTGAGGGCAACCTTTTTCACGCAGAGGTTGGTGGAAAGAACTTCTGAGACTAATCCACCTTCCCATCCTCAGTCTGTGGGCCACAACACACATCATCGTGATAATTTGTTCACAGATGTGGATGTCAATAGCAAGGCCAATGTTTATTGTTCAACCCGAACTGTGTTCTGAACTGAGTAGATCCATTAGCATCTCCAAGGGCAGCAAAGAATCAACTACAATGCAGACCTGACATAAACTGTTAACTTAGAGCCACTGCTCAAGGAGTGGGTGTTGTGAGAGCTGCGATGCAACATTGACCATTAATCAGGAACAGCGGCTTGTGCTACAAGAGCACGTTCCACTGCGTGTCCTGTGCAGACAGAACATGAAGGCAGAAGTTGATCATCACCCCCGCACCAGTTCAATCCTCTCTGTGCAACACATTCACCAATTACAATTCACACATACAATCTCAAAATTCACCCCAGCCATGTGTCATTAATTTTGTTTGTATTTAACTTTTTTTTTAAATCAGTTATATTACTATTTCCATACATTTTCCTTCATTGGGGTTACAAATTCAATTGGAAAATGTATTGCTCTGAATTATACGCTAACCCTAAATAAAGAGTTGGGAGAAGATTAATGTTGCCAGGACTCGAGAGCCTGAGCTATATGGAGAGGTTGGACTTTATTCCCTGGAGCGCAGGAGGATGAGGGATGATCTTGTGGAGTAATATAAGATCATGAGGGGAAGAGATGGGTTTAATGCAAAGAGTATTTTACCCAGAGTAGGAGGAGCAAGAAAAGAGGATATATGTTTATGGTGGGAGGGACAAGAGTTAATATTAACCTGAGGGGCAACTTTTACACTCAGAGTGTGAAAGTAATATGGAACGAGCTGCCAGAGAAAGTAGTCGAGGCATCGACTATAACGGCATTTAAAAGACACTTGGACAGGGACTTGGATAAGAAAGATTCAGAGGGATATGGGACAAACGCAGACAAATAGGGGCAGCTTGATCGGTATGGAAAGTTCAATGATATATTATTGTCACATGTACCTAGTGAAATGCTTTGTTTTGTCTACAACCTGATAAAATCATGTAGCAGACCTCACCTGGGCAGTACATGTGTCACTAGGTTGGGTGGAAGGGCCTGTTTCCATGGTGCATGACCATAATAGTTAGGATCCTAAAACATATCGTGGAAATGGGTTCCAATGAAATAAATGGCCCAAAATCTAAAGTGATAAAATACCCTCCTCCTTGCACTTTGCAAATAACCAGAAGCAATGTCATTGGAACAATGTAATACGACATCACTGGGATCCCAAGAGCTAACCCTAACCTGGGAAAACCCAATACAAGGGGTGAAATAATAGAACGGGACCAAACAAGAGAGCAATAAAACAATGACAGGCCCATATTTAAGCAATCCTTCAAACCTAAAAAAACTATAGGGAAGGTGAGCAGTGTGGCAATTAAATGTAAGGAGTGTAACTTACTCTACATAGGCGAAACGGGTAACAGCCTCAGAGTCAGACTGACAGGACACCTCAGCAACATCACAAGCAGAGACCAGTCCGTACCCATTAGCAGACACTTCTAGCAGCATGGGGTGCAGTGCCTAGAGATCATGGGCCTATAAACACACATAAATTGGTAAACCGGGCGTAGGAAGAGGGCAGCGAGGAAATGGATGGAAGCGTTACAGACGCGAGAGCACAATGGCCTTAATCTAGCAACAACTCAAACCTAGGGTGGACCCTGACTGATTCCTACAAATCTACAGAAGGACAAGTGTAAAGGCGAGTAGATTTGGACGAGGGAGATGAGACCGTGGCAGTACACGGTGGAAAGGAATCTCCAGGGGGAGATCAGTGAGCACCAGAGGGCATTTTGTCCCACTGCCCAATAAATGATAACCTACAGTAACATGAACCAGGGGCCACAGTTTAAGAATAAGTGGTAAGTCATTTAGAACAGAGATGAGGAAACACTTTTACACACAGAGTTGTGAGTCTGTGGAATTTTCTGCCTCAGAGGGTGGTGGAGGCTGGTTCTCTGGGTACTTTCAAGAGAAAGTTAGATAGAGAACTTAGGGAAAGCAGAGTTAAGGGATATGGAGAGAAGGCAGGAACGGGGTACTGATTGGGGATGATCAGTCATGATCACATTGAATGGCGGTGCTGGCTCGAAGGGCCAAATGGCCTACTGCACCTATTGTCTATTGTCTATTAACCCTAATGCACGGTCACTGTTGGGGCCAAAGGCAGAAATCTGCAAGAGTTTGCTTGTAACGGTTTCCCTCCTAATCCCCACTGGTTCAGTGTTTTCACAACACTCAGTGCACAATCCGTTAACAAATCATTCTCACTCTTAGAGTGTTTAAATATTAAAGCACTTTCAAATCACATTTTAGCGGCAATCAAAGCACCAGTTACTGGAAACATCTGCAGGATTTCTGGAAACATCATTTTGAACGTGTGGAGTGTGATTCTCTCAGAATAACAAGAACATTCTAATATTTTTTTAACAAAAAATGTTCAATTCACATTTTGCATCCACTTACCTCCCACTGATGTCAAATCGTGGTTTTCTTTGCAAGACTCTGGGCCCCATCTCATAGCTCCCTGGATCCAGCACCACCCACCATCACACTGGGCTCACTCTGAATCGGCTGATGCCACCAATATGTGCAATGGTCTAAGTATTAGTGCACTGATATAGAAGCATCATCTTATGTCAATGTCAAAACAAACTGGGTTGTCGTTCTGACTTGGTCCCATAAACACTGACTGGATAGCACGCAACAAACGTTTTTCACTGTACCTCGATACATGTAACCAACTAACTAACTAACTAACTAACTAACTAACTAACTAATGAACTAACTAACTAACTAACTAACTAACTAACTAACTAACTAACTAACTAACTAGCTACTAGCAAACTAACTAGTTAACTAACTTCTTCTTCTTGGCGTATGGCATGCACAGCCTAAAGTTGTAGGACAACTTGTTCTATTTGAACTTATTTGATTGTGCACACCAGGTTGATTGCATTTGGCGAAACAGGGTGGACCACGTGAAGGTTGCAATCTCCACCCCACTAACTAACTAACCAACTGCAATCACAATGCATTCGGAGTGAATTTGATGGTCAGCTGTCATTTATCATAAGTACTGAAGAAGGGTCTTGACCTGAAACATCACCTATTCCTTTTCTCCAGAGATGCCGTCTGGCTCGCTGAGTTACACCAGCTTTTGGTGTCTATCTTCATCATAAGTACACACATCCTGATTCTTCCCTCACTCTCCCAGATCTGATGCAAAGTCTTCACTGAAAGGTTAACACGTTTTATTCAAACTCATTTAGCAAGTGCTGTTTGAATTTCAGAATTGTAACATGTTCAGATTTTTGAACTGAACAAGTATGTCCCATTTTAGCCAATATGATCACAGGATTCGTAATACAACATCCAGTCTGAACCAGGAAGTGCCTGTTGGTCTAATTATTTCAGAATCAAAGCAGCTAAAAAATAAAATAGGAGAAAGGAAGACATGTTATGAGAAATGGGAGATAAAATTAAAGTTTTGACAATAATTTAAACTTCTGCTCATCTATTAGTTTCATACAGTATGGAACAGGCCCTTCGGCCCAACTCAACCATGCTGACCAAGATAGTCAATTTTTAGGTTCCAAGTATCATCCAATCCAAATCTGAATTCTGATCCAGTATTACAACAACCTGTCCGTGCCTCTCTGTGGATCTTCCACAAGTAAAGACATTATCTCACTGTTGTTAGAGCCAAGAGACTCTTTAGCCATCACTAACCCCAGCGTGCTTTGATTAAACAGGTTATAAGCATATTTCTAATCATTATTTGTACATTTGCTCCTTAATCGATTGAGGAAAATCAATCACTTTCATCTACTTCTGCAACAATGCTAACTTTTAAATGTTTCTAACATTTTCTCTGAGCTCAATTGCAACCACCATAATTCACTACAACACAATGCAGTGTTTGCATCTGAATAATTAACTATGGTATAAAAATCATCTGTAATAGAAACGTAGAAAATAGGTGCAGGAGTAGACCATTCGGCCCTTTGAGCCAGCACCACCATTCATTATGATCATGGCTGATCATTCAAAATCAGTACCCCATTCCGGCATTTCCCCCATATCCCTTGATTCCCTTAACCCTAAGAATGCAGATTACAAAACAAGTCAGGCATTATGTGTTTTACTGAATGCGGATTGGGTGCTTCTAGAACAATGTATGTACGTAGCAACATGAGCAGGACCAGCACCCCTTCAGATCATGGCTGACCTTTCCACTCAGCGCCACCTCACAGTCCTCTTCCCATGACCTTCCCAACATCTTCCAGAAATCTATTGATCTGTATTTTGATTGGAAGCAGTGACTTGCAGCAGCCTGAGTGGGGAATTCCAAACTTGACCAAAGAGAAGCGATTTCTCCTCATCTCAACCCAGGTGTCCCCTGACCCTGACCCCCGACCCCGACCCTAGACTCATCACTCAGCCAAACCTCCTCTCTGCATCTCACCTTACAAAGCCCTTTAAAATGTGGACACCATCCAATCTCTGGCGAACACAGGCCCAAACACACAGCAAAGCCCGACCTCTCACTTGGATCAATCTTGCTAGTCTCCCCAATGCTGTGCTCGAATCTCCACTGTAATGGCTAACATCTTGACTGCCCTTCTCACTGCTTGCTCCATCTGCACATTGGGCTTCAGTGACAACACATCTCTATGTGACCCAAACTCGCACTTATCCAGTATTCCAATCGTGTGTTGTCTCCACCAGTGTAACCACATTATATCCCACATGCCCTGCTCTCGCCGATCATTCAGTTTGGCTGCATTCCCTCGAACCATCTGTACATCCTCCTCCAACACCCCAGTTTGAAGTAATTTTGTGCCATCAGCAATCTTGGAAATATCGCCAAATTATTGATTTACGAAAAGCTGGGACCCAGGTCACGAGTCACAGTGTAGGAAGGAACTGCAGATGCTGGTTTACACCCAATATAGACACAAAATGCTGGAGTAACTCAGCGGGACAGGCAGCATCTCTGGAGAGAATGAATGGGGTATGTAGTTGCATAAAGAATAGTTTTAGAATTTTTTTACAATTCCCAGGAATTTGGGTGAACACTCAGTGCTCGCTGCTTATTCTTCTTCGTGCGTATGGCGTGCACAGCTTAAAGTTGCAGGACAACTTGTTCTATTTGATCTTATTTGATTGTGCACACCAGGCTGATTGCGTTCGTCGAAACAGGGCGGACCACGTGAAGGTTCCAATCTCCCCAATGCTTGCTGCTATGAAAGTGCCACTCGGGCAATTGCTGTGAGCTCCATTAAGTGTGGAGACCAGGGCGTTGGACTCTTGCTGTACTATGTGCAACTCTCCTGCTGACAGAATTACAATTCATGTACCTGTTGGAATTTAATTGCGTACTAAACTCAACAGAAAAAACCTAGAACACACAATTCAAGTGCGGGCAACATTGTTTCAACAGGATTATGTGTTCATTTTTACCAAACAATCTCTCTGCTCTAAAAACATCTGGATTGGGACTCTTCTTCAGAGTGATTACAACAGAGGGACAGGAAGGTGGAAGAGAGTTGGGACGCGAGTGATAGGTGGATACAGGTGAGGGCAGTCAAACCCCTATCACTTGTCAGGATGTAAACCAGCATCTTCACCTCCTTGTGACTACATTTGACTTGGACTTGGTTCCATAAACACCAACTACTGCCTTGTTCCCGATGTACAATCCTCTGATTGGGGCAACATGGTGGCCCAGCACTAACAATGCGTTGGTCTATCTCCCCGTCTTCACAATCAGCTCTCCCTGACATGCCAACAAACATAACCCGTCACATAATGTGTTGATATACTTCTACTTTACAGTAAGAGGAGAAAAAATCCCACTTTATTGATGAGAATTACAATTTTTAAATGGAATTGGCTTTTCGCCAGGCTCTTAAACAGCCATAAAACTGAATTTATTTCTTGAGTTATTTATTCAGCTTTCTTTGTGGAAATGTAAATACAAATGTGGTCTTTCACATTAATATTCCACGCAGAAACAGATTAAATGAAACCGCATTGCCCAGTCACCGGCTGCACCTTGCCCAGCTGCGATTAATTAAACCAGTGGAGAAAGCACGTCTCTCTGCCTGACAGGTGGGCAATTTCTTTCAGTAAAGTTACAAGAGAGAAGGAGACTATTCGCCATGCAGAGTCCATACTAGCCCTCGCTTGGTCCTGCCCCTCTATCCTCTTCCCATCGTCCTGCAAATCATTTGCTGTCAATGCTAATCCAGCACCGCTTTAGGTAACCTTTATTAATATTTATCCATGGGGGGAGGGGTTACAGTTTGATTAAATGGTGAAGGTGAGGAATATTTTATGTAAAACAAGAACCTTGTGCCGGTGGGAATTGGGTGGGGTTTGTACAAGTGCAGAACTATCGGTAGAGTGGATACTTCTGGCAGGAGCAAAAGGACTTGCACAAACGCGAGGAGTCATTTATTTAGCATTTGGAAGTTGTAATTTTGAAGCAGAACTATTGCAGATGTTTGCAATTTCTGAGATGGAGATTTCAGAACATCGCGATTAATAAAAGGACACACCGTGTTACAGTCGGAGACCACGTGTAGCCGACCAATGATCATAGAGCTTTGCAACCCCCTTTCCTGCTCATCCAATAAATAGACCTCAGTACAACGTGGGAGTGTGAAGAAGGATCCCGACCCGAAACGTCACTTATCCTTGTTCTCCACAGATGATATGGAAGAATTCTATGTATTCTATCTATGTATTCTATGCTGCCCGCTGAGTTACTCCAGCACCCTGTGTCTATCTTCCATGTGGTTTTACTATAGATATAACGGCGATTCAATTCTACAACCCAGATAAATGTTCTAATTCATATGATGTAGAAGCAACAATGGAGAAATCTAGTTGTGACCATCGGCTCCAAATCTTGAACAGGAACTTCAGGGGTTGACAGGAGATGGGAGGGTCAGGAATACTAACAATTGCATTACTGAACGAAACACCAACTGTCCGGTAATTTGATTAATAGATCAGCCAGTCCAAGCCGTTTTCCTATAAATTCCTGGTGAAAATGTTTGTGGGAGAAACAAGTGAAGATCAATTTCAAGACAGTGGGAACAAGATAATGCTCTACAGGCTCATAATGATCCAGGGTTCGCAATGATTCACGTTACTTTGTGGAGAATTATGCATTAGAAATAAAATATTGTTTAACATCAATTCCATTGTAAAAGCTGTTACGATAAAATTAAACAGATTTCCATCAGTGTATGTTGTTAGAACAGTTTTTTATTGAGTCTGATTTTTATGCGATTCAGTGGAAGCCTTCTGGCCATCTGTCTGTGATCCTTTAGAAAACATCCATCAGACACTGACTTTAATCAATGGAATGTAGCGGAATGATTTTCTCATCATATTAATACTGATACCATTGGTTTATTTTTGAGATGTCAAGTCCATCAATAATTAGGGCTGCCACTGAAGATTACTGTCTAAAATGTACCCAAGAATTCAGTTAATGACATGGGACTGCTGCAGAAGATCCAATCATTCTAAACATATTCTATCTTGATAAAAAAAAAGACAAAGTGTTGGAGTAACTCTGTTTAAGAAAGAACTGCAGATGCTGGTAAAATCGAAGGTAGATACAAAATGCTGGAGAAACTCAGCGGGTGAGGCAGCATCTACGGAGATAAGGAATAGGCGACGTTTTGGGTCGAGACCCTTCTTCAGACTGATGTCAGGGGAGGGGGTAGGACAAAGGAAGAAAGAAGGCGGAGACAGTGGGACTGGTGGGAGGACTGAGAAGGGGGAGGGGATACCTGAAATTAGAGAAGTCAACGTTCATACCGCTGGGATGTAAACTACCCAAGTGAAATATGAGGTGCTGTTCCTCCAATTTGCATTGGGCCTCACTCTAACAATGGAGGAGGCCCAGGACAGAAAGGTCAGATTGGGAATGGGAGAGGGAATTGAAGTGCTGGGCCACCGGGAGCTCAGTTTGGTTAAGACGGACTGAGCGGAGGTGTTCAGCAAAACGATCGCCGAGCCCTGTGCTTGGTCTCGCTGATGTAGAGAAGTTGACACCTGGAACAGCGGATGCAGTAGATGAGGTTGGAGGAGTGGCAAGTGAACCTGCACCTCACCTGGAAAGACTGTTTGGGTCCATGGATGGAGTAGAGGGGGGAGGTAAAGTGACAGGCATTGCATCTCCTGCGGTTGCAGAGGAAAGTACCAGGGGAGGGGGTGGTTTGGGTGGGAAGGGATGAGTTGACCAGGGAGTTATGGAGGGAACGGTCTCTGCGGAAAGCAGAAAAGGGGTGGAGATGGGTAGATGTGGCCAGTGGTGGGATCCCTTTGGAGGTGGAGGAAATGTTGGAGGATTATATGTTGTACGTGACGGCTGATGGGGTGGAAGGTGAGGACAAGGGGGACTCTGTCCGTGTTACAAATGGGGGGAAGGGGAGTAAGAGCGGAGCTGCGGGATATCGAGGAGACCCTAATGAGAGCCTCATCTATAATGGAAGAGGGGAACCCCGGTTCCCTAAAGAATGAGGACATCTCCGATGACCTGGTATGGAAAACCTCATCCTGTGCGCAGATGCAGCGTAGATGTAGGAATTGGGAGGGGATGGAGTAACTCAGCAGGTTACGCAGCATTTCTGGAGAACATTGATAGGTGACGTTTCAGTTTGGGACCCTTCTGCAGACCGATTGTGAGTTGACTGGAAGAGACCCTTCCTCCACCCTTGTCGTTTAACCAGTTCCATAGTTCGCAACCATGTATCCCGCTTGCGATCACACCTTCCCGAGCCAACAATGGGCCTACCAACGAACCCAAGACACAAAAAAGCTGGCGTAACTCAGGCAGCATCTCTGGAGAAAAGGAATAGGTGACATTCCGGGTCGAGACCCTTGTTCTGTGCACCTCCCTGCCCGAGGTCATCTGTTGCCAGCCCTGATTTGTCCTGATCTTTTCTCGTCTCCAGTTCTTCTTCCTCCCACATCCTCTACGTTCAGCCTGAAGAGGGTCCCAGCCCAAAAGGGTCCCGGCCCTCTTTCTCCAACAATCTTCAGGACAAAGCCTGGTATGTAATCTATCTATCTATATTTATTTATTTATTTTACTAAAACTCATCTTGTTCGAATGCATGTGCGTGATATTCCAAAACCCCGCCAAAACGGTACAGGATAGCATTACAATGTTTGGCCCACCTTACTCACCATTGTCCTGTGAAACATGTTTCGTTCAGATTGATGGTATATTTTACAAGTTATTGACATTTTAAACTTTCCAAAATCACTTTTCAAACCACTTTTCCCCTTGCCCTGCCCTTCAGCCGCGTTCAACGTCACAATGGGATCCCAAATCTCATTTACATAAAAAATCACTGTGCAGCTATGACTTCACAATGCTACGTTGTTGCAATCTCAACCCACTCAGTCCTGCCAGCACCAGAAAGAGCAATTGCAACTAGGATGTTGTTATCCCTTTTGTTTTTAATCCTGGCAGCATGGAGGGAGGGTGCATTTTTTAAGAAATATTTTAAAGTCACATTACACTGAATTTTGAATAAGGTGAACTGAGCAGCCCCTGCACAGTTGGGGGCAATGGGTGAGTGGTGGAATCTTGTGTTGGGGGAATGGGTTGCATTGGGGAAACGGGTGAGTGGTGTGCAATATTGCCTAGGGGAATGGGTTGCGTTGGGGGACAAGGCCTCCCGTGGGAGCTATGGGTGAGTAGTGCAATATTGCGTTGGAGGACCAGGTCTCCCGTGTGACAGGGACCTAACGGGTCCCAGTTGGTCTAGTATATATATTACTAAAACTCTCTGTTTGTTTGGGAAGCTAGAGGAAGGAATGTAGATGCAGGGAGAGGGAAGAAATAGGTACGAATCCAGGTGAGAGTAATGCAGTTACTTAAAATGAGAGAATTCATTGATCATACCACTGGGGTGTAAGCTGCCCAAGCAGAATACGAGGAGCTGTTCCTCCAGTTTGTGTTTGGCCTCACTCTGACAATGGAGGAGGTCCAGGACAGAAAGATCACTGTCGGAATGGGAAGGTGAGTTGAATTGATTCGCAACCGGGAGATGCAATAGGCCTAAGTGTTCGGTAAAACAGTCGCCTAGTCTAAGCTCATAAGTGATACGAGTAGAATTAGGCCATTCAGCCCATCAATTCTACTTCACCATTCAATCATGGCTGATCTACCTCTCCCTCCTAACCCCATTCTCATGCCTTCTCCCCATAACTCTGACACCTATACTAATCAAGAATCTCTCTGACTCTGCCTTAAACATATCCATTGACTTGGTCTCCACAGCCTTTTGTAGAAAGAATTCCACAGATTTACCACCCTCTGACTAAAGAATCTGACAATGTGCAGGAACACTGGAAGCAGTAGATGAGGTTAGAGGAGGTGCACATGAACCTGCCTTGCACCTGGAAGGGCTGCCTAGATTAAGACAAGGGAAAGGGTATAGACAGGTGTTACACATATTTCAGTTGTCCTTATCCCCCAAATCCCCACACACTTTTCTCCCCGCCCATTATGATTTTATACACCTCTGTAAGATTATCCCTCAGCCTTCTGCACTCCAGGGCAAAAATCCCAGCCTCTTCTTAGCCCCACAACATAAAATCATGAGGGAACAGATTGGGTGAATGCACAGCCTCCTGTACCCAGGGTAAAGGAACCAAGAACAGAGGACACGGGTTTAAGGTGAAACGGGAAACCTTTAATAGGAACCCGAGGGACAACTTTTTCATACAGATGGAAGGAGGAGGTATTTAATGCAGGTAATATCGCTACATTTAAAAGACATTTGGGGCACCGTGAAGATGCCAATGCTGATTCCCTTCCTTGCTGGAGTTGACTGGAATGAGAGGGAGTGGTGAGAACATGAGATGTGGTTGTCCATGGCTTCCAATTGTGGTGACACAGAGGTCATGGGTGTTCACCTGGGATGCCACCTGAGAGACCCAAAGCGATTTATGGAAGAGACATGAAAATAATTTGAGGCTTACTGACGGAGAACACTGGAGAAAGAGCCCCAGGATCCCGTTTTGGTGGCGCTGCCTCGCCTGCAGCGGGTTCCTTGTTTTTGTTTTTTTTAGTATGTCCAAAGTATGTTTTAGTGTTTCTCTGTATGTCTTGTATGGGGGTGGTGGGAGGTGATGGGGGGGATAAGGGGGAATCTGTTTTTCAGGTACCTACCTCAATGAAGATGCGACTTTCTTCCTTGTCGCTTCTTCGCCCCCCTTCCTCGTGGCCTTACAGCTGGTTTAGTGTTGCCTTTCCCGGAGTCGGGCCCAGAGCTTCAGTAGCAGCGCAGCGGGAACTTTAACATCGCGGAGCGGGGCGATCCCTTGTCGGGGGTCGCCGGAGAAGAGCTCCGACCGCCGGCCTGCGGCCTACAACATCTTGAAGCCGCGGTCTCCAGTAGGGAGGTGGACGATTTGGGAGCTCCGGGCTGCGGGGTGTGTTCGACCTGTCCCGATGTCGACGTTCCGATCATCCCGACCAGAGGGCTTAAACATCGGGCCGTCCGTAGCGGAGGGTCAGGGCCCCGACCACGCGTGAACAAGGGAGGAGGAGGAGGACTGTCTGAACTGCATTGCCTTCTTCACTGTGGTGAATGTCTGTGTCTGTGTTGAATTACGTTGTGTATTATGTCCTTTTTTAATCGTAACACTGCATGATAACTTCACTTCACTGCACCTTATGGTGTATGTGAAAAATACATTTGAACCTTTGAGGAGTGATCAACTCAGGAGGAGTGGTCGACATGTTTCTGGGGATAATGAATAAATGTGGATGGAAATTTGGGAATGGTGGCTCAGTCAGATGTAGAAAATTAATAAACTCAGGAACCATTAATTATTTTTGCTGCCATTAGGCATCAGTAGATTTATCAGTAGATTAATAAAATAACGTTAAGAACTATGTATTGGTTGTGGTTGTAAACTTCTGGAGCAGTTCCTACCATTTATTGTGCAGAGGGCTGCAGCAGTTAAATGGAACAGACAAAGAAAGTGGAAAAAGTCAGATCCAAACAGTTCACAAATCACAGCAGTGGTACATTGTAAATACCTGATGGACAAGGAGCTCAATGCAACCACTTACTTCAGGGCTGTCAATATGAGGAACTGTTGATGATTAATGACCACCAAGAGTGAAACAAATTACAATTGTCATTTAAACATAGGGGCCTGCTTTTAGAAAATTGAAATACATCAACGTAGACTGCATTCTGGGATTGGTGACTTAAAATTTAATTTCAATTGTAGTTGCTTCTTTGCAAATGGTTTTGTGACTCACCTACTTGGGGTGGAGGAAAGAGGAATGTAAAATAGGCAAAACCTTTGGAGCTTTGACAAATTGATTTTGTGGATCACACTGTTGACCTGGCGTGGAAACCCAAAGCACAATTACCTTCAGCAGCATCAGATTTATTTGCATTTCGTAGTTTACATAAGGCACAGATTATCTTTGGTTCTTAATAGAAATCCATATTAGTAGTGATATTAGCATACAAGTAATTTGTTAATGTGCTTTTCACATTGCAGCTTGTTTCTCTAAAGGAGAAATATTTTTTCAATGACATGCTCTGACTTCCAGACAATAAGGTATTAAAATTCAACATTAATCACATCGACATTTAGAAATTACTCAGTGAAGCTATTACTTATTTTTCAAATACTCTGGAAATATACATAAGTACTGTTTTATGCAAGAGGGTACAGTGTCAAATATGGAAACATCCACAGCTACTTACAACTAATAAACCTGTACAGTATATATTTACAAAATTTAAAACTCCTCCACTGCATCCCATTAATTAAGTAGATGATGTTTTAGTACCAGTCGGTGACATTTACCCAGACAATCAAGCTGTGATGATGTACAGCAGCAATAGAAATGGATTGCTGCAAAAGCTTTTAACCCACAGGAAAGAACTGTGTGGAATAATTGGTGTGGAAACAACTGAATTTACATCTCAGATATCTCATAGCATCACCGTGTACAGATAGAAGTAAGAGATTCATGCATATTAATTGCTCCCTGATGAGTTCCAGAAATTGGCTCCACTGCCAGGAGAGTAATGCCTCCTCACGCAAGGCGATGAACCACATTCTTCCCTTTCTCCCTCCTGCTCTGTGAAGACCAACATTTCCCAAATTGTCAGATTTTCAATCTACTTAGTACCAAAAAAGTTTTACTTACTGACAAGTGTTTTTTAAATCATTTATCATATCCTGCAGGCAAATTTACACCAGATATCTAAGCTACTCCTTATCAGAAACCAACCAGTACACACAATTTCATGGACCACTTTTTCATTATATAAAAAAGAAATGAACAGAAACCGGAGGAAGTTATTTGTCCCTTGTTCTGCTGTACGAGTTGATCGTAGCTAATCTTTTAGCTGTTGTTTCCCTGCATTAACCCCCACTTACCTCTATTCCCTAATACTCAACAATCTTTCAGCCTTTGACTGGAATATACCGAGCACTGGAGGCTAGATGGACATTCCTGCCATTGCCAGCATCCAGTGAAGACATTTCCACTCATTCAAGCCCAGCGTGGGGTGGGAGATTGCAACCTTCACGTGGTCCACCTTGTTTCGACGAATGCAATCAACCTGGCGTGCACAAACAGAAGATCAAACAGAACAAAGGTACACAAAAATGCTGGAGAAACTCAGCGGGTGCAGCAGCATCTATGGAGCGAAGGAAATAGGTAACGTTTCGGGCCGAAACCCTTCTTCAGACCCTTTTGTGTACCTTCGATTTTCCAGCATCTGCAGTTCCTTCTTTAACACATCAAACAGAACAAGTTGCCTTACAACTTTAGGCTGTGCACGCCATACACAAGGAGAAGCCCAGCGTGAATAACTGTTATCTGGACCTGGTGTCACCTAATTCTCAACAGTCCAGCCCCCAGATACCATTCTTCAACCTGTCAAACTTCATGTGAATTTTGTTTAATCGAGGAGTGAAGACTCTCTTCATAGAACAATCTAGTGACCTGCATGTCCATCCTGCCCCAGCCCAGTTGAGTAATTCATCACAGTACAATACTCCCCATGTAGACTACTGTACAATACCCCAGGCGGTGTTTCCATAGACTCCTGTACAATCCCCAGAGGTATTCTGCCTCCACCACAAACTTGGCAGCGCCTTCCAGGTCCCCAACAGCCTCTGTGTAAAAAAAACTTGCTGCACACATAGACAATAGACAATAGCAATAGACAATAGGTGCAGGAGGAGGCCACAATCAGAAAACATCTTCTTTAATCTTTGTTCCTCTCACCTTCAAGCTATGCCTTCTTGTATTTGATTTTTCTATCAAAAAGGTTCTGACTGACGACCCAATTGATCTCTGATCATTTTACAAACTTCAATCAGATCTCTCCTCAACCTGCAACATTCCAGAGAAAACAATACAACTTTGTTCAACCTCTCCTTGTAGGTACATACTGTAGATAAATCCATGCTGACTTGGACCGATCCTGTTACTGCTATCCAAATACGCCGCTATTATATCTTTAACATCCAGCATCTTCCCCACCACCGATGTCAGGCTAATTGATCTATAATTCCCTGCTTTCTCTCTCCCTTCTTTCTTCAAAAATGGGATAACATTAGCTACCCTCCAATCCACAGGAACTTATCCTGAATCTATAGAACATTAGAAAATGATCACCAATGTGTCCACAATTTCTCGAGCCACCTCCTTGAGTACCCTGGGATGCAGACCATCAGGCCCTGGGGATTTATCAGCCTTCATTCCAATCAGTCTATCCAACACCATTTCCGGACTAATGTGAATTTCCTTCAGTTCCTCCGTCACCCTATGTCCGCTATCCCCTTGTATATCAGGAAGATTGTTTGTGTCTTCCTTAAGGAAGACAGAACCAATGTACCTGTTCAACCCGTCTGCTATTTCCTTGTTCCCCATAATAAATTCACCTGTTTCTGTCTTCAAGGGACCCACATTTGTCTTAACTAATTTTTTCCCCTTCACATACCTAAAGAAGCTTTTACTATCCTTCTTTATATTTTTGGCTAGCTTACCTTTGTACTTCATCTTTTCTCCCCGTATTGCCTTTTTAGTTACCTTCTGTTGATCTTTAAGTTTCCCAATCCTCTGGCTTCTCGCTCATCTTTGCTATGTTATACGCCTTCTCTTTTATTTTTATACTGTCCTTGACTTCCCTTGTCAGCCACGGTGGCCTCTTACTCCACTTAGAAACATAGAAACATAGAAAATAGGTGCAGGAGTAGGCCATTCGGCCCTTCGAGCCTGCACCGCCAGTCAATATGATCATGGCTGATCATCCAACTCAGTATCCTGTATCTGCTTTCTC
Organism: Malacoraja senta; assembly: GCA_038087875.1. Taxonomy (NCBI): domain Eukaryota; kingdom Metazoa; phylum Chordata; class Chondrichthyes; order Rajiformes; family Rajidae; genus Malacoraja; species Malacoraja senta. Next base: position 342,287 of record JAXLNO010000079.1, on the reverse strand, counting down.
TCCATACCCCCTGATCCCTTTAGCCACAAGGGCCACATCTAACTCCCTCTTAAATATAGCCAATGAACTGGCCTCAACTACCTTCTGTGGCAGAGAATTCCAGAGATTCACCACTCTCTGTGTGAAAAATGTTTTCCTCATCTCGGTCCTAAAAGATTTCCCCCTTATCCTTAAACTGTGACTCCTTGTTCTGGACTTCCCCAACATCGGGAACAATCTTCCTGCATCTAGCCTGTCCAACCCCTTAAGAATTTTGCATGTTTCTATAAGATCCCCCCTCAATCTTCTAAATTCCAGCGAGTACAAACTGAGTCTATCCAGTCTTTCTTCATATGAAAGTCCTGACATCCCAGGAATCAGTCTGGTGAACCTTCTCTGTACTCCCTCTATGGCAAGAATGTCTTTCCTCAGATTAGGAGACCAAAACTGTACGCAATACTCCAGGTGTGGTCTCACCAAGACCCTGTACAACTGCAGTAGAACCTCCCTGCTCCTATACTCAAATCCTTTTGCTATGAATGCTAACATACCATTCGCCTTCTTCACTGCCTGCTGCACCTGCATGCCTACTTTTAATGACTGGTGTACCATGACACCCAGGTCTCGTTGCATCTCCCCTTTTCCTAATCGGCCACCATTCAGATAATAGTCTACTTTCCTGTTTTTGCCACCAAAGTGGATAACCTCACATTTATCCACATTATACTGCATCTGCCATGCATTTGCCCACTCACCCAGCCTATCCAAGTCACCTTGCAGCCTCCGAGCATCCTCCTCACAGCTAACACTGCCCCCCAGCTTCGTGTCATCCGCAAACTTGGAGATGTTGCATTCAATTCCCTCCTCCAAATCATTAATATATATCGTAAATAGCTGGGGTCCCAGCACTGAGCCTTGCGGTACCCCACTAGTCACTGCCTGCCATTCTGAAAATGACCCATTTACTCCTACTCTTTGCTTCCTGTCTGCCAGCCAGTTCTCTATCCACATCAATACTGAACCCCCAATACCGTGTGCTTTAAGTTTGTATACTAATCTTTTATGTGGGACCTTGTCGAAAGCCTTCTGAAAGTCCAGATATAACACATCCACTGGTTCTCCCTTATCCACTCTACGTCACATCCTCGAAAAATTCTATAAGATTCGTCAGACATGATTTACCTTTCATAAATCCATGCTGACTTTGTCCAATGATCTCACCACTTTCCAAATGTGCTGCTATCCCATCTTTAATAACTGATTCTAGCATTTCCCCACTACCGACGTTAGACTAACTGGTCTGTAATTCCCCGTTTACTCTCTCCCTCCCTTTTTAAAAAGTGGGGTTACATTAGCTACCCTCCAATCCTCAGGAACTACTCCAGAATCTAAAGAGTTTTGAAAAATTATCACTAATGCATCCACTATTTCTGGGGCTACTTCCTTAAGTACTCTGGGATGCAGCCTATCTGGCCCTGGGGATTTATCGGCCTTTAATCCATTCAATTTACCTAACACCACTTCCCGGCTAACCTGGATTTCACTCAGTTCCTCCATCTCATTTGACCCCCGGTCCCCTGCTATTTCCGGCAGATTATTTATGTCTTCCTTAGTGAAGACAGAACCAAAGTAGTTATTCAATTGGTCTGCCATGTCCTTGTTCCCCATGATCAATTCACCTGTTTCTGACTGCAAGGGACCTACATTTGTTTTAACTAATCTTTTTCTCTTCACATATCTATAAAAGCTTTTGCAGTCAGTTTTTATGTTCCCTGCCAGTTTTCTTTCATAATCTATTTCCTAATTAAGCCCTTTGTCCTCCTCTGCTGGACTCTGAATTCCTCCCAGTCCTCTGATAGGCTGTTTTTTCTGGCTAATGTGTACGCTTCATCTTTTGTTTTGATACTATCCCTGATTTCCCATGTTATCCATGGATGCACTACCTTCCCTGATTTATTTTTTTGCCAAACTGGGATGAACAATTGTTGTAGTTCATCCATGCAGTCTTTAAATGCCTTCCATTGCATATCTACCGTCAACCCATTAAGAATCAATTGCCAGTCTATCTTGGCCAATTCACTTCTCATACCCTCAAAGTTACCTTTCTTTAAGTTCAGGACCCTTATTTCTGAATTAACAATGTCACTCTCCATCCTAATGAAGAACTCAACCATATTATGGTCACTCTTGCCCAAGGGGCCACGCACAACAAGACTGCTAACTAACCCTTCCTCATTACTCAATACCCAATCTAGAATAGCCTGCTCTCTCGTTGGTTCCTCTACATGTTGGTTTAGAAAACTATCCCGCATACATTCCAAGAAATCCTCTTCCTCAGCACCCCTGCCAATTTGATTCACCCAATCTATATGTAGATTGAAGTCACCCATTATAACTGTTTTACCTTTGTTGCACGCATTTCTAATTTCCTGTTTGATGCCATCCCCAACTCCACTACTACTGTTAGGAGGCCTGTACACAACTCCCACTAGCGTTTTCTGTCCCTTAGTGTTTCGCAGCTCTACCCATATCGATTTCACATCCTCCAAGCTAATGTCCTTCCTTTCTATTGCGTTAATCTGCTCTCTAACCAGCAACGCTACCCCACCTCCTTTCCCTTTCTGTCTATCCCTCCTGAATATTGAATATCCCTGGATGTTCAGCTCCCAGCCTTGGTTACCCTGGAGCCATGTCTCCGTGATCCCAACTATATCATAGTCATTAATATCTATCTGCACATTCAACTAATCCACCTTATTACGAATGCTCCTTGCATTGAGACACAAAGCCTTTAGGCTTGTTTTTACAACACTCTTACCCCTTATACAATTATGTTGAAAAGTGGCCCTTTTTGATTTTTGCCCTGGATTTGTCTGCCTGCCACTTTTACTTTTCACCTTGCTACCTATTGCTTCTACCCTCATTTTACACCCCTCTGTGTCTACGCTCACACATTTAAGAAACCCTTTCCCTTTAACTCCATCCTCAACTATCCCATTCGACACCCCACCCCCCTTATTCAGTTTAAAACCACCCGTGTAGCAGTGGCAAACCTGCCTGCCAGAATGCTGGTCCCCCATCTGTTAAGATGCAATCCGTCCCTTTTGTACAGTTCCCTTTTACTCCAAAACAGATCCCAGTGATCTAAGAATCTAAATCCCTGCCCCGTGCACCAGTTCCTCAGCCACACATTCAGGTCCCGTATCTCCCTGTTCCTGCTCTCGCCAGCACGAGGAACTGGAAGCAAACCGGAGATAACAACCCTGGAGGTCCTGCTTTTCAGCATTTTTCCGAGCTCTCTAAAGTCACGCTGCAGAATATTCATCCCCTTCTTTCCGACATTGTTCGTGCCAACATGCACTACCACTTCCGGCTGTTCACCTTCGCCCTTGAGGATTTTCTGCACTCTGTCCGTGACATCCTGGATCCTGGCACCAGGAAGGCAGCACACCATCCTCGAATCCCGTCTGTTGCGGCAGAAACCCCTGTCCGTACCTCTCACAATGGAGTCTCCCACTACAATGGCGTTGCCTGACTTTGGCCTTTTTGGTTTTGGCTCAACAGCCCTATTCGCTTCGCAAGCCAGTCTGCCGCTCAGTGTTAAAACGTCTTCTGTCCCGACAGCTTCTAAGTGGGTGAACCTGTTCACAAGAGGTACAACACCCGGGAACAGTTGCATTCCATGCTTCCCTCCCTTTCTCACTGTCTCCCACCTTCTCTCTTCCCGTACCTTAGGTGTAACAATCTTCCTGTAGGACTTGTCGAGGAATGACTCAGTTCTCGGACAAACCTGAGGTCATCCACTTGCTTCTCCAGTTCCCCAACACGGTCCTTCAGGAGCTGTACCTGGATGCACGTCACATTTGTAGCAGCCAGAGGCACCAGCAGTGTCCTTGACCTCCCACATACTGCAAGCATCACACTGAATCAGCTTGCCTGACATCTCCTTCTTTCGTCTCTCCCTCTGCAGTGTTTTGCGTAGCCTCCTCTCCTCAGCCTCCTCGCCAAAGACTCACACTTTTCTCACAGGGCACTTCCCTCACAAGGCCGCTCCCTAAGAGCTGTCTTGCTTATATTGACTGATAAATTGCCTAATTTACAATCCAAATTCCTCAGTTTTCAACTGTTTTCCCCACTTTGACTCACTTCTCTCCTCCCTCTTGGGCTAGAGCCAATCAGTGTTTTCTCTTGCTAATCTTCTCCTGCTGTTGCTTCCAAATCTACAGCAGCTCTGAGTAAAGTCTGCCTGTGCTTTGCCTCTCCTTTTCAACTGTTTTCCCCTTCCTCTTTGGAATGAAATGATCCTGCATCTTCTGGATTAATCCCAGAAATACCTGCCATTGCTGTCCGGCTAATAATAATAGTACCGTCTAATCCAGGCATCATGCTCTTTCAGCCCTCCAAACCATGCACATCTTTCCTGAATGCTGCTATGCATTGGAAAATGGAATGTTTGTGGCAAATAGACACTCGTTGAAACATCTTATTTCAGTTTTTCATAGTAAAGTTTTATAAGCAGATGATAATTTTCATTCGACCAAAAGTTACATAAAACAAAGTGGCTTACAAGAAGGTAGTTTAAAGTTATTTTCAGTTAGTGCAGATGAATAAAAGATATCTACTCTGCATTGGAAGCACTGAAGTAGATTGCAGTAAGTAGACTCTTTGATACACCTTCCACTAACCTTCAGGGAAACGTTTTATAACCCACGGATTGACAATATACATGTACATAGTTCTACTCTCGGAGAAGAAACCCGGCTTGGAGGGGTTTAAAAACCTTTAAGTAAGGCAGAATCGAGACAGGATACGGGGTAAATGTAGGTAGAATTCCTTTCTTAAAAAAGAGTTAACCTGAATGACATTGGAGACCATGAGGGGATAGACACACAATGTCCTTTCAGGAGATTGGAATGACGGAGTGAATTTCGGATACTTTTGACAGATGGTGAACATACAGAGCTTGAGAGAGGCAGCACCAACTGTTGTTGTTTAAGTAACTGTGTTTATGAAGCAGTTGGAGAGTTGATGTGAACACAAACATTAACTTGGATCCATTGAGGTGAATAGCCTTGGTGTGCTGTTCCATTATGTAAAGTGATGTATTGTGATTATAGATGTGGATCTGACATTTACAGTGTTAGTGTGTCGCCCTGTATTAGGGTTAGGGTGGACAATCTGACGTCAGCTGGAGCCAGTGTCTGATGTAGGAGCTGATGCCGTCACAATAGGCCCTGGACACGGCAAACGGAGTGTGTTCCTGACTGAGTTTATGCAGCCCCATGTGATTAAGACTTGGCAAAATGTGAGAACTTGTATGAATGAGGGACCGGGAGCACACTTCACAAGCACGCACCCTAAAGAGACTAAACGATTCTCAACTTCATTCAAAAGCATCTTATCAGAATGCTTGGTTCCTTTTAATACTATAACAACACTGGCAGTTTTAAATGTGAATAAATACTGAGCATTAAAATTGTTTTATTATCAAGAGCAATGACAGTTTCCCCTTTCACAACCTAGGGTGCCCAGGTTAAATGTCACCTTTCTATTGATGGGTGCTGTTTGTGTGAGTTTCTAGGTGCTACCTGTGACCATGGGGTCTCTGTGGCCGGTGGGCTGTCTCCTCCTCCCCCCCCCTCCACGTGCGTGGGGTCTGTCTCCCCCCCCCTCTCCCCTCCTCCCCGCCCTCCTCCCGCCACGCGTGGGGTCTGTCTCCCACACGCGGAGTCCCACACATACGGTCTCCAGCTTCCTCCCACTCCTCAAAGGCAAGTTATTGGGATATTAATCATGAAACAGACTTTGTGAACTTGTAGAAATACTTTGTCACACGGCAGGAAAAAGGCCCTTCAGCCCAACTCACCCAGACCGACCAAGATGCCCCATCTAAACTAATCCTATTTGCCAGTGTTTGGCCGATATCCCTCTGAATCTTTCCTATCCAAGTACCTGTCCAAATGTCTTTAAAGTGCAGTGATAGTACCAACCTCAGCCCGTTCCATATACCCACCACCCTCTTGCTGAATAGGTTGCACCTCAGGTTCCTATTAAATCTTACCAATCTCAGTTTAAATGTATGCCCTTTCCTTTTATTCTCCTACTGGGTAAGAGTCTAGTTTATTGTCACGTGTACCGAGGTGTAATGAAAAGCTTTTGTTGCATGTTGACCTGTCTCCATGCATTCACCGTATCAATTCCCCTCGTGATTTTATGCATCTCTATAAGATCACCCCTCATCCTCCTGCGCTCCAAGGAATAAAATCCTAGTCTGCCCAACCTCTCCTGTAGCTCAGGCCCTCGAGTCCTGACAACATCCTCGTAATATTAAGCTTCGTTATTAAGTGTGAGGTGGGCTTGGGTTTTGGTACGTAACCTGCTGACATTTAACACTTCTTAAATTCAGAGATTTCAGATTTCAGAATTTAAATTCAAATTTTGATAAGATTCCCAGACTGTCACAGAATATTAAAAGGTAATAAAATGTTGAATTATGATGCTACAAAAAAGACAATTAAAAAATTCTTACCACAGAGTGGCTGCTTCAGTATAATATCCCAGTACATTATTAACATGTACACAACTTTGAAACCAAACAAGATAACCTGAGGCAAAGATCACGATCAATAACTTGTACGGTGACATTAGCATTAATTCTTAATCGTCTTTTACATTAGTATCCGAATGACAGGCACTGTTGGCAACTGATTAAAGTTAATGTGTTAAGGGCCTCCTGTTTAATAATGATGGGATACAACAAAATACTAAATGCATTCTCTCTTCAACAAGAATCCTTAATCTTCACATTTTTAACAAGCTATGTCAGATAGTTTTAAAGATGATATTTGTACATTTCCCCTCGAAAAGTCCCCCCATTTCAAGGCACCATAATGTTTGAGACACAGCAATGTCATGTAAATGAAAGTAGTCATGTTTAGTATTTTGTTGCATATCCTTTGCATGCAATGACTGTTTGAAGTCTGCGATTCATGGACATCACCAGTTGCTGGGTGTCTTCTCTGGTGATGCTCTGCCAGGCCTGTATTGCAGCCATCTTTAGCTTATGCTTGTTTTGGGAGCTAGTCCCCTTCAGATTTCTCTTCAGCATATAAAAGGCATGCTCAATTTGGTTCAGATCGGGTGATTGACTTGGCCACTCAAGAAATCACAATTTTTTTAGCTTTGAAAAACTCCTTTGTTGCTTTAGCAGTATGTTTGGGATAATTGTCTTGGTGCAGAATGAACTGCTGGGTTTTGAGGCATTTGTTTGAACTTGAGCAGATAGGATGTGTCTATACAATTCAGAATTCATTATGTTACTACCATCAGCAGTTGTATCATCAATGAAGATAAGTGAGCCAGTACCTTCAGCAGCCATACATGCCCAGGACATAACACCCCCACCACCGTGTTTCACAGATGAGGTGGTATGCTTTGGATCTTGGGCAGTTCCTTCTCTCTTTCATTCTTTGCTCTTGCCATCACTCTCATATAAGTTAATCTTCATCTCATCTGTCCACAAGACCTTTTTCCAGAACTGTGGATGCTCTTTTAAGTACTTCTTGGCAAACTGTAACTTGGCCAACCTATTTTAGCGGCTAACCAGTGCTTTGCATCTTGCAGTGTAGCCTCTGTATTTCTGTTCATGAAGTCTTCTGCGGACAGTGGTCATTGACAAATCCACACCTGACTCCTCAAGACTCCTCCTGTTTCTGATCTGTCAGACAGGTGTTTGGGGATTTTTCTTTATTACAGAGAGAATTCTTCTGTCATCAGCTGTGGAGGTCTTCCTTGGCCAGCCAGTCCCTTTGCAATTAGTAAGCTCACTAGTGCTCTCTTTCTTCTAAATGATGTTCCAAACAGTTGATTTTGGTAAGCCTAAGGTTTGGCTGGTATCTCCAACAGTTTTATTCTTGTTTCTCAGTCTCATAATGGCTTCTTTGGCTTGCATTGGCACAACTTTGGTCCTCATGTTGATAAACAGCAATAAAAGTTTCCAAAGGTGATGGAAAAACTGGAGGAAAGACTAGATGCTGAGAGCTCTCTTATACCTGCATTAAGGAGGCATTTAAACACACCTGAGTAATTACAAACACTGTGAAGCCATGTGTCCCAAACATTATGGTGCCCTGCAATGGGGGGGGGGGGGGGGGACGACTATGTATAAACACTGCTGTAATTTCTACATGGTGAAACCAAAATGTATAAAAATGGCCTTTAATAAAATCTGACAATGTGCACTTTAACCACATGTGATTTTTTTCTATTACAAATCTGAAATTGCGGAGTACAGAGGCAAATAAATAAGTGATGGACCTTTGTTCCAAACATTATGGAGGGCACTGTATTTTGGACTCAGTACCTCACAGGTTATTTATGTAAAGCTGGCATAGGTGGATAGGAGAATAAACTAATCTGAATTTGTCACTTCAGCTGTTTCCAAATACACACAGTATTTAAAAAAGATTTTCAAAAATATCAAATGCAAGCTCTCGGAACTAAGCACAGCGCAGGCAAGGAGTTTTTCCATGAAAAAAGCACTTTTATTATACTGAGCAATATCGCTTTGTTGAAAGTGACAGTCTAGACTATTATTTCAAGAAAGACTATATTTTAACACTTGGTTATGAGATTCTGGTAGTTAATGGAATTTTTTTCTACTGTTCCATGTTCGGGTTGAGAGAGAATCTATTATCCTCCAGTGGGAGTTGGCAATGTCATGAAGATTAGTGTTTGTTACCAGCGCCAACTACAAGCAACACCGCCACTGCTCCGCTTTCCCTTTGACAGAAACAGCCCGATTCACCAACACATACACATACAGTCCTCTTCAGTTTAAACAAGCCAAGTTATTTTGGTTCTAAAAGCTTGTGAAATTTAAGGTCAAGTAATATATCACCACAGGATGACAGAAATAGTTGGCAGTAATTTCTCAATTCATTCCAGAGGTCACAGCACCATTAGATACCATTCAATAGACCCCTAACTTTTGCCAGAACAATCCAAAACTAAGCAACTAATCTGCTCTTTCCAGTAAACTCACTCAGCTTCAAAGATTTATCCACCCGTTTATTAAAATATGCAATGATCTGGCGCTCAATTATTCCCTTTCGCAGAGCAGTCCATGTCCAATTTACTTCCCGAATTAGAAGTTTCAAATCTCAGCTATGATCTTCAATTAATGCCTCTTCCGAACAGACTGCCCAGCTAGAGACAGATTATTCCTAAAATAGACACAAAGTGCTGAAGTAACTCAACGGGACAGGCAGCATCTCTGGAGAGCAGGAATGGGTGACGTATTGGGTCAAGACCCTTCTCTCCGACAAGGGATTATTCCTTTTGCACCAGCTCCCTGGTTCCATAGGTGGGACACCCGGGACTTTGCACAGCTTGACTTCAACCACACAATTTACACTCAAAACGTCACCTGTCAAGTCCCTTCACAGATGCTGCCTGACCCGTTGAGTTACTCCAGCACTTTGTGTTCTGCTCAAGATTCTAGCATCTGCAGTTCCTTGAGTCTTATGATCAATTTTTATTTGATCTTAATATAATAATTTCCACGATCACCATTTTGGCACACCCAAGAAAACCCAAAATCAAACCAGAAGTTGCTTGAGGCAACCACAAACCATGGGGGAAAAAAGAAAAATTCAGAATCAACATTGGCTCAGCTGGTAGAGGTGTGGCCTTGTGGCACCTGGGACCCGGTTTCAAATCTGGCCTTGGGTGCTGTCTGTGTGGAGTTTGCACATTCTCCCTGTGAACGTGTGGGTATCCTCTGGGTGCTCCGGCTTCCTCCCACATACCAAAGACATGCAGGTTTGTAGGCTAATTGGCCCTAGGGTGTAGGGAGTGGATGAGAAAGTGGGATAACATAGAACTATTGTGAACTGTTGATTGATGGTCAGTGTGGACTCAGTGGGCCAAAGGGCCTGTTTCCAAGCTGCATCTCTAAACTAAACTAAATCTGACTAATAATATTGCATTATTGCTGCTGAAATAGAGTATCACTGATTTCTATGATCATACCTAACAGAGGAAGCTGGTTGTGAACCCTTAGTATTCATAACTATTTTCATTGCATGTTATAGAAGCAGAATGATCAGCCATGATCACATTGAATGGGGGTGCTGGCTCGAAGGGCCGAATGGCCTACTCCTGCACCTATTGTCTAGTGATGCAAGCTTTAAAAGCCTTTTTGCAGAATAATTCAACTTCCCGTGAGACTTTATCAGATTGAAGTGCTGAATGTGTGGATAGACTCGGGGGAACATCGCTGCTTAATTTTCAAAGTAGAAAGATCAGGAGCAACTAAAGGACTACAAGTCGCAGAGCCAACGACCCCAACCTTTCTATTTTGGTTAAAAAAATGTGATCTACTGTCCAATTGGAGCTTTTCCCAACCTTGCATCTTTACTAACAACCTAGCAACATACTAACAACTACGCAGCCAATGGTTTAAAGTGCACTATCTAAATATCAAAACTGGTGACTGCACTAATTCCATGAATTAGCAGCGTAGGTCCTAGGTCTCTGGTCAAGATCTCCAGCTGCTCCAGATACCTTTCATGCAGAGCAAGGTCTGCTGGTGGTCGTGGCAGATAGAGGAAGCGGATTGCTGGGTGGGTGTCCTGCTCCAGAATCATCCTATTTACAGCTATCAAATAGTCGTTAGAGATTTTCATTGCATTTGAAGGGAAATTATTGACAAAGTTCCCTTCGTTATTACTGTGGTCAGGCACCTGCTTGTGCCAGTGTAGAGCAGCAACACTATCCCAATGGAGAGTTTTAATTGAACCTTTGATGCGAAGCTGACCTAGAAGTTGTTTCAGTTTCTTCTCGTGCTCCCCAGCACTGTTCCCAGATTCCACACACAGAAAGATGCGCAGCCTGGCTGACCTCCAGGTACGCACCATGTTGAGAATGCACGCCATTTGTAACAGGAACAGGCTGCATGTATCTACATAACTGGCGCTGTCTGGACGGAGTGGATTGAGTGGCCACACATCTATGGAGACCTCATAGTTCTTCCGACTGAACAGGTCAGCTTTGTTTAGCTGGTTGAAGTATCGGGCTAAGCAAACATTTTTTAACATTTTGATGGAATCGGAGATAATGCCAACATAATCCCTGCCTGACAGCGCCTTGGCAGAGGAATGATGTCTGGCTGGAGGGAAATGAGGCACAAAGCTGGAACCTTGATCACTGTTGATTGAAAGATTACTTTCTGAAAAAGCTGGGATTTGCTGCAGACAATCCTCAGGAACAGAGTCATCGTAGAATCCCAGGATTAGGGTATTGGGTCTCATTCCACCTGCAAAACACAACAGCAAGGACAGCAACTTACTGAATGCAGATGAAAATACATTTGTCTTAACTGATCACCCACAAGTAAATACAATTCCAATGGACATTATTTAAAATGAGGTGATACTTTTGTTATTTACCTAGACCAGAGATGAATAAAAGATGCTGAACTCCATGACGGACTGAGTCAGAGAGAGTAAGGCTGACAAATGATTTAACATTCAGTGCATCAACCAGACTTAACCAGGAATCATACTGTGTTTGGAGAGGATCAGACGGCATTTCATCTGGAAAGCAGAACAGTGGGGCATTTAAGTTCATTTCACTTGCTTTGATACATACTGTTATTTATCCAAATACTGATAATGACAAACATCTTTTGACTACGAATACAATGCAAACTAAAATCACACCAGTCATTTTATATGAATACAACAGACAATCTAATAAATACTTTTGGAATGATGCAAAGTTTTATAATAAATGAGAAAACTTGTGCTGCTTCCTCCTGGCTGTCGTTGGATTACCTGTCGTGTCCTGGTGATTAATGGTCATATTTACCGGCTGCTGCAGGCACAGAACTGACAACAGCAGAGTTTCAATATATTGGCCAAACTTGCAACATAATTTGTTGCTTTTTTATACAATGGTGGTAAATGTTCAACACAGGCTTAAATTTAGGTTCTCTGAATGTCTGTTACTCAAGTTCCTAAATCAATGATGAGTGTTTAATCTTCAAGATTTGCACCTCCCACCCAAACCTCAACAACCTCAGTCTCCCAACCACACACTGAATGTTTGTCAACTAAAAAGGTCCTGGAAGCTGAATTACCTATTGTCTGTGTAGGAAGGAACTGCAGATGCTGGGTTTACACTGAAGATAGACACAAAGTGCTGGAGTAACTCAGCGGTCAGGCAGCATGTCTGGAGAGAAGGAATGAGTGACGTTTCGGGTGGAAACTCTTCTTCATACTGTGGTCAGCCTTGGAGAGAACTTTGTCCAGTCAGAATGACCACCATCAATGTAATTTTCTGAATTATATATGCATAGCAAAAATACTTGATTTGTGAATAGATATAAATCTAAGTTATCAAATGTCAGCTTCATGATGAAAGGCATTTTAAACAAATGCAATTTAGTAAAACCTGGCTCAGCAATAAAACTGGTATCCATCATGCTGTCACTGTACGTGGCAGGCAGTTTCATGTGCTGTAAATTGCAGTGCTAATAAAAATACATTTCTGATTTTTGAAATGATTATTATTTGCCCCGTGGTTATTTCAGATAAACAAATGCTTATTTTTAATGGTTACTTAGTTCCATTATGGTTATTGCTGAGAGGGTTGGTGTGACAGGGGGCAAGGGAGAAATGGGAGTGAGGGTGCAAAGATTCTATTTGGTTAAAACTGTGGGGCCATTATACTACTCGATGCAGAGGGTACAGCACCAGCTGTGGAGCCATTACTCGATATAGAGGGTACAGCACCAGCTGTGGAGCCATTACTCGATATAGAGGGTACAGCACCAGTTGTGGAGCCATTACTCGATGTAGAGGGTACAGCACCAGCTCGATGTAGAGGGTACAGCACCAGTTGTGGAGCCATTACTCAATGTAGAGGATACAGCACCAGTTGTGGAGCCATTACTCGATATAGAGGGTACAGCACCAGCTGTGGAGCCATTACTCGATATAGAGGGTACAGCACCAGTTGTGGAGCCATTACTCGATATAGAGGGTACAGCACCAGCTGTGGGGCCATTACTCGATATAGAGGGTACAGCACCAGCTGTGGGGCCATTATACTACTCGATGTAGAGGGTACAGCACCAGCTCAATGTAGAGGGTACAGCACCAGCTGTGGAGCCATTACTCAATGTAGAGGGCACAGCACCAGTTGTGGAGCCATTACTCGATATAGAGGGTACAGCACCAGCTGTGGGGCCATTATACTACTTAATGTAGAGGGTACAGCACCAGCTCAATGTAGAGGGTACAGCACCAGCTGTGGAGCCATTACTCAATGTAGAGGGTACAGCACCAGTTGTGGAGCCATTACTCGATATAGAGGGTACAGCACCAGCTGTGGGGCCATTATACTACTCGATGTAGAGGGTACAGCACCAGCTCGATGTAGAGGGTACAGCACCAGCTCAATGTAGAGGGTACAGCACCAGCTGTGGAGCCATTACTCAATGTAGAGGGTACAGCACCAGTTGTGGAGCCATTACTCGATATAGAGGGTACAGCACCAGCTGTGGGGCCATTATACTACTTAATGTAGAGGGTACAGCACCAGCTCAATGTAGAGGGTACAGCACCAGCTGTGGAGCCATTACTCAATGTAGAGGGTACAGCACCAGTTGTGGAGCCATTACTCGATATAGAGGGTACAGCACCAGCTGTGGGGCCATTATACTACTCGATGTAGAGGGTACAGCACCAGCTCGATGTAGAGGGTACAGCACCAGCTCAATGTAGAGGGTACAGCACCAGCTGTGGAGCCATTACTCAATGTAGAGGGTACAGCACCAGTTGTGGAGCCATTACTCGATATAGAGGGTACAGCACCAGCTGTGGGGCCATTATACTACTCGATGTAGAGGGTACAGCACCAGCTCGATGTAGAGGGTACAGCACCAGCTCGATGTAGAGGGTACAGCACTAGCTGTGGGACAGGCAGAAGGCCTTACTGCTTCAGACAATAAAGCAAGAGAATGGTGGTCCTGCAGGTGTGAGCGGGGGAAGAGGACTTCAATTAAGTCAATAGTTCCAAATAAAAGTAGAACAGACACACAGAAGGAATTCCTGAGAAGTAGTAGCTCAAGAGATCATGGATATAAAGTGAACAATGAGATCATTTTAGTTTACTGTCACGTGTACTGGGTTACAGTGAAAAGCTTGTTGGAATCAAGAACTAAAAGGTCATAAGTAAAGGAAAGGCAAGCAAAGCATTTGGATTTTAAACTAGTTGCTCATCATGAGTGTTTAAGAAGGAACTGGAGATGCTGGAAAATCGAAGGAACACTAAAGTGCTGGAGAAACTCAGCGGGTGAGGCAGCATCTATGGAGCGAAGCAAATAAGCAACGTTTCGGGCCGAAACGTCACCTATTCCTTCGCTCCATAGATGCTGCCTCACCCGCTGAGTTTCTCCAGCATTTTTGTCTACCTGCTCATCATGAGTGTCCCTTTCATTCATTAAGAGGAAATAATTTGCCTCAACAATGGTTCTCAGCAAAGAAACATAAACAGATGACTGAATAATATCTCAATGCTGGGACTGGTGATTTCCTCACCTAGACTCATGAATGGAGGCTTAATATTTACCTGTACCTGCTAAAAATGGGCAAAACATAACTTTGAAGGTTTTATGTGCGAATTGTTCAGTGCAAATATATACATAATATTATATCAATTTGCTAAATAAGATATATATTTGGATTATACTTCCTACACCCACACCAAATAGCAACAGGTGAATAATGTATCCCAAGCATAGGCTTATGGGCAGAGCTCGTGATGTTGGGGTCTTACCTGGATGTTTCTTTCTTCACACGGGCCAGATGTCTCAAAGGTCCATGGGTGGCTACTCTACACATGCCAGTACTGAAGTGGTTTTCTAACTGCAGGTTGTTTGTATGGCAGCAGGGATTTGACTGCTTTATTCTGCCAAGTTTGGCCAGAATCCCACTCCCTTGTTGAGCTCTATGGGTTAAAGATATCTCTCAACATTCTCTGGAATAGTGTGGATGGGGGATCTTGGACAGCATGGCCAAGTTGGGCCAAAGGGCCTGTTCCTGGTCCATATGCATATAACTCTCACATGGCAGCTGCTCTTTGTTGTCGCCTCCCGTCAGCACCATTTGGTTTGCTGAATGGCCAGAGGTGTATACAGAGGTGTATCCATGCCCCATTCGAAGCAGCCACTTACCTGGCCCTCCCTACCATAGACTCTGGCATGACTTTGCTACTAGACATCACTCTTATAGTTTCATGATGTTTGTCACCCAAGGGAACCCAGCTTGTCCTTTGGCCACTAAGAAGAAACCATGTGGACAGCCAAGATTCTTTGTAGATGGAAGAAATCCTGTACAATACAGGATCATTGGCATTCCTACCCAAGGCTGGCATTGAAAAGGAACACTAAATGATATGGCTGTGTAAAATAGGACATAGTCTTATATTTATGTGTCAGCATAATGTATCAAGACAAAGATTCTAGATTTTCATAGATTGGCCACAGAATAAATATTATGATCAGTTTTGAATGCCTACTTTAGAAGGAATATTAGACCAGTGGGAAATAAAGAAATAAACCAATGAAGGTATGAGGAGAGGCTCTGATTATAAAATAAACACGGGAGGAATTTGGCAGTTCATTTGATCAGAGAAGGTCAGAGAGATAAGGTGTTAAAGAAGGAACTGCAGATGCTGGAAAATCGAAGGTACACAAAAATACTGGAGAAACTCAGCGGGTGCAGCAGCATCTATGGAGCAAAGGAAATAGGCAACGTTTCGGGCTGAAACCCTTCTTCAGACTGATAGGGGGTGGGGAGAAGAAAGGAAAAAAGGAAAAAAGGCGGAGGAGGAGCCCGAGGGCTGGGGGAGGGGAGGAAACAACCAGAGGGCTGATGAAGGGGAGGGGACAGCAAGGGCTAGCAGAATTGGGAGAATTCAATGTTCAAGCCCCCAGGATGTAGACTGCCCAAGCGGAATATGAGGTGCATTTCCTCCAATTTCCGGTGTTGCTCGCTGTGGCCATGGAGGAGACCCAGGACAGAGAGGTCAGATACGGAATGGGAGGGGGAGTTGAAGTGCTGAGCCACCGGGAGGTCAGGTTGGTTATTGCGGACCGACCGGAGGTGTTCGGCGAAAAGATCGCCAAGCCTCCGCTTGGTCTCACCGATGTAGATCAGCTGGCATCTAGAGAAGCGGATGCAATAGATGAGTTGGAGGAGATGCAGGTGAACCTCTGTCGCACCTGGAACGACTGCTTAGGTCCTTGAATGGAGTCGAGGGGGGAGGTGAAGGGACAAGTGTTGCATCTCTTGCGGTTGCAAGGGAAAGTACCCGGGGAGGGGGTGGTACGAGAGGGAAGGGAAGAATTGACAAGTGAGTTACGGAGGGAGCGGTCTTTGCGGAAGGCAAAAATGGGGGGAGATGGGAAGATGTGGCGAGTGGTGGGGTCACGTTGGAGGTGGCGAAACTGACGGAGGATCACTTGTTGTATGTGACGGCTGGTGGGGTGAAAGGTGAGGACTAGGGGGACTCTGCCCTTGTTGTGAGTGGGGGGATGGGGAGAGAGAGCAGTGTTGCGGGGTATGGCAGAGACTCTGGTGCGAGCCTCATCTATGTTGGAGGAGGGGAACCCCCGTTCCCTGAAGAATGAGGACATTTCGGATGCCCTGGTGTGGAACGCCTCATCCTGGGAGCAGATGCGGCGTAGATGGAGGAATTGGGAGTGGGGGATGGAGTCCTTACAGGAAGCAGGGAGGGAAGAAGTGTAGTCCAGATAGCCATGGGAGTCGGTAGGTTTGTAGTGGACCACTCGCCACATCTTCCCATCTCCCCCCATGTCTGCCTTCCGCAAAGACCGCTCCCTCCGTAACTCCCTTGTCAATTCTTCCCTTCCCTCCCGTACCACCCCCTCCCCGGGTACTTTCCCTTGCAACCGCAAGAGATGCAACACTTGTCCCTTCACCTCCCCCCTCGACTCCATTCAAGGACCTAAGCAGTCGTTCCAGGTGCGACAGAGGTTCACCTGCATCTCCTCCAACCTCATCTATTGCATCCGCTGCTCTAGATGCCAGCTGATCTACATCAGTGAGACCAAGCGGAGGCTTGGCGATCGTTTCGCCGAACACCTCCGGTCGGTCCGCAATAACCAACCTGACCTCCCGGTGGCTCAGCACTTCAACTCCCCCTCCCATTCCGTATCTGACCTCTCTGTCCTGGGTCTCCTCCATGGCCACAGCGAGCAACACCGGAAATTGGAGGAAATGCACCTCATATTCCACTTGGGCAGTCTACATCCTGGGGGCTTGAACATTGAATTCTCCCAATTCTGCTAGCCCTTGCTGTCCCCTCCCCTTCATCAGCCCTCTGGTTGTCTCCTCCCCTCCCCCAGCCCTCGGGCTCCTCCTCCGCCTTTTTTCCTTTCTTCTCCCCACCCCCTATCAGTCTGAAGAAGGGTTTCGGCCCGAAACGTTGCCTATTTCCTTCGCTCCATAGATGCTGCTGCACCCGCTGAGTTTCTCCAGCATTTTTGTGTACCTTCAGAGAGATAAGGTAGCAGGCTTCAAAATGCAGGTATCATTGAAGTAAGCATGGAAACATTATTGTTCCTGATTAGCAGGTAGTTAAAGTTGAAAAGGTGCTGAATTTTCATTCAGAAACAGGATAGTGAGGGGACATGGAATTTCCTTTCATGTTTGTTGTTCCCAGAGAAACAAAGTGAAATTGGAAACAGAGATGATTGAAAAAAGGAATTAAAGGGATACAAGATCACAGCGGGCAAAGATAATGAGTGCAATTTGCTTGAATGGAGAATAAACACTGAAATTGTGCTCAATGGCTTGTGTTTAATGGCCTGTTACTTTGTTGAAATTACTAAACATTTTTAAAGGATAGAAACAAAATCCATTGGAACTTTTTTGGGATCCTGATAAATATTTGAATGGGGGGTACAGGAAAAGATTAACAAAAACTGATTAAGTTTAACATTTTCAGAAAAACACGTTGGATATGTTGGTAGACACAAAATGCTGGAGTAACTCAGAGGGACAGGCAGCATCTCTGGAGAGAAGGAACGGGTGACGTTTCGGGTCGAGACCCTTCTTCAGACTGATATGTGTTGTATAGTTTCCTTTGGTGATGCAAGTTGCTAATGACTATAATTTATTTAAAGTGAATCGATAAAAAATACTGTTGAAAATGTTGTAATACGTGAATCTGTATATGGTCAGCAAATGAGGATTGTTTGTTGGTTTATTAATACAATGACAGTCTAAGGAAAACAGGTCTCTGGGTAACACAATAGATTATGCAGTGACAATAGAACAGCACAGTCCAGATTAAAAATGCCTCACTTGTTACTGAAATAGTTCAATGTGTATTCGAAGTGAGGAGGATGCTATGAGGATGAACTGTGAGGAGGATGCTATCAGGATGCAGGGTGACTTGAACAGGTTGGGTGAGTGGGCAGATGCATGGCAGATGCAGTTTAATGTGGATAAATGTGAGGTTATCCACTTTGGTGGCAAAAACAGGAAGGCAGATTATTATCTGAATGGTGTCAAGTTGGGAAAAGGGGAAATACAACGAGATCTGGGGGTCCTTGTTCATCAGTCACTGAAAGTAAGCATGCAGGTACAGTAGGCAGTGAAGAAAGCGAATGGCATGTTGGCCTTCATAACAAGAGGAGTTGTATTGGAGCAAAGAGGTCCTTCTGCAGTTGTACAGGGCCCTGGTGAGACCACACCTGGAGTATTGTGTGCAGTTTTGATCTCCAAATTTGAGGAAGGACATTCTTGCTATTGAGGGAGTGCAGCGTAGGTTCACGAGGTTAATTCCCTGGATGGCGGGACTGTCGTATGTTGAGAGAATGGAGCGACTGGGCTTGTATACACTGCAATTTAGAAGGATGAGAGGCAATTTTATTGAAACATATAAAATTATTAAGGGATTGGACACGCTAGAGGCAGGAAACATGTTCGCAATATTGGGGGAGTCCAGAACCAGGGGCCACAGTTTAAGCATAAGTGGTAGGCCATTTAGAACAGAGATGAGGAAAAACTTTTTCACCCAGAGAGTTGTGAATCTGTGGAATTCTCTGCCTCAGAAAGCAGTGGAGGCCAATTCTCTGGATGCTTTCAAGAGAGAGTTACATAGAGCTCTTAAAGATAGTGGATTCAAGGGATATGGGGAGAAGGCAGGAACGGGGTACTGATTGGGGATGATCAGCCATGATCACATTGAATGGCGGTGCTGGCTCGAAGGGCCGAATGGCCTACTCCTACACCTATTGCCTATCATAAAGAGAACAAAATCAATTGGTTTAGAAAACATCATCCAAGAGGAGCAGTCAAAATATAGCTGCTGCAACATTAATCTGTCTCTCATCGACATTCAATCCACACTAGCAGTTCCTCTGTCAAAAACTGACTGAAATGAGAAGTACCATTTTGCAGTAATTTGAAAGACCACAAAACTAGTTCAGCATGAAGCAGAGACTAAATCCAGGCATTCAAAATTAGGAAAAAATTCAAATCGGGAGAAATTGCTTCTATTAGGACAGATCAGATTATTCAGTGTTCAGATCAGAAGGGATTTGACATTTGTTACACGATGGGGTATATGATGTCTTGGAATACACTGAAAAACCCTGTAAAATTCAATCTTGTTCTGGATAATCAGGGATAAGGGGGAAACAGACTGTGGGAAGATTATATGAAAATCTCTCTTCCTTGCCCTATAAATATTCAATAAAAACATTTCATTGACATTTTCAAACTGAACTATTCCAGAACACACATTGGGAAAACGAAGAGAAACTTTGCCTAGGTAGACACAAAATGCTGGAGTAATTCAGCGGGTTAAGCGGCATCTGTGGAGAGAAGGAAACCCTTCTTCAAACATTGAAACATTGCCTACCCAGGTCTCCAGTCTGGACGTGGCCAAGCACATACAATCCACTTTTTTTCAGGTCATTTGCGAAACAAATGAGTTGAGTGCTTGTCCTAGGATTGGCAACCATGAGCAGAACTTGTGGACGCCAGAACTTGACATGATCCTTACGGACATCTAGCATGAGAAGATACTTTCTAACCTAAAAATTCAAACACGTTACAGAATTCAGAATTATACACAGAATTTTACTGCACAAATTATAGCATGAATTGATTTACCAGTGAGGAAACTGCAAAATATGAGTGAAATGCAAATCAAAATGATCACAAGGCATTTCTTCATTCAATTATGAAGAAGTTCTCAACTTTATACTTTGCATTTAGATGCCATTTCCTCAGTGACCTTGACATAACAGGATCTCACTGAGATTTGCATTTATTTGGTGAGAATCAACATGGTCACTGCCAATGATCTATAGAAGAGGATTGTTAGATCAATAATAAGCATGTATGAAACAACATTAACTTTGTCTAAGCCTCTGAATGTTACTATTAATCTGACATCTAGGTTGGAGACAGAAGCCTGAAATAGTTATTACTGTAAAACAAAACGGACTTATTTCCCCAAATGAGCAAACAATGAGATCCAACTCTTATCAGGAACTGAACACTTGCTTATATTATTTTCACTTCAACAGAAAATCTTCTTGCTGTACATCTGCAAATATATTCTCAGGATTCATGTCTAGTGAAATCTTGCAAAACTTTCAAAAATTCAGTTTATTTTTGCACTACCATTCCAGGTGATAGAGTGGGGCCCTTCGGCCTAACTTTCCCACGCCGACCAACATGTCCCTTCTACAATACACAGGTCAATGACAATCTATCAACATACCAATGATTAAATCTCCTCTGAAAGGTTTCTCAACCAGTATGGACCGACTTGCTGCCTGTTTACACAGTGCTTTTGTTTCAGACTCCTACCACCTGCAATATGTCGGAGCTTACTGCAGCAAATCTGCCCACATTTTTACATCAAAAAGTGACTTTAGCGATAAAAAGTTTCAGGTTCAATAGATTTCAGCTAACTTGGTTTAAAGTCGATTTCATCACAGATACAGTTGTACATTGGATGATTTGTATATGAATCTACTCCCCAGATGCTCAGAATGCACATCACCATTTCAGAAGATGTCTTTATCTTTAACTGTACCTGATGGAAGATTAGAGCTTGACTGATGTAACCCCAGCTGCTAGAGGGTGAGACATAGTGTAGTACCAGCAGCAGTATCAGCATGAATGCAATGCTGCATGAAGCATTGATGGGGCTGATCAGGAACATCATAATTGCACAACCAATAATGCCCAGCACACAAGTGTGCCAGGTGAAGTAACGAAACGTTGGCCTGAGAAGAGAAAAAATAATCATTTAAAAACTAACAAATAAGCTTAAGAGCACCTATTATAATGTGTTGTACAAATTAGCTATGCATTGTAAAAGGGGCAGCAGAATTATATCAACCTGAGCAAAAACTATTTGCTCTATGAAATGTTGTATCTTAACCTATCCTCTCCATCCATCCCCCACCATGTTAACAGTCCCACAGCAACAGAGGAACAATCAACAGCACCTTGTTCTGTTCTGCTTCTCAAACATATCAATACTTACCTGGAGACACATTGCTCCCCCTCCCCCAGTTGCAGATACAAGGTGGGAAATACAAGGGGTAAGTTTCATATCGACATACAAAATCAAAAACTCTTTTTATCAGCCTTCTGTTTTGCAAGAAAATTATTCATTCCACATTACTGGCAGAGAATGGTAATTGATTGACATTTCAAATGTACAGCA
Source organism: Malacoraja senta (assembly GCA_038087875.1). NCBI lineage: Eukaryota > Metazoa > Chordata > Chondrichthyes > Rajiformes > Rajidae > Malacoraja > Malacoraja senta. The sequence goes on along the minus strand of JAXLNO010000079.1, from coordinate 320,519 downwards.
AATAGTTTATTCCTTTAATTCAAAGTCACTTCATTTGAATTATCTATTAATTTGAATTCCTTTCAAGCATAAACAGCCCCCAGTGCCACGATACAAGTTACTGTATAATCTGCAAGTCATCATTAACTAGAAACAGGCTCTACAAAGATGCATAAACCCACCGTGGGAAGTGTTGTAAAGGAAAGGCTATGCAGGTACTTTGAATATTAGGAAAATTAAAATCATTATTTTAATTTGAATGAATGAATATTCTGAAGCGTGACTTTAGAGAGCTTGGAAAAGTGCTGAAAAGCAGGACCGCCAGGGTGGTTATCTCTGGTTTGCTTCCAGTTCCTCGTGCTGGTGAGAGCAAGAACAGGGAGATACAGGACCTGAATGTGTGGCTGAGGAACTGGTGCAGGGGGCAGGGATTTAGATTCTTAGACCACTGGGATCTGTTTTGGAGTAAGGGGGAACTGTACAAAAGGGACGGATTGCACCTTAACAGGTGGGGGACCGTCATTCTGGCAGGCAGGTTTGCCACTGCGACCGTCTGAAGAAGGGTTTCGGCCCGAAACGTTACCTATTTCCTTCGCTCCATAGATGCTGCTGCACCCGCTGAGTTTCTCCAGCATTTTTGTGTACCTTGCCACTGCGACAGATGGTTTTAAACTAAATAAGGGGGGGGGGGGTGGTGTCAAATGGGATAGTCAAGGACGAAGTTAAAGGGAAAGGGAGTAAAGGGATAGTTAATGACCCCAGAATTAATGGGAAGGAAAGCTCACAAAGGGATAGGAGAGTATGGCCAAGTGTAATAGGGATCGATATGAAAGGTGAGATGCGTAAGGAATTAAAAGCATTGTATTTGAATGCGCGAAGTATAAGAAGTAAAGTAGATGAGCTTGAGGCTCAGTTAGAGGTTGGTAGATATGACATTGTAGGGATTACCGAGACGTGGCTGCAGGAGGATCGGGCCTGGGAACTTAATATTCAGGGTTATACATCCTATAGAAAGGACAGGCAGAGGGGCAGAGGAGGGGGGGTAGCTCTGCTGGTGAGGGATGGAATTCAGTCCCTTGCAAGGGAAGACATAGGGACTGAGGAGGTAGAGTCACTGTGGATTGAGTTGAGGAATTACAGAGGCAAGAAGACACTAATTGGTGTTATCTACAGACCCCCAAATAGTAGCCCGGATGTTGCAGCAGGAGTTAAAACTGGCATGTAACAAAGGTAATGCCACTGTGGTGATGGGGGATTTCAATATGCAGGTAGACTGGGAAAATCAGGTTGGTTCAGGACCCCAAGAAAGAGAGTTTGTGGAGTGCCTCCGAGATGGATTCTTAGAGCAGCTTGTAATGGAACCGACCATAGAAAAGGCAATTCTGGATTTAGTGTTGTCCAATGAACCAGATTTGATAAGAGAACTCGAGGTAAAGGAGGTAGTGATCATAATATGATTAGTTTTAATCTGCAATTTGAGAAGGAGAAGGTTAAATCGGAAGTGGCAGTGATGTAGTTGAACAAAGGGGATTAGGAAGGCATGAGAGAGGAGCTGGCCAAGGTAGACTGCAAAGGGATACTGGCAGGAATGACGGTGGAACAGCAATGGCAGGAATTTCTGGGCATAATCCGGAAGACACAGGATAATTTCATTCCAAAAAGGAAGAAAGATTCTAAGGGGAGGAGGAGGCAACCGTGGCTGACAAGAGAAGTTAGGGATAGAATAAAACTAAAAGAAAAGATGTATAACACAGCAAAGAGTAGCCGGAAGCCAGAGGATTGGGAAACTTTCATAGGACAACAGAAGGAAACAAAACGGGCAATACGGGCTGAAAAGATGAAGTACGAAGGGAAGCTGGCCAGGAATATAAAGAAGGTCAGTAAAAGCTTCTTTAGATATGTTAAGGGAAAAAGAATAGCAAAGTCAAAGTTGGGTCCTTTGAAGGCAGACACGGGCGAAATTATTATGGGGAACAAGGAAATGGCAGAAGTTGAATAAGTACTTCGGATCTGTCTTCACGAAGGAAGACACAATCTCCCAGAAGTACTGGAAGACAGAGGATCTAAGGGGATCGAGGAACTGAAAGACATTTTCATTAGGCGAGAGATAGTATAATAATAATAATAATTCATTTTATTTACTGGCGCCTTTCTAACACCCAAGGACACCTTACAAGACATAAAATCACAAAAATACAAAACACATAGTCGGAATAAATTAAATATAAAAACACCACAATACACAAATCAACGACAGAATTCAATTACAAAAGCACAAAAAGAAAATCAGAAACACAATTTGAGGAGAGAGCAGCGGCAGCCAAACCGCGCCAGCGTCCACTCTCCCCTCCGACCGCCATCTTGAACAAAGACCAACAGACACAGCACACAAAAATCATCCCCCCACAATGACCACCACTGTGGGGGAAGGCACAATGTCCAGTCCCCAACCCCAGTTCACCCAAAGTCAGGCCCAATGAGGCCTCCGTATTGGGGAGGCTAATGGGACTGAAGGATGATAAATCGCCTGGGCCTGATGGTCTGCATCCCAGGGTACTCAGGGAGGTGCCTCTAGAAATAGTGGATGCATTGGTGATCGTTTTCCAATGTTCAATAGATTCAGGATCAGTTCCTGTGGATTGGAGGATACCTAATGTTATCCCACTTTTCAAGAAAGGAGCGAGAGAGAAAACGGGGAATTACAGACCAGTTAGCTTGACCGGTGGTGGGAAAGATGCTGGAATCAATTATTAAAGAGGTAATAATGGGGCATTTGGATAGCAGTAAAAGGATTAGTCCAAGTCAGCATGGATTTATGAAAGGAAAATCATGCTTGACTAATCTTCTGGAATTTTTTGAGGATGTGACAAGTAAAATGGATGAAGGGGAGCCAGTGGATGTAGTGTATCTAGACTTTCAGAAAGCCTTTGATAAGGTCCCGCACAGGAGACTGGTGACTAAAATTAGAGCACATGGTATTAGGGGTAGGGTGTTGACATGGATAGAAAATTGGTTGGCAGACAGGAAGCAAAGAGTAGGAGTGAACGGGTCCTTTTCAGAATGGCAGGCAGTGGCGAGTGGAGTGCCGCAAGGCTCGGTGTTGGGGCCGCAACTGTTTACCATATACAGTGGCTTGCAAAAGTATTCATACCCCTTGAACTTTTCCACATTTTGTCACGTTACAACCACAAACGTAAATGTATTTTATTGGGATTTTATGTGATAGACCAACACAAAATGGTGCATAATTGTGAAGTGGAAGGAAAATGATACATGGTTTTCAAATTTTTTTACAAATAAAAAACAAAAAATGTGGCGTGCAAAAGTATTCAGCCCCCCTGAGTCAATACTTTGTAGAACCACCTTTCGCTGCAATTACAGCTGCAAGTCTTTTGGGGTATGTCTCTACCAGCTTTGCACAACTAGAGACTGAAATTTTTGCCCATTCTTCTTTGCAAAATAACTCAAGCTCAGTCAGATTGAATGGAGAGCATCTGTGAACAGCAATTTTCAAGTCTTGCCAGAGATTCTCAATTGGATTTAGGTCTGGACTTTGACTGGGCCATTCTAACACATGAATATGCTTTGATCTAAACCATTCCATTGTAGCTCTGGCTGTATGTTTTGGGTCATTGTCCTGCTGGAAGGTGAACCTCCGCCCCTGTCTCAAGTCTTTTGCAGACTCTAACAGGTTTTCTTCCAAGATTGCCCTGTATTTGGCTCCATCCATCTTCCCATCAACTCTGACCAGCTTCCCTGTCCCTGCTGAAGAAAAGCATCCCCACAGCATGATGCTGCCACCACCGTGTTTCACAGTGGGGATGGTGTGTTCAGGGTGATGTGCAGTGTTAGGTTTCCGCCACACATAGCGTTTTGCATTTAGTCCAAAAACTGCAATTTTGGTGTCATCTGACCAGAGCACCTTCCTCCACATGTTTGCTGTGTCCCCCACATGGCTTGTGGCAAACTGCAAACGGGACTTCTTATGGCTTTTTTTCAACAATGGCTTTCTTCTTGCCACTCTCCCATAAAGGCCCGATTTGTGGAGTGCACGACTAATAGTTGTCCTGTGGACAGATTCTCCCACCTGAGCTGTGGATCTCTGCAGCTCCTCCAGAGTTACCATGGGCCTCTTGGCTGCTTCTCTGATCAATGCTCTCCTTGCCCGGCCTGTCAGTTTAGGTGGACGGCCATGTCTTGGTAGGTTTGCAGTTGTGCCATACTCTTTCCATTTTCGGATGATGGATTGCACAGTGCTCCGTGAGATGTTCAAAGCTTGGGATATTTTTTTATAACCTAACCATGCTTTAAACTTCTCCACAGCTTTATCCCTGACCTGTCTGGTGTGTTCCTTGGGCTTCATGATGCTGTTTGTTCACTAATGTTCTCTAACAAACCTCTGAGGCCTTCACAGAACAGCTATATTTATACTGAGATTAGATTACACACAAGTGGACTCTATTTACTAATTAGGTGACTTCTGAAGGCAATTGGTTGCACTGGATTTTATTTAGGGGTATCAGAGTAAAGGGGGCTGAATACTTTTGCACGCCACACTTTTCAGTTTTTTATTTGTAAAAAAATTTGAAAACCATGTATCATTTTCCTTCCACTTCACAATTATGCGCCACTTTGTGTTGGTCTATCACATAAAATCCCAATAAAATATATTTACGTTTGTGGTTGTAACGTGACAAAATGTGGAAAAGTTCAAGGGGTATGAATACTTTTGCAAGCCACTGTATATTAATGATTTGGAAGAGGGAATTAGGAGCAACACTAGCAAGTTTGCGGATGACACAAAGCTGGGTGGCAGTGTGAACGGTGAAGAGGATGTTAGGAGGTTGTAAGGTGACCTGGACAGGTTGACTGAGTGGGCAGATGCGTGGCAGATGCAGTATAATATAGATAAATGTGAGGTTATCCACTTTGGTGGCAAAAACAAGGGGGCAGATTATTATCTCAATGGGGTTAGGTTAGGGGGAGGTCCATCGAGACCTGGGTGTCCTTGTACACCGGTCACTGAAAGTTGGAGTGCAGGTACAGCAGGCAGTGAAGAAAGCTAATGGAATGTTGGCCTTCATAACAAGAGGATTTCAGTATAGGAGTAAAGAGGTTCTTCTGCAGTTGTATAGGGCTCTGGTGAGACCACATCTGGAGTATTGTGTACAGTTTTGGTCTCCTAATTTGAGGAAGGACATCCTTGTGATTGAGGCAGTGCAGCGTAGGTTCACAAGATTGATCCCTGGGATGGTGGGACTGTCATATAAGGAAAGATTGAAAAGACTAGGCTTGTAATCACTGGAGTTTAGAAGGATGAGGGGGATCTTATAGAAACATATAAAATTATAAAAGGACTGGACAAGCTAGATGCAGGAAAAATGTTCCCAATGTTGGGCGAGTCCAGAACCAGGGGCCACAGTCTTAGATTAAAGAGGAGGCCATTTAAGACTGAGGTGAGAAAAAACTTTTTCACCCAGAGTTGTGGATTTATGGAATACCCTGCCACAGAGGGCAGTGGAGGCCAAATCACTGGATGGACTTAAGAGAGAGTTAGATAGAGCTCTAGGGGCTAGTGGAATCAAGGGATATGGGGAGAAGGCAGGCACGGGTTATTGATTGGGCACGATCAGCCATGATCACAATGAATGGCGGTGCTGGCTCGAAGGGCCGAATGGCCTCCTCCTGCACCTATTTTCTATGTTTCTATATAGCCATCACTTTTAATTGTACATTTTAATCTTTATAAACAAAAATAACTTAATGTATGTAGACAAAAATGCTGGAGAAACTCAGCGGCTGAGGCAGCATCTATGGAGCGAAGGAAATAGGCAACGTTTCGGGTCAAGACCTTTCTTCAGACTGATATGAGGGTGGGGGGGCGGGAACAAGAAAGGAAGAGGCGGAGGCAGTGGGCTGAGGGATAGCTGAGAAGGGGAGGAGAAAGTAGGGACTACCTGAAATTAGAGAAGTCAATGTTCATGTCGTCAAGAGCGGAACTCGCTATCAAAACATGGAGGGGACGGGATACAATGTTTTGCCGGCCACGCGCGCATGCGCGCACTCACACACACACGTGCGCACGAGGCTTCGGAGGCTCAATCCAGCGCTAAATGCAGCTCAACTGCCTGTCTCACCGGGTTAACTACAGCCCTGCCTGGACTGACGGGATACCAGCGCTGCTTCTCCGCGCTGGCCATATTTCCCGCAAGTCCAGGAAGGGTTGTAAGCTCACTTGGCGGGACAGGCAGAGTTAGCTGGGTTTAGCGCTGCTTCTCTGCGCTGGCCCGTCTGACTGCCGACCAAAGATCCTATAGCAGAGGATCTTTGCTCCCGACCTCTCTGGCCACCCGTGGGGGGGGGGGGGGGAGGTACTCGGGAGGGGACAGGACAGCGCCGGAGACCCGGCCGGGATCGATCCTGGCTGCGGATGAAGCGCAGGTCTATACCACGTCTCCCTCCTCCAATCATCGCACTGAATCATGTCCCGCCCCCATTGCCTGCTGACCGACGTCTCTGTCGTCCAATCAGCGCTCCCGATCATCAGTCCCACCCCCACTGTCTCGCAGAAAGCGGAGATTTTAAAATCCGGATCACAAAAACTTGGGGGGGATGTCCCCCACCTCTCAAAACATGGAGGGGACGTGTCCCCTCTCCCTCTGCCCCCCCCGCCCCCGGGTTTTCTGCCCCTGCGATGTCGTAAACTGCCCAAGCGAAATATGAGGTGCTGCTCCTCCAATTTACGGTGGTCCTCACTCTGGCCATGGAGGAGGCCCAGGACAGAAAAGTCGGATTCAGAATGGGAGGGGGAGTTGAAGTGCTGAGCCTAACTTATGTATTGTCACCAAACTCAATAGCTTATAGTTTAGTCACACATTTATGTAGTAGACTTCACCACGTTATATATAGTGCGCCAGAGGTACCAATTTTTAAAAAGTAAATATGAACAAATTTATTCCCCAGCAAGGTTCAGTTCTACACCAGAGCAATGACAGTTGTGTTACAAGTAGTTCATATGGTTTTCTTTCTGAATGCTCTGTGCTGAAGTAATCCCAGCTAAGTCAAATCACCATAAAAAATAAATCCAATAGAGATGCCAGATATAGCAAAGAAAATGTAATGGTATAATGCTGTGTAATGTAATGCTTTCATAGAAGTGAACAGTATGAGGAGAGACCAAGAGGACAGTTGTTTATCAACTAGACAGAGAATGCACATTTAGTATATCCTGAAGAAAGCCAACAAAAAACTCAGCATCCAGACATTTTAATAACAATTCAGTTACAGCATTTCAATGAATGATTGCTTCAAAGTCTGCCCGCCACTACAATTTACCAATATATAGAACCCTTAATATATAAATAATGTATTTTAATATATAAATAATATATAAAGTATCTCAGGGCTCCTCGTGGAAGCACTATAAAGAGTGGAAGTTATTGGCTCATATAATGTATATTTGCAAAATATTAAGTGACCAGTTTTGCTCTACAAGTTTCAATAAGTTGTACAAAAGCCCAAGGAAGAAGTGGACAGGGTGCAGAAGAGATTTGAGATGATATTGCCAAGATTGGAACATTTTATTTATATGCAAAGCTGCATAAGATGCACTTATTTCTTTTGGAAAAGAAAAACAAAGGCAGTTAATTGAGGGCTTAGAGAAAGTAAACACGAAGGAACAATTAACGTTGGCAGAAGGGTCAAAACCATGGGGCGCAGGCTGTAAGTAAATGGTGAAAGGATGAGGGGGAAAGTTTCCATCAGTGGGGGAACGGGAACTCATTACCTGATTGGGCATTGAAGTAGAAACCTCCACCACATTTATAAAGTATCCGGGTGTGATAGTGAGCAGCTGTGAGCAGCTGACCTGGTAGTGTAAGGGGAGGCTGGTCATTGAGTGGTACACTCAGGCTCCCTGAGTAGTACTTTTTCTAATTTCTGGAGAGAAGGCAGCAGAGTGGGACCACACCTGGAAATAGAGCCAGCAATTGCCGAGTGAAAGCAGGCGACGGATGGGGTGACAGGGTGTTAAGAATTAGGAGTTGAGTAATGGAAAATTTGTTCAGCGAGTGTCAGTAAACCAGAGCAGATTGCAGAACTAGTGATTGGATTCATTAATAAATCAGAACAAAAATGAGAATTTAACATTAGAGGTGTTGGGAAAATGACATCTTGAGTTGTTGATATTAAGGAAGCACAATTAATCAGAAAACTGAGATGAGTACCAAATGTATTATGGATGTCTAAAACTGGATGTACACCTGCATGAAGTACCGAATATTTACCCATTATTAATCAGGCTTCTGATCATTTTTGGGAGCAGCTTCCCAAATGGAAGAATAAAGTGAAATGAGACAGGCGATCTGACCTCATAACCAAAACAGAAATAACCAAAATAAACTTTATCCTGATCTTGCAGCTCACGGTTCTAATGGGCAGTTGTCACCATTTTCCATTTCCACACTGTAGCAGGTTTACTTAAATGCCGGCTGCAAAGAGGGTTAAGGGACTGTCCCACTTAGGCAATTTTTTCGGCAACTGTCAGTCGTAGCAGGTTCGCCGAAAAAAGCGGCGACTGGACCTCTCCTACGGCAATGTCTATGACAAACTACAACAACCTACCACCTAGTCAACGTCAAGCTACCGACAACCGGCGACCCATTAGGACATCCATCTACGACCACACCTACAACAACCTATGACCACACAGGCGACAACCTACAACCACACAGGCGACAACCAAAGTCAACCTACGTCCACCCGCGACAAGCTACGACCCTGTCGGCAACAACTGAAAACAATTCAGTCACCGGTACCTGTCGCCGGTTGAAGTAGGTTGACGTAGGTAGTCGCCAATGCAATTCACCGAAGTCAGCAACGATGACAACCAACGTCACCTGGCGACAACCTACGACAGCACCTACGACAGGAGAAGACAAGCTACGTCAAGCCCACAGTAGCTGAAAAGTTTTGAACATTTCAAAATCCAGCGGCGACCAGAAAAACGTTACGACTCTTTAGGCAACTTGAGGAGAGAACTCACGACCATACAGGCATCACCCCGCGACCATGTGGCAACAACCTAGTCGCCTGAAGTCGCCGAAAAAATCGCCTAAGCGGGACAGGGGCTTTAGTGGCCCGATATGCATGTAAAGATCATTAATGGTTCGCCATGTGTGCACTGATGTGGATAGTTGCACCACAGGAGACTGTGGCCGTGTTGTGTCCTGGTTCGTGGCGACAACACACTCTCAATGTTTGAGAAGAAAAGGAACGTTAGCAATTTGGCAAATACACAAACAGGTAAGAAAGTGTTTTTTAATTGGTTTGTACACAAACATGTTCTGATTACAGTATCGGCACACGATTACCCAGGACTGTTCATTAAGCAGTAAGTTATAACTCCATGTAGACTTTTCCCCAATCTACCCACAGCTGTGCTTGGGGAATAAAGGCCATGGTGAATTTAACCCCGATGTCAGACTTTTCGAGGAGGATGATCCCGAGATATGTAAAGTGGTTCACATTGTGCAGGTCTAGTTGTGAAACTAGACCTGCACAACCATTGAACCTTCTTACCCAATCTTCCGTGAGGAACCAACCTTCCGTGAGGAACCTTGTCAAAGGCCTTACTGAAGTCCATATATACAACATCACGGGGGAGAGTGGCGTAGAGTAGGGTGGCGCGGGGCAGAGTGGCGCAGGGGAGAGTGACGCGGATTAGAGTGGCGTGGGGTAGAGTAGCGCGGGGTAGAGTAGCGCGGGGTAGAGGGGAGAGTGGTGCTGGGTAGATGGGTGGCGCAGGGGAGAGTGGCGCGGGTAGAGTGGCGCTGGGGAGAGTGGCACGGGGAGAGTGGCGCGGGGTAGAAGAGTAGAGTGGCACGGGGTAGAGTGGTGCGGGGTCGAAGGGGAGAGTGGTGCTGGGTAGATGTGCGGCGCAGGGGAGAGTGGCGCTGGGGAGAGTGGCACAGGGTAGAGTGGTGCGGGGTAGACCTTGGGCTTTTGGACATTGAATGCAAGGCCCATCTTTCATGATACATCAGGCTTGGAGATCACCTTTGAGTTTGTGCAAACACGTGCTGCCTGCACCTTTATTACCAAAGTTCGGTTCACTTTGATTCTGGAATGTAGGAGATAACTCAACATGGATTTGTGCCTGGAAGGTCATGTTTGACTAATCTTCTTGAATTTTTTGAAGAGGTTACTCGGGAAATTGATGAGGGTAAAGCCGTGGATGTTGTATATATGGACTTCAGTAAGGCCTTTGACAAGGTTCCTCATGGAAGGTTGGTTAAGAAGGTTCAATGGTTGGGTATTAATGGTGGAGTAGCAAGATGGATTCAACAGTGGCTGAATGGGAGATGCCAGAGAGTAATGGTGGATGGTTGTTTGTCAGGTTGGAGGCCAGTGACTAGTGGGGTGCCACAGGGATCTGTGTTGGGTCCACTGTTGTTTGTCATGTACATCAATGATCTGGATGATGGTGTGGTAAATTGGATTAGTAAGTATGCAGATGATACTAAGATAGGTGGGGCTGTGGATAATGCAGTAGATTTTCAAAGTCTACAGAGAGATTTATGTCGGTTGGAAGAGTGGGCTGAAAGATGGCAGATGGAGTTTAATGCTGATAAGTGTGAGGTGCTACATCTTGGCAGGACAAATCAAAATAGGACGTACATGGTAAATGGTAGGGAATTGAAGAATGCAGGTGAACAGAGGGATCTTGGAATAACTGTGCACAGTTTCCTGAAAGTGGAATCTCATGTAGATAGGGTGGTAAAGAAAGCTTTTGGTGTGCTGGCTTTTATAAATCAGAGCATTGAGTATAGAAGTTGGGATGTAATGTTAAAATTGTACAAGGCATTGGTGAGGCCAATTCTGGAGTATGGTGTACAATTTTGGTCGCCTAATTATAGGAAGGATGTCAACAAAATAGAGAGAGTACAGAGGAGATTTACTAGAATGTTGCCTGGGTTTCAGCAACTAAGTTACAGAGAAAGGTTGAACAAGTTAGGGCTTTATTCTTTGGAGTGCAGAAGGTTAAGGGGGGACTTGATAGAGGTCTTTAAAATGATGAGAGGGATAGACAGAGTTGACATGGATAAGCTTTTCCCACTGAGAGTAGGGAAGATTCAAACAAGGGGAGATGACTTGAGAATTAAGGGACAGAAGTTTAGGGGTAACATGAGGGGGAACTTCTTTACTCAGAGAGTGGTGGCTGTGTGAAATGAGCTTCCAGTGAAGGTGGTGGAGGCAGGTTCGTTTTTATCATTTAAAAATAAATTGGATAGTTATATGGACGGGAAAGGAATGGAGGGTTATGGTCTGAGCGCAGGTATATGGGACTAGGGGAGAATATACGTGTTCGGCACGGACTAGAAGGGTCGAGATGGCCTGTTTCCGTGCTGTAATTGTTATATGGTTATATGGTTATAACTCGTCACTTGCATTAAGGTCGTTAACTGTCAGCTGAGGCTGAGTCACTGCTTACGGGGGGGAAATGGAGGAGGACTGGCCAAATTTTGGTGCCTTCCACCACAGTGATGAATGCTGTGGTGGATGTTTGTGTTAAATTTTTAGTGTGTTTTTGTGTGTTCTTTATCATTGTACCGCTGCTGGCAAATTCATTTCACTTGCACTTTATGTGCAATGTGATGAATAAAACTGATTGTAATGTATTGATTGTACAGGAAGGTGGAAGATTTTACTGACTCAGTGGATGCAGTTGCATCGTGAAATGGTTGGGAATTTGGTAAGTGTGGGAATTCAATGAAGGGGAAAGGTTTCAGCTTGGTATTAAAAATACAAAAAGGGTTAAATTGAGGAAAAACAATGTAATCAGCTGCTAGATATTGACCCCAGTGTGTTGGTACAATGCACTGCACAGATCCAAAACCAGCCTCACTGGAAGAGCTCAGGATCTAGCGTCGCACCTTGCTCTAAATAAACTCTGCAGCACATCATTAACGCTGAGTATTCTTTGGGTCGGGGGTGGAGGGGCGCTCTGTCTGAGGTTAAGGTTCATAATGACATCAACGACAAATTGGAAATTACCAGGGACTTTGCAGGGATGCAGAGAGAAGTGGGACAGTCTACATGAATGCCGGATTTAAGAGATTGTGCAGGTGATACCAAGACTGGTCCCCAGGTAGGCTGGACCTCAGTGTGTTGATGCAAGGCCTGAAGCAAAAGCAGGTTGGGTTGGGGTTAGTAAAGGAGGCTTCCTATGGTTTAAACTGATTTGGCAGGAGTTATTGAAATCTGAGTCATTGCATAAGGTGAGTTGCAAAGATGGATGTGGAAGTGATCAAGCAGAGGTTTAGTAAATAAGTCTCGAAGACAGCAGAATGTTTAGATAACAAAGGAAACAAAAATACCAGAAAACAGGTAAGGTTTGGCAGTGGTTAATTGTATATACTTTAATGTGAAGGATCTTGGAAGTAAAACCAATAAACTGAGCAGGTGTCCATAATACCAGACCTTACTGAGAGGCAGTTTAAAGACGAGCACAATATCACCAACAACCTGTCCTTGTCCAACCATACTCAAGCTCGGCTAGGAAAGCAAACCATCACCTCAGCTTGCTCAGGTTCAGCATGTCTCCAATAATCCTGATCAACTTCTCTAGATGCACTGTACAGAGCACCCTACAGGGGGCAGCAGTGCTGTCCAAGACTGCACACGTGACAATAAAACTCCAACGGCAGCTGAATGTGTGTAGGCAGGGCCGGATTTACGTATAAACTTGACAAGCTTAAGCTTAGGGCCTCGAGATCTAGGGGGGCCTCGCAGAGCCGGATTTACCACTACCTTCTTTAGACTCCCTCTGGTTTTAGTGTTTTTAGTTTAATTTAAAGATACAGCGTGGAAACAGGCCCTTCGGCCCACTGAGTCCATGCCGACCACCGATCACCCGTACACTAGTTCTATCCCACATATTAGCGGAGTAAGTCAAGAGTTAAGAGTGTTTTATTCTCTCACGTCCCAGTTAGAACAATGAAATCCTTACTTGCAGCAGCACAACAGAATATGTAAACATAGTGCTCTGTAAACAATGTTATAAACAAGATAACAAAACGTTGTATATTTATATATAAATATATAACTATATAAATATATATATGTGTATGTGTGTGTATAATATATATACCCACACACACACAATTTCCCTCCTGGGATTAATAAAGTTCTATCGTATAGTATTGTGTGTGTAGGAACGAACTGCAGATGCTGGTTTAAACTGAAGATAGACACAAAAAGCTGGAGTAACTCAACAGGTCAGACAGAATCTCTGGACAAAAGGAAAATATCACATTTTGGGTTGGGTCTGAAATAGGTTCCTGCACACCTTTGGAATGTGGAAGGAAACACAGCACCCGGAGAAAACCCATGCGATCAAAGGGAAAAGGAGCAAACTCTATACAGACAGCACCCATATTCAGGATCAATTCCAGGTCTCTGGCACCTTTATGGCCAATGTACTCCCCCATAGTCTTGAACTTAATTAAAACATACAGTAGCAGTAAAGGGGGACATAGCGTCACTTGGAGATTTAAAACTGAAAATTGATATTTTCATTTTTTTAGTAACCAAAGTTATCAACGTATAATTTTTTGTGTGTTGGAAAACAAAATATAGTGGCACAGCTGGTAGACTTGCTGCATCACATGCCAGAGATCTGTGTTCGATCCTGTCCTCGGGCACTGACTGTGTTGAATTTGCACATTCTCCCTGCAAGCGTGTGGATTTCCTCCCACATCCCAAAGACGCATTGGCTTTGTAGGTTAACTTGTCTCTGTAAAATTGCCCCTAATGTGTAGGGAGTGGGTGAGGAAAGTGGGATAACAGAACTTGTGTGAATGGGTAGACAAAAATGCTGGAGAAACTCAGCGGGTGAGGCAGCATCTATGGAGCGAAGGAAATAGGCAACGTTTCGGGTCGAGACCCTTCTTCAGACTGATGTGACGGTGGGGGGGGGGGGGACGGGAAGAAGAAAGGAAGAGGCGGAGACAGTGGGCTGAGGGAGAGCTGGGAAGGGGAGGAGAAAGCAGGGATTACCTGAAATTGAAGAAGTCAATGTTCATACCGCTGGGGTGTAAACTACCCAAGCGAAATATGAGGTGCTGCTCCTCCAATTTATGGTGGGCCTCACTCTGGCCATGGAAGAGGCCCAGGACAGAAAGGTCGGATTCGGAATGGGAGAGAGAATTGACGTGCTGAGCCACCGGGAGATCAGGTTGGTTATTGCGGACCGAGCGGAGGTGTTGGGCGAAGCGATCGGCAAGCCTGCGCTTGGTCTCACCGATGTAGAGCAGCTGACACCTAGAGCAGCGGATGCAATAGATGAGGTTGGAGGAGGTGCAGGTGAACCTCTGCCGCACCTGGAAAGACTGCTTGGGTCCTTGAATGGAGTCGGGGGAGGTAAAGCGACAAGTGTAGCATTTCCTGCGGTTGCAAGGGAAAGTGCCAGGAGAGGGGGTGGTTTGGGTGGGAAGGGACGAATTAACCAGGGAGTTACGGAGGGAGCGGTCTCTGCGGATAGCAGACAGGGGAGGAGATGGGAAGACGTGGCCAGTGATGGGATCCTATTGGTAGACAAAAAAGCTAGAGAAAATCAGCGGGTAAGGCAGCATCTATGGAGCGAAGGAATAGACGACGTTTCCGGTCGAGACCCTTCTTCAGATTGATGTCGGGGGGGGGGGGGACACGAAAAAGAAAGGAAGAGGTAGAGACAGTAGGCTGTGGGAGAGCTGGGAATGGGAGGGGAAGGAGGGAGAAAGCAAGGACTACCTGAAATTAGAGAAGCCAATGTTCATTCCGCTGGGGTGTAAACTACCCAAGCAAATATGAGGTGCTGCTCCTCCAATATGCGGTGGGCCTCACTCTGGCCATGGAGGAGGCCCAGGACAGAAAGGTCAGATTCAGAATGGGAAGGGGAGTTGAAGTGTTGAGCCACCGGGAGATCAGGTTGGTTATTGCGAACTGAGTGGAGGTGTTGTGCGAAGCAATCGCCAAGCCTGCACTTGGTCTCACCGAGGTTGATCATACGCTGTATAATCCAACCACATTTTTGTTTGGAAGTGGAAATAAATAATAGAAATTGCATTCATTGCAATGTGTAAAAAGAGTTCAGATACTGTATTATAATTTTGCTGCGTGTCATTGTGGTATATATCATGTCTTGATTGGTGAATATGTTTAGTTTGTGACTTTATTTGAAGCAGAAATAATATGTGAATGCTTCATTGAGCATAATTCCGACTGGTAACTACGCACTTCGTCCGAGCATATTATCACACGCGTCATGCAAGCCGTCTTAAATGACCACCTAAACTGTCATTTGGCAACTTAAAAAGCTTTTTGATACTGTCATAGGCCTTTCTTACATATGCTGTCACAACGCATTGTAGTCTCTAAACAACACTTCAGTAATTTTCCTTGCCCACCATTTCAGAATAATAGTGTTTTAAGCCAATAACTCAACACTAGCACTGGCAATAAATAAATAAATAAAAAAGCGCAGCTTTCCAGTCCCTTATCTCATTGGCCACACTCGGCTGCAAATCGGTGTCAATCTTGTGGACCACCTTCCTCTAGTCGTTGGGGTGGAGGATTGGGCGGGGCCTCACAAGTGGAACAGCTTAGGGCCTCTCTTCATCTAAATCCGGCCCTGTGTGTAGGAGCTGCAGATACTGGTTTACTTGGAAGATTGCAACTGAACATTGCTGGTTAAAGAGTTAACACTCCAAAGAAGGTCAAATAGCATGGAAATAGGCCCTTCGGGTCTAGGTGTAATCATACTGCCACTGAGGTTACCAAGGCTATGCAGACTAGCGCTAGGACCCAGTGGAGTCAAACCCAGGAGTGGGAGTTAGCAGCGAGAATAGAGAATTCTCCCTATTTTGTTAGCCCATGCTGGCTCCTCCCCTTCCTCAGCCCTCGGGCTGTCTCCTCCCATCCCTCAGCCCTCGGGCTCCTCCTCCGCCTTTTTCCTTTCTTCTCCCCACCCCCCATCAGTCTGAAGAAGGGTTTCGGCCCGAAACGCTGCCTATTTCCTTCGCTCCATAGATGCTGCTGCACCCGCTGAGTTTCTCCAGCATTTTTGTGTACCTAAGATATGGTCATGCCTTGCTGAGGATAATAACTCACTTAGAAAACTAAATCCAATGGATTTGTAGCATACTTGTGATTTAAAGTGCCGAGATTAGTAAGGTGCTTGGAATACAGAAGAGCAGCAATATACTACAAGGAATCCATGATCCTGTTAACTTGTATTTCTCAGATACTGCCAAAGTAAAGCAATCGTTTTCTGTATTTGCAACACTGATGTTAACTTTGAGCAACTTTGACAGACAAATAATAAGCATAACAATCTATTCTGAGGTTGTCACCAAATCTCCTTAGTGTAATGCATTTTTAAAAACGTTACAAAATCATCAGTTTTAATAAAATAATACATGTTTCTGTTTTCTATCCAATCCTATAATATATCAGTCTTATATTTCCTCCAATATAGTGATACCTCAAAATGAAATCTTGCTTGAAGTCATTATCTTACAATCTACTTGCCATAATCAGAGCATCCAGACGAGAACATTGCAGCAAAATGGAAAGATGAGAAAGGCTCTGAGGTGCTTTCTCACACAAAGCCCTGGTATCATTAACGTCTCATTTAAGAACTTTTACTGCAGCCAGTTTAAACAAAATGCTTAGTACATTCAAACTGAATTTTATTTCGGAGTCACGTAAGTGACTACGTGAAGAGCCCGCCAGCCCGCATGCGCATCATATCGTCTATCGCATTGCGCAACGACTGGCTGGAGGCGCGATGCTCCGCCAGCGGTAAGTTTCAAACCTGAAGGTAAGTTTTCAACTTATTTCCAGGTTCTGTTTTTTCCTTGCAGGAAAGCTCTTTACAGAGTTTCCTGCTGGATATAATATACGCCGCGGGGAATCCCGGTCGCACTGCGGGGAACCGGTTATGACCGCAGGGAATCCCGGTCACGGACCGCAGGGAGAACCGGCTACGGACTGCGGGGAAGCCCGGTCATGGACCGCGGGGAGAACCGACTACGAACCGCGGGGAATCCCGGTCACGGACCGCGGGGAACCGGTTATGGACCGCGGAGAAGCCCAGTCACAGACCGCGGGGGAAGACCGGCTACGGACCGCTGGGGAACCGGCTACGGAGACCGCGGAAGTGCGAGTAGCCGGCGGCCGTCGGGTTCGCTACCCGAGTCACTGACAGCGCGGTCAGCGACTTCTGGGTGCCTCTTGAATCGCGGTGGTTCCCCAGAAAGGGGGTAAAGCCAAGAGTAAGACGGATAGGCCTGTCGAGATGGGTACGTCCTCGGACGTTTAACTCAGATGGAGCATGGATAGCGTCCTCGGGCGTTTATCCCACAAATGTGATGCTCCATCCTGATATGGTCCATGGAACGGGGCCATATCAGCGCAGGTCTCCTCAGGGCCTGGGGCAGCACCTGTGTCAAGGCTGCTTACAGATCTCCCTCTCTGTGGAGGGGAGTGCGAGGGGTCAGTGCGTAACTGACTCCAAACTGGGAAGGATGTCCGTGGAACATAATATTGTTCCTGAAAATACCGGCAGTGAACAGCGCTATCTGGGGTGACATTGGAGGGGGCATGAAAATCCAGGAGATAAAACTCCAACAAATTTTGAAAATTACTGGCCTGGTGTTGATGTACAATGCACACTTCATCCTTGATTTACCTCGCATGTGCAGTATAGACATTTCAGCATAGGAAACTTCGTTACTGTCTAACAACTGATTTCCATAGGATCTTTATGGCATTCAGTTCCCATTCACAGGGATCACCGGAGATATTTGAAATTTAACTGGATGGGGCAATAATAACAGTCAAAGAGTTGCAAAATGGGCTAACTTCACCTCCCAGGTTATTTACCAAATTACTAAAAAACAGGGCTTGGGCTGCTCAGAGCCCAAAATCACTTGTTATGGCCTATCTGGAAGATATTCTATACGCTGTATTTTGCTAAAATTAACTGTTTCAGTCGCAAGCTATATTTGAGATTCTCATCCATCCAGTTAAATTTAAGTTGATACCAACTAGATTTATTGATTATTAGGATTTACCTTTAACTCTATTAATTTGTCTGTGACTCCGCCCTGGGGCAAGAGATTAGAATTAGTAGAAGCGCATCAAGTGACCAGTGTAATTGGCAAAATAGTGGCTGTGTTTTTCAGCAACGCAATTTGGGCCTTGTATTATCAGAACTTACAAACGTGCAAAGGACCAAGCTCTTTAGTATCATTTAGGTCTTTGTTAACAAACCTATGCTAGTACCAGCTGAAGCCATCAAAGTCACAATGGTGGACGAACAGTATTCAGCATTGCTAATAACTTTTGGTCAGTAAATCTTCAGTTATATTACAACCTGATGCTAATGCTCAACGATGGAAAATGACTAATACCATCTCTAGTTACGGAGGCAGATGCGATTTGCATGAGTTACCAATTCTTCAGTTATATGGTATCAACTACCTGTAGACACTGGGTGCATTCTATGGGTTAAAGGCTATTGTGCGAATATGCATAATCTGCATGCTCAACTCCAAGGTGATACACTGGTGGTGGCATATATTAATCACATGGGTGGAATCAACTCAGTATCCTGTGATAGTTACATAACCTCATTTGGCGCTGGTGTATCATCACGTAAAATCAATGATAACACAGAATGTATGTTGGATCATAAAGTATTTAATGACATTGTCCGAAAATCGAGATGTTTGCAACCAGGCTCAATCACCAGTTGCGAAAAATATGTGGCATGGCAGTGGCGATGGATGCATTCTCGCTACACTGGGGAGGAATGTCCTTTTATGTCTTTCCTCCATTTTGCCTCATCAGTTGGGTCTTGCAAAAATTCAGCAAGTTCCCGCTTCAGGCATTTTCGTAGTGCCTGACTGGCCTATACAGCCATGGTTCCCGCTGATGTTGGGAATGATAATAGAACCTTATATGGTTATTTCTAGACACAAAAATTGCTGGTTCAGCCCGTGACTCGGGAAACCATCCTCTGCATGATAAAATCAATTCATTGACTTGCAGACTCTGAGAAGACCGTTCCTGCGGCTCGGGTTGTCAGACCAAACAATGGACGTGCTCACTGCAGATTGCAGGGATAGCACCAAAAAAACAGTACATTTCCTCATAAGGAGATGGGAAGTACTTTGTTTAAAAGCTAATATTACACATAATTCGGCACGGATGACTGACATCTTGAAGTTCAGTTTTATATGGGTCTTTGACAATCATTAAGTTATAGTGCCATTAACTGTGCCAAACGTGCCTTCTCATCATATTGGTTGCGGGGAGCAGAATCCACTCTGTCGGGTCTCAACCTCTGGTATCTAGATTATGAAGGGTATCTTCAACTCAAAACCTCCCAGGCCCAGGTACGCAGAGATATGGGATGTTAACATTGTGCTAACGCCGCTTCGCCGGTGGGCTCCAACTACATCCCTGTCCTTGGTCAAACTCACTTATGCTCATGGCGCTGAGTGCAGCGCAACGGGTCCAGTCATTGCATAAGCTGTGACTGGACAGGATGATTACATCTGCAGGCAAAATAACATTTTATGTTTATGACTTAGTCAAGCAGAGTAGACCAGGGGCATCAGGTCTCAAACTAGATTTGTTGGCATATCCCATGGACCTTCGGTTGTGTGTGGTCACACATCTACACCAGTATGTTAAGGTCACTAAGAGCCTTAGAGACTCTGAACTAGCAATGTTTGTTAGTTACATAAAGCCTCATAAGTAGGTATCAGTACAGACCATCTCCAGGTGGTTAAAACGGGTTCTGGCTTATACAGGAGTGAACACTGACATTTTCAAGTCTCACTCCACCAGGGCTGCAACAACATTAGCAGCAGGGTTATGGACCTTTCGCTGGACCACATCCTAGCGGCTGCAGGATGGTCAAACGAACGATCTTTCCAAACATTTTAGAACTAACCCATTGCCAGACCGAGGGTGTTTGCCAACTCTATTTTAGGTTCTGTTTTATAGTTTCCTCCCGGTTGAGGGGGGTTACTATTATCATTATTTGTTCATTAAAAAGCATCAACATGTCTATATCTATGTCATGTCTGAATGCATTATTAATGTTCACTCATCCTTGGTCAACTGATGCATGGACTCGTTTCCATGGCATGAAATCACAGAGCTTTGAAATCTTCACGTAGTCACTCACGTGACTCCGAAGTAAAATAGTAAGATTAAACGAGAACTTACCAGTTTGAAGTTTGATCTTTATTTTATGAGGAGTTACGTTGAGGGATTACGTGCCCTCCACTCCCAACCCTCTATCATAAAGGTCAGCTGGTATTCTAGTTTCTCTAATCTTACTATATTCAGTTCAACAATTGTTATCTGTGATTTCATACCGCTGCTTTGAAGATTGACACGCATGCAGGCTGGTGGGCTCTTCACGTAATCCCTCAACGTAACTCCTCATCAAACTTCATTGATCATTAAGATCAAACTTCAAACTGGTAAGTTCTCATTTAATTTTACTATTAATAGTTATTTGCCGATGATTTATTCTTCAAGGATATTATCCACTAGAGCAAAAAACAATTATTTAGAGAGCCACTTAAAGAGCCTGGGTACACAAAAATGCTGGAGAAACTCAGCGGGTGCAGCAGCATCTATGGAGTGAAGGAAATATGCAACGTCTGAAGAAGGGTTTCGGCCCGAAACGTTGCCTATTTCCTTCGCTCCATAGATGCTGCTGCACCCGCTGAGTTTCTCCAGCATTTTTGTGTACCTTCGATTTTACAGCATCTGCAGTTCCTTCTTTAACACTTAAAGAGCCTGGTTGGTCGGTTCCTGTTTATGGAAGATGGTGGTCTGTGGGGCACAGGCGTGTGTGTGTGTGGTGCACAGGTGTGTGTGTGGGGCACAGGTGTGGGTGTGTGGAGCACAGGTGTGGGTCTGTAGGGCACAGGTGTGGGGCACAGGTGTGTGTGTGGGGGGCACAGGTGTGGGTCTGTGGGGCACAGGTGTGGGTCTGTGGGGCACAGGTATGGGTGTGGGGCACAGGTATGGGTGTGGGGCACAGGTATGGGTGTGGGGCACTGGTGTGTGTGCGTGTGTGTGGGGCACAAGTGTGTGTGTGTGTGGGGGCACAGCTGTGTGTGTGGGGGGCACAGGTGTGTGTGTGTGGGGGGGCACAGGTGTGGGTGTGTGGGGCACAGATGTGGGTGTGTGGGGCACAGATGTGGGTGTGTGGGGGGCACAGGTGTGGGGCACAGGTGTGTGTGTGTGTGGGGCACAGGTGTGTGTGTGTGGCACAGGTGTGTGTGTGTGGGGCACAGGTGTGTGTGTGTGTGGGGCACATATGTGGGGTACAGGTGTTGTGTGTGTGTGTGGGGCACAGGTGTGGGTCTGTGGGGCACAGGTGTGGGTCTGTGGGGCACAGGTGTGTGTGTGTGGGGCACAGGTGTGGGTGTGAAGCATCACACTGTAGTTATCTATGCTGCGTCTGTGTCAAATGGAACATTACATTTACAGTTAAATTAAGCATGCTTTAAACACACATTTTATACATTGTTTTGCACTTCGCAATGAATATTTTACATTCTTCAACACATTTAAGTAGTTGAATTTATTCTAGTTACGCAAATGGTGGTTGTTTTCAGGAGATGATCATTATTGTTGCTCTGAAAACATTTCTATTTCTGTTGTCGGTTTCTGAGAGGCATTGCCAATTAACCTGGAATGATCCAATTATGTTTTAATCTGTCACGAGACACCAAGACTAAAACATTTTGTCAATTAAAACCACGTTTTTATGCCACTATTTAATGACTACAGGTATTATTTAATTGTTATTTAGCACAAAGACATAAATAGTTTATTTTATTTTGTGCTCTGACTCTCGAAAATTCGGTTTAGAAGGAAATTTGGTATCATGGAAATCATCCTGTTTTTATTAAAATTAACTTTTAAACGCAGTGATGCTGCTTGCATGGGGGTGGAGTGATTGCAACTTGTGGTCACTGCAAGGGGGATAGAGTTATTGCAACTCGCAAAACTGTCTGCACGGGTGGATTGATTGCAACTGCTGCTTGATCTGCCATGTAAACACATGCATGGATCTTACATGACGTGCTCTCACACTCCACATGATGATAGAGCTCCTTGAATGTGTGGAAGTTCAGCAAACATCGACGTTGGAAAAGCTGCTCAGTGATGACAGAGAGTGAGGGAACGGTGAACGAGGAGTGTGGCATCAATCAGATACAAAGGCTGGTTGGCCCACTCCTGCTACTGTCATCCTCCTCCTCCTCCTCCATATACCTGGACATTGAACACACATTCAAATGCTTCAAGATGACTTCATGCAGAGAACTGTGATCGCCTGGAATAATGACTTCAAAGTTATCCACAGCCTATTTAGTGTTGTGGGTTCAGTGTGCTCTGACCTGCTATCATTCTCACTCCGGAAGGCATCCTTGTTAATGGATCTGTCTGCTCGAAGGAGATGCAGCCACAATGTGGAAAGATTTTACTTGTCTTCATGTGCCATGATACCATCAGCTGTGCTTGATTTACTGAAGCTCAGGCTTCTACTCGACGCTCTCCATCTCTCCCTTCATCGTCAAAGGTGAAAATACAGGTTGAAGAGCCACTCTATTCTGACCAAATTACAATGCATACAGATTTATACACGGCAGCGAAAGGAAATGGACAAAATAATTCTACATGATCTTATAAAGTACATACAGCAATAGATGTGCAGGAAGGAACTGCAGACTCTGGTTTAGTCATATAGTCATAGAGTGATACAGTGTGGAAACAGGGCCATCAGCACAACATGTCCCAGCTACACTAGTCCCACCTGCCTGCACTTGGTCCATATCCCTCCAAACTTATCCTATCCAGGTACCTGTCTAAATGTTTTTTACACGTTGGGATAGTTCCAGCCTCAACTACCTCCTCTGGCAGCTTATTCCATACACCCACCACCCTTTGCGTGAAAAAGTTACCCCTCAGATTCCTATTAAATCTTTTCCCCTTCACCTTGAACCTATGTCCTCTGGTCCTTGATTCCCCTACTCTGGGCAAAAGACTCTGTGCATCTACCCGATCTATATCTCTCATGATTTTGTACACCTCTAAAAGATCACCCCTCATCCTCCTGCGCTCCAAGGACGTACATATCCTAGTTTAAACCGAAGATAGACACAAAAAGCTGCAGTAACTCAGCGGTTCAGGCAGCATCTCTGGAGAGAAGGAATGGGTGACGTACAGCAATAAATACAGGCCACTTGTACAAACGGGTCTGCACTGACAATCAAAAGGAGGTTGCCCTCTGAGTCCATTCTGTCCTTGCCCACAACACGGCAGATTATTTCCAATCGGACACATCCTGCTTACTTTTGAGCATTGAATGGCAGAGTAGACTTGAAGGGCCGAATGGCCTAATTCTGCTCTTATCACTTATTTTTTTTTTTTTTTTTTTTTTTTTTTTTTAAACTTTTTTCAAAACACAAACAAGTGATTTTATGTGATAAAAAAAAAACTAAAAAAGTGAGGCTACAGTGTCTATAGTCGGCACTGTAGCGAGTGACCCACCTGTAGGTGGGAAAAAACCTTATTTTGACTTCCATTGCGTTGTTGCTCAACTCGCTCCGCTCTCTTAGTTAATCATAACATATTAAAATATTAAAACGAGGCCTCACATTCAGATATATAATACAATTTTACCCTGATATTTCCTTATAACATATATATATATCAGAGTTTAATTATTAAACCAATATTTTTGATTTCAATAAGAATCAGCTGTTGGTTGAAGGGGTTAACGAGACGTGCTCCTGGACATAAGCCAGGAGCTCGTTTCTCATCCCCTCCTCCCGCTTATAGACAAGGTTACAATTTATTAAAAATTCATATTAGTATGTTAGTTCATTATTTTTTTGTTTTTTTTGTTAGTATTCTAATCTAACCTGCATAACTTTTAAAGTTGTTAATAGGATAAGTTCTTACAATTGGTTATAACATTTTAATCAATAAGCAATTATTTTCTAATTCATATCCAGCTATAAAGTTGTTTACACGTTTTGAACAGAAAATGTCCTTGCTTCAACATTCCAGAGATAACAATGTAACTATCCCCAGACAAAACATAGCTGAGAATTATTCGGATCTGCCAAAGCTCCCTTTTATTTCTGTTTTTCAACAATTGTTTGGGCATATTTGAAAGCGTCTTCAGGCTTAACAAATGACTTTTCAAGACCATTAAAAGAAATACGCATTTTCGCGGGATAAAAAACCCCAAATCTGACCCCTTCTCTCCCTCTTAAAAGATCTTTAACCTTATCAAATTTATTTCTTTTTTGCACAATTTCATGTGGGTAGTCCCTGAATATCTTAATAGTGTCTTTGTCCAGCCGTAATTGTACACCATATTTGATTTTAGTCATAACGTATTCCAGTTCTGCAGTATCTCGAAATTTCACTATAATATGTCGTGGATAAGCTTTTCCCGCATCAAATCTTTTTCCAAATCTTGGGACACGATGAGCCACTTCGATTTTCGGTTCCTTGGGAAGATTCAACAGTTGTTTCAACAAGCCCATGGCAAATTCACGTACCTGTTCCCCTTCTGCCCCCTCTGAAACACCAAGAATTCTCAAATTCTGGCGTCTAGAACGAGCTTCCAGGTCCAGGCATTTGACTGAGACTTTCTCTAATTGAGTCCCCATTTGTAGTGATGCTTGTTCGTTTTCTCGCCTCATTTGCTCATGTTCTTGCCTCAATTTCGCCATGTCTTCAACCAGTCGAGCCGTATTTTTCTCCATTTCCGTAATTGTCTGCATACTTGCAGCTACTGTTTCAAGTACAGCCGTGAACTTATCCGTAGTAATTACATCCATCTTATCCATTTTCTCTGATAGTCCATCTTTCACCTCATCAATTCGTTTATTCATAATGTCCAGTAAATCCGTCATATTCTTCTGGTTACCAGCATTTAAATCCTTCATCATCTTCTCCATTCCTTCCATCATTCTTGCCGAATTTTCCTTCATTTCCTTCTTATCTTCCACCCTATTATCCGAGATCTCATCTTTCAAATTTTTCATTGATTTCTTCAAGTCATCAAAGTCTTTCTTAGATCTTGTATCCATTTCTGCAGCCACTTCAGAGACTTCAGAGGTAACTTCTGTTTCTAACTTTTTCGACAGCTTATTCACAGCTCTCTGAGGGCTCACAGCTGGAGCCAATTTACTCATTTAAAGGGCTTCAAACCACCGTTTAAAACATCGCGTTTAACGATGACGTCATCAGCGCGGTAACCAGAAGCTCCGGTAAGGTTTTTAAAAACAATCCCGATTTTCGGACCCGTTTTACACGATAAATCGTGAAGTTTTTCGGGAGAGGAGCTGGGTGCACGTCTGTTAGTCTAACATGACGCCACCGGAATCTAGTTATGACGACAAGCCAGCTCCACTCACTAATCAGTGCGTTCCAGACCCTTGCATCGATGCGTGATAACGTGCCACTTTTGCATCAAATGCAGAATTCTTAGGCTGTGTTTTGGGATGTAAGATGCCTTCTGTTCTCTCCGGTTTAGTGGCTGCGAAGTGGATGAAGTGCAGAATGTTCCAGAGACAGTACAAGTCTGGCCAGCGATACAGGCAGGAGGGGAGCTGGTGGCATTTCTCTGAAGAAGTTGTTACGAAGTGACTGTGCTCCAAGCGTTTTGTTAAGAGAAGGATGTGGCTGGATTTAGTCTTCCCCGCTCTGTCCCTTCCCACCCTGCAGTTTACCCTCCCAGACTTGAGGTTTAAACTGACCATCTCCTGTCCCCCACACCTGCACTCAGTGTTTGAGTTCCCAGGATATTACCGTGGAGTGGAGTTCATCTTGGTCACCGGGCAATTACCCATGAGTGTCCAGACATTCACACCATGGTGGAAGCTGCCCTTGTGTGGGTGTAACACGCACATATCTGGACACACCTGTGGTCTCCCGTGCCCATGTCTGGGGCCATCTCTGGCTGGACACCTGACCACACAATATCACTGCCAATCACCTGTACTCTCGTTCCTGATTCCTTTGTCACCGTAAACAATCTCTATCCATTCTGCCCAGACATCTTTAAATACCTTTACAGCTCCCTTCACACCTCCTCTGTTCCAATGAGAACTGTAACTTCTCTAGACGATCTATATCAATAAAGTTCTCTCCGGCTGGCGCTGACAATGGCTGCCACGGTGTACTTCTCCTTGCTGTTTTGTATGTGTTTGTTCATGAGATAGGTACTCATTAACATCAGACATCCGGTACCTCCAAACATCGTTCCAGATTTCTCTCACTCACTGGATTATTTTAACGGGGCTGTGGCTGTGTTCAAGTCTTGAGACGGAGGAGGACCCGGGGGAAGCGCTCTGGAGCACTCGCCCGACTCCGCGACGAGGATCACGCAAACCACTCCCGAGCATATTCCTGGCAAACGTAAGTTCTCACAACAACAAAGTGGACGAACTGCAACTCCTGTGCCAAACAAACAAGGACTTCTCTCGAGCCACTGCCCTGTGCTTCACCGAGACCTGGCTGTGTGAGTCGACTCCGGACAATGCGCTGCAACTGTCAGAGCGGACCGCAAAGTGGAGACAGCGGGGAAATCAAGAGGCGGTGGAATATGCTTCTATACTAACCAGGGCTGGTGCAGTTACATCACGGTAAGCATGCAGGTACAGCAGGCAGTGAAGAAAGCTAATGGCATGTTGGCCCTCATAACAAGAGGAGTTGAGTATAGGAGCAAAGAGGTCCTTCTGCAGTTGTACAGGGCCTTAGTGAGACCACACCTGGAGTAATGTGTGCAGTTTTGGTCTCCAAATTTGAGGAAGGACATTCTTGCTATTGAGGGAGTGCAGCGTAGGTTCACGAGCATAGGTTCCAGAACCAGGGGCCACAGTTTAAGAATTGGGAGGGGGAGTTGTAGTGCTGAGCCACCGGGAGATCAGGTTGGTTAATGCGGACTGTGCGGAGGTGTTGGACGAAGCGATTGCCAAGCCTTTCCTTGGCAGCTCTGATTCCTCTTCTCAGCTTGTACTTTGCCTGCCTGTAGAGGTCTGCATGCCCGCTTCTGTAGGCGTCATCTTTAAACTGTCGGAGCTGTCTGAGTTCTGCTGTAAACCAGGGCTTGTTGTTGTTGAACCAGGTCCGGGTCCCAGTGGGACTGCAACTGTCCTCACAAAAGCTGACATATGATGATACAGTGTCTGTATACTCATCGAGGCTTGTGGTTGCTTCCCTGAACACATTCCAATCAGTGCAGTCAAAGCAGGATTGTAGGTTTTCAATGCCCTCGCTTGTCCACCTTTTCATTGTTCTGACCACAGGCTTAGTAGGTTTTAGTTTCTGCCTGTAGGTAGGAATAAGGTGAACTAAACGATGATCGGAGAGATCCAGAGCCGCCCGGGGAACAGAGCGATATGCGTTCTTGATTACAACAGACAATCCTCCGACATTTTTGTCACCTCCAACGGGATCCCACCACTGGTCACATCTTCCCATCTCCTCCTCTTTCGGCTTTCCGCAGAGACCGCTCCCTCCGTAACTCCCTGGTCAATTCGTCCCTTCCCACCCAAACCACCCCTCCCCTGGTACTTACCTCCCACCGAATGGCCCACTCCTCCACAGGAAAGATACTCTGAGAAGTTGAGTAAGTTCTCAGCTAGTGACTCTTCTTCAGTTTGGAAGACAATAGACAATGGACAATAGACAATATTGCAGGAGTAGGCCATTCGGCCCTTTGAACCAGCACCGCCATTCAATGTGATCATGGCTGATCATCCACAATCAGTACCCCGTTCCTGCCTTCTTCCCATATCCCCTGATATCCCTCTTTAAGAGCCCTATCTAGCTCTCTCTTGAAAGTATCCAGAGAACCGGCCTCCACTGCCCTCGGAGGCAGAGAATTCCAGACTCACAACTCTCTGTGTGAAAAAGTGTTTCCTCATCTCTGTTGTAAATTGCTTACCCCTTATTCTTAAACAATGGCCCCTGGTTGCACTTGCACCTCCACCAACCTCATCTACTGCATCCGCTGTTCCAGGTGTCAACTTCTCTACATCGGCAAGAACAAACGCAGGCTCGGTGATCGTTTCGCTGAACACCTCCGCTTAGTCGGTCGTAACCAAGCTGATCTCCCGGTGGCCCAACTCCCCCTCCCATTCCCAATCTGACCTTTCTCTCCTACATTGTCAGAGTGAGGCCCAGCACAAATTGGCGGTGCTGGCTCGAAGAGCCGAATGGCCTCCTCCTGCACCTATATTCTATGTTTCTATGTCTCCGCCTACATTCTTTCTTTGTCCTACTCCCTCCCCTGACATCAGTCTGAAGAAGGGTCTCGACCCGAAACGTCGGCCATTCCTTCTCTCCATAGATGCTGCCTGACCCGCTGAGTTTCTCCAGCATTTTGTGTCTACCTTCTCCACAGATGCTGCCTGACCCGCTGAGTTACTCCAGCACTCTGTGAAACGTCACCTATCCATGTTCTCCACAGATGCTGAGCTGCTGAGTTACTCCCGCACTCTGTGAAACGTCACCTATCCATGTTCTCCACAGATGCTGAGCTGCTGAGTTACTCTAGCACTCTGTGTCTTTTTTATTCTCAGTGATGTATATTTCTGTGATTCTATGACTTCCTTGTGCTTTACAACTCTAGTTACAAGCCCAGGAATCTATTTTCTCACAAACGACAGCGTACTACCAGATCTCACTTGTTGCCCACTCATTTATACTGCCTTTTCTCATCTGTCCAATAACATAATACACTCTAATCTCTCAGCGTTAAGTTTTATCTCCTACCCAATCACTCATCCCATTGGCTGGTGTGGATCTCTCTGTGATCAATTACCATCCTCATAATTTACGACACCTGCAACATTTGACACGTGCAAATTTGCAAGTTGAACTCCAGCCAAATCATTAATACGTTTAAGAACAGCACTTGTCCTTGTGGAACTCAATTATACATTCCCCTTCTCTCTGAAGAAAATCCTTTCAGTATTTGATCTGTGTTACAAAGGCCATGTTCTCTCCATACCTCTCCAGCCCCTGCATCCCATGGTCTCATTCTTCTGACAAGCCTATTGTGTGGCATCTTATTAAATGCCTTCGGGACTCCATATAAACCACATTAACTGCATTTCCCTCTGTGGTGCCTTTGTACAAGTCCACACTGGCATTTCCTGATCATACCACATTTGTCCAAGTGATTTCCAATTCTGTCCCTATTATTTCTGGAACCTTCCCTACTGCCAACATTAAACTGACCGATTGTGTCCTCTGGACATCATTGTAACAGCTGAAGGGCTTAGATAAAAAAATACAAGTTCTTCCTATTTATCACAAGCGTCAATAACAAGGGACAGGTTTTAAGTAATTAGTATAAAGATAAGAAGGCAAGTCAAATGTTTCTGCCACAGAGGATGCCAGGGGTTTGGACACACTGGCTGTGAGGCAGAAACTCCAGCATGTTTAAAGAGCACACGGGTGCAGTGGAGCACGTGGACACGGACGCCAGCACATGGACACGGACACGGATGCCAGCACGTGGACACGGACCCCAGCACGCGGACACGGACACAGACGACAGCACGTGGACGCAGACACGGACGCCAGCACGTGGACACGGACGCCAGCACACGGACACGGACGCCAGCACGCGGACACGGACGCCAGCACGTGGACACGGACGGCAGCACATGGACACGGACCCCAGCACGTGGACACGGGCGCCAGCACGCGGACACGGACACGGACGCCAGCACGTGGACACGGGCACATGGACATGGGCACCAGCACACGGACCCCAGCACACGGACACGGACGGCAGCACACGGACACGAGCACACGGACATGGGCGCCAGCACACGGACACGGGCGCCAGCACACGGACACGTACCCCAGCACACGGACGCCAGCATACGGACACGTACGCCAGCACATGGACACGTACCCCAGCACACGGACATGGGCGCCAGCACACGGACACGGGCGCCAGCACATGGAAACGTATTCCAGCACACAGACGCCAGCACGCGGACACGGAACGACCGGGGGGGGGAGGAGGGTGTTTTTTGAACGGAGCTTTTGCATATTTCAGCTTGAAATTGTCAAATCTGGTGCATACTGTAGCGAGTCTTTTAACCCCACTTGAATGCAATATTTATGCTTTAAATTGGATTAGCTATGAATAAGGTTAGGCTAGATTACATTCCTAAGTACATTCCACAGTAGAGTCCGGCTCTGAGCAACAGGTGCAGCACATGAATGATCTTGGTATATTCATGTATGAAAATCAGATTATAATCAAACACTTGGCCCATGTTGACCAACCTGGGTCTCACTGCACACCTGGTACTACTCCTGACCCTGACTCCAGTTGCATACCTTCTCTCATTCCTGACCCTGAGTCCAGCCTTATACCTGGCCCCCTATTCCACCCTGATTATCGCTGCTTACCTGCTTAGGTTCCCAGTGCTGAACACTCCCATTTTCCCAGCTTTGAATGCACACCTAGTACTATTCCAGACCTTGACTGGATGCACACTTGACCTTGCTCCTAGCCCCTCTGCACTGACAATATATCTGGCCAACACATAAAGCCCCATATCTGACCCCCTGGCTTAACCTATTACGTTCAAGTCCATAGGTGCTTATCTAATGCGGTAATCTTTTATGGGGCACTTCACAGACCAAATTTTGTATAACAAAATTTACTACATCCATTGGCGTCCTTGGTATCTAACATGCTAGTTACTTTGTCAAAGAAGTCATCAATTGGTTGAACACAATTTCTCATCCATAAAATTATACTCACTGCGCAGTATAAGTATTAAAGAAGGAACTGCAGATGCTGGAAAATCGAAGGTACACAAAAATGCTGGAGAAACTCAGCGGGTGCAGCAGCATTTATGGAGCGACGGAAATAGGCAACGTTTCGGGCCGAAACCCTTCTTCAGTATTCTGTTACCATTTCCTTCATTTTCCTAACAAACTGTCCTGGAGTCATTTTCACCCCCAATATTTTCAGTATTTTGCTGTCTTCCTCTCAGCTGGGACTTTTCCAAAATGCAAAGTCCAATAACTATATATTTAAGCAATATTATTCTATTAAATGTGATCTTGAGAGTACATAATATTTTCTGTGGTATTCATAACACAACAATGATAAAAAGATGTTAAAGAAGGAACTGCAGATGCTGGAAAATCGAAGGTACACAAAAATGCTGGAGAAACTCAGCGGGTGCAGCAGCATCTATGGAGCGAAGGAAATAGGTAACGTTTCGGGCCGAAACCCTTCTTCAGACTGATAAAAAGATCTTTGTTTTGATTACATGCAACAGGCTACAGGAATGTGGAGCCTGGGTCTGACCTGAAGCATCAGCTTCGTTACAACTCTTCTGCATTTATGTAGCTTCATCAATTTGTCTCCTCTTTGATCTCTGATAGAACGAGAATGTTCCTTCACTTATGACTGAACAAAATCAGTTTGTTCATGAAAAAGGACTGAGGTAATGAGGGATGTGCCTAGCCATGAGATTAGATTGCAATGAGATAGCTGGCACTGTACCTTATGGATGTCCAGCATTCAGCCACCGCTGGATCAATTTATCCTATTCAGCACAGTGGTAACACCTGATAATACGATGTGAAAAACAGACTGGGTTTGCTGGTTACTGCTGCCACAATGTTCATGAATGCACGCTTGTGACAAATACATTGGCAAGTACGAGAAAAAGCAAGTTATATTTTTCAACCCTGTGTTTCTTCCCTGTGGTAGCCCATGGAAGACGTACTGATTCACCACTGAGGGAATGCGTAGGTGACAATAAACAAGTCTTTGCTATCCATGTCAACCTGAAGCTTTGAGACCACAAAACTCAGACAATATTAGTGATTCCCACGGTTATTCCTATCTGACAATAAATAACTAGCCAATTTCAGTGACTATCTTGCCTTTGGGACAGTCACATCTGGAGGTGCTGAATAGTCGTGGCCATTGATGAGCTGTGAGTCTGTGATTACAACTGTCAGGTTGATGCACGGCTCTGATGGGTGATAACATTATCCAGCAGCAAACAATTGTGAATGTGACACTTCCTCAGGTCAACTGTTCCCACCCCCTTCTCAATAATCTGTCCAATTTTATTTTTCTTTAAAGTGCTTTTATGCAGCAGCTTATGCAGAAGCCAGTTAGCAAACCAGATGTTTAAAAAAAAATACTGAATGCTTCATTGAATAATTAGTAATTTATTGAATAAAACAAATTCTAAAGCTGCTGTAATAGGATCTGAATTTGTATTCACCAAATTATTAGTCCAGAACTTTGAATTCAAAGTCCAATAATCGCATCATACCTATTTTCCAGAGTTTAAATCAGAGTGATACGCCACAAAAACAGGCCATTCGGCCCACCGTCCATTTTAGATTAGATTCAACTTTGTCATTGCACATAGTACAAGTACAGTACAACGAAATACAGTTTTGCATCTAACCAGGGTGCAAAGTAGTAAAGTGCTGATTAAGACAATATATACAAATGAGGATATATTGGTGTATGTACATAGGCATATACATACATATATACAGATAGTTGTTAAGGTGCAAAAGATTGACGTGCTATATTCTGGTGAATAAGAGCTTAACTATAAATTATATAAACTATAAATAATACTGATGAGAAGGGGGGGGGGGGGGGCCTGTGAGTTCAGCAGGGTAATGGTGTTGGGGAAGAAGCTGTTCCTTAGCCTGCTGGTGCGAGACCTGAGGCCTGATGGGAGGAGGGCAAACTGCCCATGGTTGGGGTGTGAGGGGTCCTTAATGGTTTTGCCAGCCCGTCTCAGACACCGTGTACGGTGAAGGACAGCCATGACAGGGAGCGGGGCACCGATGATGTGATGGGCGTTTTTCACCACCCGTTGCAGTGCCTTCCTGTCAGCTGTGGTGCAGCCGTTGTACCACACCGTGACGCAGGTAGTCAGGATGCTTTCTATGGTACAGCGGTAGAAGTTGGACAGCATCTGAGGGGACAGGTGAGATTTCTTAAGCCTCCTCAGAAAGTAGAGGCGCTGATGCGCCTTTTTAATCTGTTTGGCGGTGTTGAGGGATCAGGACAGCCAACCTAATTCCATTTGCCTGCATTAGTTTTGGACCTTCCTATGCCTTGCCTAATTTAGGGCCCAAAATAAATGCTTCAAAAATACAATATTAGCACATCAATATTAAATTATGACATTAAAATAATCTCCCGTTTCCAAACACACTTCACCCCAGGGTTCTATTTGGCCCTTGTGTCCAACCCCACAGGCTACGAATGCAAATCCAAGTAAGCACCAGGTCCAGAGTGCAGACAACACCAATCCTTTGCTCATAACTAAAGGTGCACAAGAAATCCATGAAATAAATGAAATTTGGGTTTGGAAAACAAACATTAATGTTGAAAGAATTTTTAAACAGTGAACAAAATAAGTAAAAATACAATAATTTGAGGCAATTCAAGAACAGGTGCATTAAATTTGTGGAAGAGAGTTGGTTAGAAAGATAGGGGGTAGTCACAAAATGCTGGAGCAACTTAACGGGACAGGAAACATCTCTGGAGAGAAGGAATACACAATAGAAAATAGACAATAGGTGCAGGAGTAGGCCATTCGGCCCTTCGAGCCAGCACCGCCATTCAATGTGATCATGGCTGATCATCCCCAATCAGTTACCCCTTTCCTGCCTTCTCCCCATATTCCGACTCCGCTATCTTTAAGAGCACTATCTAACTCTCTCTTGAAAACATCCAGAGAACCGGACTCCACCGTCTTCTGAGGCAGAGAATTCCACAAACTCACAACTCTCTGGGTGAAAATGTTTTTCCTCATCTCCGTTCTAAATAGCCTACCCCTTATTCTTAAACTGTAGTCCCTGGTTCTGGACTCCCCCAACATCGGGAACATGTTTCCTGCCTCTAGCGTGTCCAAACCCTTAATAATCTTATATGTTTCAATAAGATCCCCTCTCATCCTTCTAAATTCCAGAGTATACAAGCCCAGCCGCTCCATTTTATCAACATATGACAGGCCCGCCATCCCGGAATTAACCTTGTGAACCTACGCTGCACTCCCTCAATAGCAAGAATGTCCTTCCTCAAATTTGGAAACCAAAACTGCACACAATACTCCAGATGTGGTCTCATGAAGGAGAGAAGGAGAAAAGAAAGATAACCGGACAAACCTCTTATTTTAAATTCAAGTAAAAAATGGATCAAAGCAAAAATATAGATTTTTCAAACACAACGTGTAGCTGGAATGGATGCTGTTTCATATATTAAAAGTGATGCTATTTCACATTTCCAGGCTTCAAAGCTGAGAAGAATTTGCAAGTCAAGAGCAGAAGCAGGAGTTTTGGAAACGAGCGGCAGGAAGCAGCGGAGGAGAGATAAAACAGCTGTTGTATAAACCCTCAACAACCCAAGGTTGTCTCAGGGTCAGTGTCTGATTGAACACGGTTAAAACTACAACAAAGCTTATAAATCGAAAAGCAGTAATGTCTGAATATGAATGACAGTAACATGCCAAAAATGGATTAAGTAAAATACTTCTTCTCCAAACCACCCTTCCATAAGCTAGGGTACTGTGCAAATTCACCTCTATTCCATTGCAGACATTGGACTTTGTCTCTGGAACTATTGCGCGACAATGCTGAGAACTATATTCTGCACTCTGTATCTTCCCCTTTGCTCAACCTATTGTACTTGAGTTTGACTTGCTTGTATTTATGTATCATATTATCTGATCTGATTGGATAGCATGGAAAACAAGTCTGAAGAAGGGTCGACCCAAAAATTCACTCATTCAGGGCTCGAAATTAACGGTTGCCCGGAAGCCAATGGCCACCTAAAGCCCCGCCAGGCAACCTAAAAGTCGTGTCATTTTGCCCGGCTCGGCAAGCGAAGGAAAGCTTGACTGATGTGGACAGTGACGGCCTGATGCAAACTGTGCTGGCGTTTCTCAGAGAGCTCCTGCCTTATCCTTGTTCCCTGCCTTGCCCTGTGGAGTTGCTGCTTGTTTGTGAACCAGCGGCTCAGGCAGCGGATTGGTGCTCGACACCACTGCAAATTGTTCTGTTGCTGTCGTTCCCTTAACGGGCCTGTCCCACTTTGTGATTTTTTTCGGTGACTGCGGATCGTCAGTGACGGTTTTATGGGCGTCAGTCACTGACGTTCCGCAGCCGCCAAAAAAAAAATCGCAAAATGGGACAGGCCCTTTAAGGGAACAACAGCAACAGAACAATTTGCAGCGGTGTCGACCACCTGAGCCCCTTCTACCCTTCCCCCCTCTTCCTCCCATCATCCCTCTCCACTTCTTCCCCTTCTCCACTCCCCTCACATCCGCATCTCCCCCCTCTCCCTCCCTTCTCCAACCCCCCTCCCACTTTCCCCGACGCCCATTTGTGGACCCAGCCTGCGACCAGTGATCCTCCGCACACTATCCCACACACGCCAGGGACAATTTATACAAACCTTTGGAGTGCGGGAGGTAACCCTAACCCTAACTCTAGGTTGATAGGCTTGGTGTTTATAAATTGTCCCTAGCGTGTGTGGAATAGTCTGCGGGGGATCCCTGGTCGCTGCAGACTCGGTGGGCTGAAGGGCACTGTATCTCCGAACTAAATGTGACACAGGGGCCCCAGGGGTTGGACTCGAACCCCCAATATTCTGCATGGGAACTAAACTGTTGGGCACGAGTTGTCCCAGAGGCAGGTCTCTCTTCCAATGGTCTCTCCAAACCCCCAGAGGCAGCGGGCTTTTCAACTGGGTACAGGCAATGTTGTCAATGTACCAGTGCCACCCACCTGCTCCGGGCACTGAGTTTAAATACCCACCACCCATTTTGAAGCAAGGCGAGGGGGTGGGGTGGGAAGTGGGGGGTGTTGTTCCCAATATCTGCATTTATCCCAAAGTCAATGTTACTAAAACAGATGATGTGGAGTAGACTTTGTGCAACACTATTAGTGGGATCTAGCTGTCACAGGCTGGGTCCACAAATGGGGGGCGTCGGGGAAAGTAGGAGGGGGGGGTTGGAAAATGGGAGGAGGGAGAGGGGAGTAGGGGATGTGAGGGGAGGGGGGGAGGGGGGGAGTGGAGAAGGGGGAGAAGAGTGGAGCGGGGAAGAGGAAGAAGGGCAGAGAGGGGAAGGGAGAAGGGTGGGGGGGAGTGGAGAAGGAGGGATGGGGCTGGGAGGGGGGAAGAGGGGGGTGGAGGGGAGAGGGGAGTTCAGTCTACACTCACTGAATCCATCCCTGTGAAAAGTTAGAGACGGTGATTTGGATCTGGAAGCGGACCAATACATCTGTAAATAAAACTGAACGACTCAGACATCTTTTCATTTGCACAATTGATTTTATTGTATTAATTTTAATATATTAATGTTTAAAATCCATGCATTGAAGGAAGAATATTTTACAGCCCATCTGTGGTCCCTAACCCCAACCCTAACCCTAACCGGGCGTCACCCGCAGGACAGCATACATCAGCGTGTGACAAGGCGCACGACATGATGAGACACCCAAATGTCGCCCCAGGATTTTGAACATTCCAAAATCCAGGGGCGACAGGGAGACACCGAGCGTCACCCGCGCGTCACCACATGCGTCACGACCCGATTATGATGCGACAACCTCTTTTCAGGCTGTCGCCGAAAATGTCGCCCAAGTGGGACAGGCTCTTAAATCCCTCACCACACGGGAGGGGGAGAGAAACTGCAAAGACACCTGCCCGCGTTTGGTCCATATCCCTCCAAACCGGTCCTATCCATGTACCTGTCTTTGTCCCTGTCTTTCTATCTGTCTCTGCCTCTCTGTCTCTGTCTCCATCTCTGTCTATCTCTGTCTGTCTCTTTCTGTCTCTCTCTGTCTCTCTCTGTCTCTCTCTGTCTCTCTCTGTCTGTCTCTCTGTCTCTCACTTACCAGTTCTCCCCCACTTTTTCATCAGAAACCCACCCTGAAATGTGGGCATTGAAGCTCCCCCTAATGCTCCAGTGTAGTGCCAAGTAACAGTAATGTTGCTGAAAGGGTTGCTGTGATAGAGCATGGTGTTCCTGAAGTCCCACACCAGAAGAGCTACCCAACATCTGCACTTTCCTTGACCTCGTCCTTACCATACCGGCAAGTTCAGCTGAGGCTGAACGAGGCTTCAGCCGGCTGAAGACCACCATCAGAAGTTCCCTCCAGGACGACCAGGTGACGGACCAGCTCCTCATCATGCTGCATGCCAGTAACATCAAGGACTTTGATCCCCGGCCAGCCATCAGCTTGTGGCATGCAGGAGGGATGAGGGCAAGGAGGCCTGACACGGGAGAAGACCCAACTGCAGCATCTGCCTCGGGACCTCACCCTGACAGTGACAAGTCTGATGATGAGGATGCTCTGCTCGAGAGCGTCTCAGATGACAATTAAAGTGACTTTTACATGTCTTTACTTTGATTTTCAGGAGATGGTTTAAATATCAAGCAGAAAAGTTACACAAATCCTCACAAATATAATGTTTCTGTTCATTTCACGTTGATATCCCCAGCGAAAAAAATTTAAATAAATAACCACTTCAGCCATTTTAATTGCCCTTCCAGGCAATCTCACTTGCCAAGTTCCATGATTGATTCAATATAGTAACCTACTTCCATGACTCATCTTCTTAGTGGGCACAGAGTAAAAGAGGTACTATGTACATTCAAAAGTATGGTATAGGACTGGTCAGGTAATAATAATACAGTAACAAGTATGTTACAAGAAAAAGAAAATCAAAGAACACTTCCATTCTCTTTATTTCTTTTAAATTACAAAATCCTAGAGCAGAAGGGATATATTATGTATCTATTTTTCCCTCTTGATGTTGTTACTGTGTCTACCTTCAAAGGTGTCAAACAGATCGATTCAATTCTTTATCAACTTACCTTGCTGTGACTGGGCACAACAGAGATTGATGATTGAAGATTCAAGAGGAAAAGACCCATGCTATGGTCATGACATAATTGTCGGTCCCTCACAGAAAACATGCTTGCATCAATCTGTAGTGTGCATGGTTAAGCATATATGTTACCATGGTCCAGGATTTATTGACACAGGTTGATCATACGCTGACTAATTCAACCACATTTTCGTTTGGAAGTGGAAAGAAATAATAGGAATTGCATTCATTGCAACGTGTAAAAAGAGTTGAGATACTGTATTATAATTCTGCTGCATGTCATTGTGGTATATATCATGTCTTGATTGGTGAATATGTTTAGTTTGTGATTTTATTTGAAGCAGAAATAATATGTGAATGCTTCATTGAGTATAATTCCAACTGGTAACTATGCACTTCGTCCGAGCACATTATCGCACATGTCATGCAAGCCATCTTAAATGACTACCTAAACTGTCATTTGGCAACTTAAAAAGCTGCCAGGGTTGTCCGGCTGGCAACAGGGAAAAAAAGTTAAGTGAGAGCCCTGCCAATCCTTCTCTCCAGAAATGCTGCCTGACCCACTGAGTTCCTCCAGCTTTTTGTGTCTATCTATGGAAAACAAAGCTTTTCACTTTCAAAATCAGGACCTTCCCCACATTACAACACCAGATTGTCCCCACATTACAACACCAGACTGTCCCCACATTACACCAGACTGTCCCCACATTACAACACCAGACTGTCCCCACATTACAACACCAGATTGTCCCCACATTACAACACCAGAATGTCCCCACATTACAACACCAGACTGTCCCCACATTACAACACCAGACTGTCCCCACATTACAACACCAGACTGTCCCCACACTACACCAGATTGTCCCCACATTACACCAGACTGTCCCCACATTACACCAGACTGTCCCCACATTACACCAGACTGTCCCCACATTACACCAGACTGTCCCTACATTACACCAGACTGTCCCCACATTACAACACCAGACTGTCCCCACATTACACCAGACTGTCCCCACATTACACCAGACTGTCCCCACATTACACCAGACTGTCCCCACATTACACCAGACTGTCCCTACATTACACCAGACTGTCCCCACATTACACCAGATTGTCCCCACATTACAACACCAGACTGTCCCCACATTACACCAGACTGTCCCCACATTACAGCAGACTGTCCCCACATTACACCAGACTGTCCCCACATTACACCAGACTGTCCCCACATTACAACACCAGATTGTCCCCACATTACAACACCAGACTGTCCCCACATTACGCTGCAGAGAAATTGCCAGCTATGTGAAGCCCACACATGGACAAATCCAACAGTGTTATTCACTGCATCGTCAGTTCTTATCCAGACATTCGGAGGGGCAGTAAGAATGTTATCAAATGGGTTTGTTCACCAAAACCCTCCACTCAATGTTGGGCTTCAGCTGAAACACCTGGCAGTGAACGGCAACCCCAGTCCGAACACAGACCAACGAGGTGAACTGCGTAAATGTGCAGAGGAAAGACCAACTACTTTATCACCAAGGCAGCAGTTGTGGCCTCAGGAAATGGGAGTGAAACCGATGCAAATCCAGCTTCATAATTCTCCACTGACTAATCGTATTCAAAGGAAGTTGGTTGAGGATGTTGGGAAGTCACAGTACACGGTCACAAATGTAAGAGTCCTTCAAGGCAGGGTCCGATACACAACGGCCTCATCGCTGACCTTCCTTAATGTTGAATCTTGTCCACAGATTGCACAACATTCAATTCCATATGCAACTGTTCAGAGAATGAAGCAGTCCTTGCCACATACAACCACACCCAAGATACAAAAACACTAAATGCTGGAAAACCCATCAGGTCGGAACATCCTGATGAAAGGTGGCATATCCAGAACATTGGCACTTTCTGATTCTACACACACCGCCTGACCAACTGACTTTTCCCCAAACACTTTGTTTTTATATCGGATTTCCTGCATTTGCAGCTTGTTTTGATTCTCAACACCTGTACACGATTGGCTGGTACGTGGCAAGTTGAAACAAAGGCCACACAAGGGTCAGGACATGTCCCTTTCCAGCTAAAACCTCTGACCACACGCCCTTTCTCAACGGCATTACTGTGGCACAGGCCCACACCAATAGCATCTGGGGAGTTAACCTTGACCAGAAATTCAACTAGAGCTGCTACTGAATACCGTGACACTTAAAATAACCCAGCACATTGTGTCCCTATAAAATAATACTATGGTTTCCTGCCCTGTGGGTTTGAAGAGTGGCTCTTCATTGGTCCGTAACATCAC
The DNA here is from genome assembly GCA_038087875.1 of Malacoraja senta. Classification (NCBI taxonomy): domain Eukaryota; kingdom Metazoa; phylum Chordata; class Chondrichthyes; order Rajiformes; family Rajidae; genus Malacoraja; species Malacoraja senta. Next base: position 280,206 of record JAXLNO010000079.1, on the reverse strand, counting down.
TGCTCCTTCATCCAAGAAGGTTAGCAGCATGAATACAGTCAGTTAGTGATCAGCAAATAGAGCCATGTAGGTTTGTTAGTGGAGAGAGAGAATGCTTCACAGCTATCTAGGAATCTTAAATTAGAAAAATAAAGTTTGCATCATATGGATTACCAGCTTTATTTAACCACAGAAATGTTCTAAATTACACAATCTATGATCAAGTCGAAGACTGCAGAATTATACACGCCTGTCCAAAATGAATACTCTATCTGAAACAAACATTTGTTTAAACTGTGATCTTGTTTGAGCATGCAGTACACAGCTGGATTCAGAGTTACCTTCACTCAAACTTGCCTCCGACTGTGGAATTTCCTACCCCCGAGAACAAAGGTGGACAGTTCTGGTCTAAATCGCTCTCTCTAGATCCTTGGAAATCAGCAGAATATTTGCATCACTCTCTTTTTAGCTTTCAGGCTTCCAGCATATTTTGAATTTTGCTTTTCTTTCTTTCACTTTTGCATATTAAATCTGATTCTCAGAACCTTATTTCCCATAAATTATTTTTAGTTGAGAAATATAAAAACCTCAGGACGTACTAAGTATTATTTATTTATCAGTGCCCAATTTCCTACCTGAAATTTGGTGCGGAGGCCCATTCGAGAGCTAGGCAGGCGAGATCCACGGCTGCATAGACCAGCAGAAAGAAGATGGTCACGATTCCAGCAATTGTATTCAGTTTGCCCGTAAACAACACCAGCTGTGAAAGCAACAGATATATTTTAATACCAATGTGTATTAGTGAGTATTCACGAAATTGTGCATCCAAATAATGATCCGATGACAATAATTGTGAAAGTGTTTCCATGAAATGGCACGGACCATTTGCCTCTGGCTTATTCAAGGAGACATTTTAAAAAGGTCAAGAATTCTTTTCTCAGTTGTAATCTTAATAACACACTGTGTGCCAAAGGGCATTGGGTATTAAGGCGAATGATGGAGTACTGCTGTGAGTCATTGTACATTATACAAATACATCACTGGCCACAAATTAGATTATATATTATGGTGATGTTCAAACCACGTTTATCAACAAAGAAAAAATCCAATGAGTATCAGCGCAGACACATGTAGTTCTGCATGAGATGCAACCATGCCAACATTGCTCACCGCCAATCCCTGCACAAAACATGACCTTGATGACACGTTACATTTCCCTTTCGTGAGCAACAATCGTTACCCTTTAAGTATCCGTTTGCAGCAGTAGTTTCACATCCCACCCATCCACCTTCTAATCTTCTAAAATGCTGCCTGTCCCGCTGAGTTATTCCAGCTTTTTGTGTCTATCTTCCAATCTTTTTAACCTAGTTTTTTATTCCATTTGTAAACATCTTAAATGTTTGCATCTCTTTGACAACTCACCAATTATTGCAAGCAATTGATTATTTAATTACAGCTCATTGAATTATCTCTTGGCCTTTGTAGCTTTAATTTGAAGAGTCCCAGCATACAGTTATAGCCAGTTCACTTCCAATAATACCCCACCTCTGAAAATTGCCCCCAGTGGTAGTATGAAAATTATAATTCTAGAGTTAGAAAGTTAACTGAGGTGGAAAATGCATTCTTCTCTCACGAGTCTCTAATGATTAGATTCAAAGTTTTTCTGATGTCAATGAGAACAACCTCCTCAGTTTCCTTCAGCACAGGACTTAATGAAAAAGGGGCGTTTTCCACACTGACTGACTGCCTTCATTCCTACTACATTAAGTCTGAATTCCCTGGTGAGCTTTAGTGTGGACAGCCGAATGATACTTGCTTTTGGTAATCCCAATATTGACAATCTCTTGAATTAGTACCTCCAAGATCCCTCCTTATTTGGATTAGAAATGGACCAGAGAATTTGTGCCTTAAAATTATGTTTATTTATTTTAGCACAGATTCCAATAACATGGACCAATTAGATCAATCAGATTCAGGAACAACTTCGTCCCCTTTGTTATCTGTCCTTCCATAAGCTAGGGTACTGTCCGATTCATCTCTACCCCATTGCGGACGTTGGACTTTGTCTCTGGAACGGATGCCCTACAATGCTGAGAACTATATTCTGCACTCTCCCCCTTTGCTCTACCTACTGTACTTGAGTTGGGCTTGATTGTATTTATGTATAGTATTATATGATCTGTTGGCATATCATGCTAAACAAAGCTTTTCACTGTATCTCAGTCCACGTGACAATAATAAACCAATAATAATGGTTGATTTTTTCCCAGCAATCTTCTGATTGCTGTTACTTTTACAAAGTGAATGAAATTAGGTGATGTTTTATACTGACGTCTTGATTTGTTTTATACAGAAATAGTGACTATGGCACCAATTTCTTTTAAAATGACTACACAGGACAAAGACCACTGTGAATTTTATCGTGAGAATTAACTGGGAATCAGAGGAGAGGAACTGAAGGAACTAGAGCTTTATGATCTTTGGGGTCGACAACCTTCAGATGGTGTAGAGAAGTCGGTGACAATGGTGCATGTTGAATGAGGTTAAAAGGGGCATGGGTTGGGGGACACACCACTTTAACAGGATTTTAAACTGCAGTCAAAGTGCAGAACAAAAAACAAAATAACATTTGCATAATTTATTTCCACCACTGATTTGAATGTTGCATTCTCCAACTGTCTTGGGATCTAATTGATTGAGGCATTTCATGGCTGGTGGCACTCCATGCCACTGGGCAGGGTGCTATTAGAATTCATGACAGGAATAACAACTTGTGACCCTTTCCAAAGGCTTCAATTAATCAACTGGACCAGAGCTATGAATATTAAGAGCATTTTGCATCCATTTTCAATGCTTGCATGAGGGTCACCTCTGGTAGACAACTCTGAGAATGCAATTAACGTAATTATCCAAAAATTCAATCAGGGCAGGGCGTATGGTTATATCTCGAGCTATTCCAGCTTTTCAAATCCTGCTACAAGAAATGCACCATGGAATGTTAAGTCGGGTGAGGCAGCATCTATGGAGCGAAGGAATAGGTGGAGTTTCAGGTCGAGACCTGTCTGAAGAAGGGTGTTGACCCAAAACGTTGCCTATTCCTTTTCTCCATAGATGCTGCCTCACCCGCTGAGTTTCTCCAGCATTTTTGTCTACCTTCGATTTTTCCAGCATCTGTGGTACTTTCTTAAACATGGAATGTTAAGTCTATCATTTTTAAAACGCTAAAAATTGGATCTTGCAAGCCGTTTAAAAAAAGTTATAGATCAAATCTTCCACCGTTTCAGTTTTAGGCCAGCAACTGTGTCAATTTTCAGCAACTAATAAATTGGAATTTCTTCTGGATTGACAATTGCAGGTTTAAAATTGCATTAATTTTCCATGAGTCCACAGGTGGTAAATATAGTTGCAAGCCCGTTCTAGATGTTGACTCATCGTGAAGACTTGTCCTACTTTCCAACAGAGGCAGCAGCACAGGTTTGAACATATACGGAGAAGCAAATTCCTCATGAAGTGAATCAGAGTTCAGATATAAGTGAACACTTTAGTTAAAGCAATGTTGACATCTAAACAGAAGACACAAAGTGCTGGAGTAACTTAGCGGGTCAGGCAGCATCTGTGGAGAACATGGATAGGTGATGTTTCACAGAGTGCTGGAGTAACTCAGCGGGTCAGGCAGCATCCGTGGAGAACATGGATAGGTGACGTTTCAGGTTGGGATCCTTCTTCAGACTAATTTGACATTTGAACAAAAACAAGTTGGACAATGTGTCTGGACTTTAGCGTTTCAAATGGACGCTGATTATTTGGATGGTTTTACAAAGTTTTCATTTCGGTTCTCCAACCCTTCTGGCTTTTCTGCAAGTGTCTCCAACTCTCAATTTTTGTCTGATCTTTTAATTGACAAGTTAGATGAAATGTAAATCAGCATTTAAAATGCAAATCGCAGTACCTGCCTCAAGTACCTCCTCCAGTAGCTCAATCTTTTCACCCACCACATCCATGTGCCAAGTTTCCCCTCAGGTTCCTTCCAAATCTTGCACCCCCCTCCCCCACCCCCACCACCCAAAACCTATGTCTTTTGTCTCTTGCCCAGAGTATGGAAATCAAGAACCACTGTGTGTTCACCTGATCAACGCATTGGAGTAGGGTAACTCTACCCCAATGAATGCCACGATCCTAACGGGAAAGTTATATAATCCATGAAAGAAATGTAGTGCACTGATGATTCTTGTAAATGCTTCTAAATTACAAATCTCAAAGGACTTCAGTTTGCAAAATGTTCAGAGAAAAATAATGATATAGCGAGCTTCAATAACCGGCTATTGGCTGACTCTACTTATTCAGGCAGTCAAAGAATTCCTACGTAAATGTGGTGATCTGAAACTGCAGTGTGGAGAGGCAAAAAATACGTCTTGGTGAAGCAGGTGTTAAATTGGGACGAATGCCTGGAGATGTCAAAATAGAGACAAATTAATATTACCAGACACATTCATCATTAGTGCAACATAATGAAATTACACAAGACCCGACGGTAACATTGAGAATGGTTATCTTTACTTGACTGGACCATGTCATTTACTCTGCACGCCAGTTTTACATTTATCATTCATTTCATTTCCTCGCAGAGTAAGGGCCAAATGAGTGACACGAGGCTTTCAAATCTCTGGTGGCTTAGAACAACTTATTAGGTTCTGAAAATGATTGGCAATTCACTGCTGCAAAGAGCAATTTCTTATAGTGCTTTTTGTTCCATCATTTAAACAAGAGGAATTTTTAGTTCATTTTAATCTTCAAAGTGCACAATATATGTTTAAATGCAAAGCAAAACTAAGTCTCTTGATTTTAAAACCTGCGACACATTTATATTGCTGCAAAGCATTTACATCTCCAGACTTTGAAAAATTACAGTAAGATCATGCTCCCTAAATATAACATCCTAATGGCAGAAGCTGTAATGTTGCTAATCCGAATGTGTGGAAGTGAATAATTACATTCTAACATGGTATTCTCTGCCTCTAGAAATTAACAACAGACTAACATTTTGAAATCCAGATCAACCAGAGGCTGTATTTACAACATGCAAGCTGACAAGCATTTGAAATGGGTTTCCCCTGGATAACCATAAACAATTTGTACATAGCGGCCCTAAACACCAATATGGATTTAAATGAAGCACAGGAATTCTAAACAAAATAAAACTGAGCAAAATACTTGTCATTTATCATCCTAACATATGCTAGTCTGTTCTTTAATCAGATGACATAAAAATTATAAATAGAACCATAAAAATGTTTGCATATTAGGAAAACAAAGATTATGTTCTTTCATGGAGGCAAAGATTTTAATAAGGGATAATTTGTTCAATTTTATGATCCCACATTACAGAAATCTTTGCCTGCATCACATTCCTCTTCTACCTTTTAATGCTTTTCATAAAGGCACTTGGGTAATATCCTCTGGCATGCTGTGATTTTCATACACTCCAGAGCAACCTGTGAAGAACTCAGTGTCTACCCCATTTTACATGAAGCTTCTTTCTTTACTTGACTGGAATAAACCTGAATCATTTCAAAATAAATGTCTCTGTCCTTGCTACACAAAAGTCTCTTATCAGCGCATTAAATATAGAGAAAATATAGGTAGACACAAAATGCTGGAGAAACTCAGCGGGTGCGGCAGCATCTATGGAGAGAAGGAATTAGCGATGTTTCGGGTCAAGACCCTTCTTCAGGTTGCGACCCGAAACATCGCCAATTCCTTCCCTCCATAGATGCTGCCTCACCCGCTGAGTTTTTCCAGCATTTTGTGTCTACCTTCGATTTTACCAGCATCTGCAGTTCTTTCTTGGAGAAGATATCTATATTACTAAAAGTAAGATCTTGACCACTTCCTGTTTTTCTGTTTCATGATTTTAGAAAAAACGCTGCCACTTACGGCTGTGATTTTTGGCCAGCTTACACAGAGACCCCTTCCGCTGTGCAGGACAAGAGGATTTTTCCCATCGGTGAACCATAAAAGAGTTATTAATGTTTTAAAAATGTTGACATTCTCTCTGCTGCCCCTGCTGGTGGGAGGGGGAGGGACTATAAAACCCGGAAGTGTTGTGTCTCAGTCAGTCTCTGCAAGATGGGGGGAAGTGAGAGGGTCACGTCTCTCAGTCTGAGCCATGAATAACACAATGCATTTCTACTAAACTGTGAGTGTGGTTTTACTGACCTTGAGTGCCCTTAATGTGGTTTGAAATGGCTGGTGGCGTTTTGGGTTGAAGTAAGAGCACTGCAAATGGCTGGAGGGGTTTTGGGTCGAAGTAAAAGCACTGCAAATGGCTGGCGGGGTTTTGGGTTGAAGTAAAAGCACTGCAAATGGCTGGTGGCGGTTTGAGTTGAAGTAAAAGCACTGCAAATGGTTGGTGGTCTAAACTTGACAACTTCCTGTTTGCACTGTATATTGATTTTAGATAAATCACACTTACGGCTGTGATTTTTGGCCATCTTACTCAGTCCCCCTCCGCTCATCAGGTGCAGAGGATTCTTCCCATCAATGAAAAATAAAAGTGTTATTAGTGTTTAAAAAATGTTGAGAATCTCTCTCCTGTCAATCACGCCATGAAGGCCACACCTTTTCCAGTGGGAGGGATTATAAAACCCGGAAGTGTGGGTGTGGCTCAGTCTCTGCATGATGGGGGAGGGAGAGGTCACGACTCTGTCTGAGCTGTGAATCAACTGAACACACTGAATGTCTACTGAATTGTGAGTGTGGTGTTTTGTGTGGTTTTATGGTGGTTTCACCCTGCTTGAAATGGTATGAAACTGCATTTGAATGTGGTGGCCTTGCACCCTGCATGAAATGGTATGAAACTGCATTTGAATTTGGTGGCCTTGCGCCCTGCTTGAAGTGGTATGAAACTGCACTTGAATTCGGTGGCCTTGCACCCTGCTTGAAGTGGTAGGAAACTGCACTTGAATTTGGTGGTCTTGCACCCTGCTTGAAGTGGTATGAAACTGCACTTGAATTTGGTGGCCTTGCACCCTGCTTGAAGTGGTAAGAAACTGCACTTGAATTTGGTGGCCTTGCACCCTGCTTGAAATGGTAGGAAAATGGATTTGAATTTCGTGGCCTTGCACCCTACTTGAAATGGAATTTCAAAGAATCGCCGCGAGTCAACTGCTAGCCCACCAGCCGTGAGTGAGCTGCCAGCACATCAGGCTTGAGGGACTGAGCTGCCACCCCAAGAATCCATTTGCCCCACAATATCCATACTAGCCCTCTGGAGACCAGTCCCTTCAGCCCACAACACCCATACCAGCGCTCCAGAAAGCCCCACCCCCCCCACTGGCCACCAATATTGGAATTGGTGGAGAGGTGGAATATTGTGTTGGGGGACCAGCCCTCCCATGTGAACATGGGACCCAACGGGTCCCACTTAGTCTAGTATATACATAAATATATCCCTGGAGCAGGATGACCTTGGGGCTAAGGAATTAAACCCGTTAGAGTTAAATTATGAGAACTCTTTCATGTATGACCAAGATGATAATTATATTTCATCCAAAAGTAAAATAACCTCACACCTACGTAATAACTCAAGTGGCATCAGTAATATTGCAAAATGTATGAACTATTACATTTTAAAGCCCAAAATTCTTTCACATATGAAAAAAGAATCAGGTTCTGGTTATGTAACAAGGATAGTTAGGAATGTCTTATTACTGGAATGGTAGCTCACCATGCTGGCACCTCTATGTTTGACCTGGATATGAAGACAGTGAGAGGTCGGTGGGAAAGGATGGGTGAAGGTGGACTGAACAATTCAACAGATGGTGCAACTCACAGATGTCTCAACGAGGTCAAATTCAAATGAATGAAACTGCTTTCACCAATGGGCAAGGCTGACTTTACTGTTGGCCCTCTCAGAAGCTGAATGAACACTGGGAAACATACTTTATTCTGTCGTCCTTCCCCCGTGGAAAAAAACTGGCCTCAAAGCTTTTGATATTTCAAAATGTTCTCAATTCTTTCTGGAGAAAGCAGTGACAGAAAATGCTTCCACTTCAACCTACATATGTACTGTTCCTCTTGAAACTTGATTCCTATTTTCCCTGTAGATTGCTTCACACCCAAAGGCATATAAATGTACAAATTACTTTGTAATGTTAATTATCGTAGTATTTTACTGCAGCTCCTGGCTATAATGTTTAGGAGTGGTCATGTGGTTACTTACAGAAGAAAGGTTCTTTTATGACCAGCACACGGGCAAAGAGAACCATTCTTGTTCTTCACAATTAATGTATTGGCAATATAAGCCAGCCACTGCTGAGTGAGAGACTATGGAATGATTTAAGCACATGGATGAGAAGTTTAAATTTGTGAATTGGGGGGGGGGGGGGGGGGGGGGGGTTAAACTGTAGTTCCAGAACATGGTGGTTGTGATACAGATTATTTGTTGGTTAAGACACCTCAAATTTTTGAGCAAAAGTATATTCAGGATGCAAAATGGAGCAGCCAGTCTCAAAATTCAGCCCGACCCATCGAGTCTACTCCCCCCTTTGATCGGGGCTGACCTATTTTTCTCTCTCAACCCCATTCTCCACCCCTTCCCCCATAACCTTTGACACCCTTACTAATCAAGAACCTGTCAATCTCTGCTTTCTAAAGATACCCAATGACTTGGCCTCCACAGTCGACTGTGGCAATGAATTCCACAGATTCACCACCCTCTAACTAAAGAAATTCCTCTTCATCTCCTTCTAAAGGTACGTCCTTTTATTCTGAGGCTGTGCCCTCTGGTCCTAGGCTCTCCCACATTGAATCAGCTCTGAGGTGATCTAGGCTGATGGTGGTAAGATGATGTCTGTGATACAAGGGTCACTCGGGCAGGAGGTACACCTTGGCTCTGGAAGAAAGGACATTGGACTGAAATGTTCATGTTGTTTCTTCCTCTACAGCCTATCTCACACACTCTCACCATTTATATGTATGTAAATGAAGAGGTCAGCATCCTGCAAAAGATGATTATCTCTGCTCTCTCGATCGTGAAATGATCCCAAGACCCATCTCAGGGCAGAATAGATCAAACATTAAAATAAACATTCTGCAGGGCCGTTCCTGCTTTCATTACATCATCACCAACGCTGTCACCAATCTGTAGCAGCATTTGATTAACGAGAGATTTGACTTCAAACCCATAGGCCCCTGGGCACTGCCACTTCCAACTGCTCCAGCCAATTATTTCTGACCAATGAAAGTGGGCGACCTTTCTCCAGCAAACAATTATTGGCTGTCACTAGAATCACGGAACATCTGCAAATCCACTGCTGAAGATTTCATGTTTTTTTTCACCCCATTCAATCCCCTAAATGGGCAGTGTTTTGTTGCATCTCAAGAGGACAGCAAAGCAAAGTACTGCAGGAAATCAGTGGGTCAGGCAGCATCAGTGGAAGGAATGGGCAGATTATGTTTTGAGTCAAACTAAAGAAGGGTCCCAACCCGAAACATTGTCAGTCCATTCCCACACAGATGCTGGCTGACACGCTGAGTTCCTCCAGCACTTTGCGTTCACTCAAGATTCTAGATCCTGCAATTTCTTGTGTCTACAAAAAGCTGTGATGAGGGGAAAGTGACTGAAAGAGATGAGCCACTCTGGAAAAACAGGCAAGGTATAACAAGATCCCGTTCATTTAATTTACTGCAGCCAAAAACAAAGACTGCTCTGCAATCTGGTGACCAGCAATTCTTCATCAAAACAGCTTCACAATGAAAATACCTGATGAGATAGCCAGCCTGTTGTATTTGTTTTTTACCTGGAATGCAGTGTTGCAGTGCTAATTTTTTAGGTGCCGGAGCTGTCAAACAGGGACGACATTTCAGGTTTTGCTTAGTGGGGGGGGGGGGGGGGGGGCAAATAGTCCCAAGAGGGTCAAACAAGATTATAGCCTATCACTACATCCCAGTGTATAACTAGTACAATAAAACATATAATACTTAATTTAATATCACAAAATTGCCATCACTAATTATCATGAAATATAATTATCAAGCAAGTAAAGAAAAAGACGGTAATCATGTATCTTACCAATTTACAAGTAATTACCTAATTACCAAATGCCACCAATAAGAAGTTTCACAATAATTTCCACAAAGGCTCAGGCGTAATATGTGTTTGGGGGTCTGAAGCAACTCCTGTCCTGGTGTCTGTCGTCTGCTCGTCTGTGGTAACGCAGCCATGATGTGACGTAGGGCTCAGGATTCCACTGAACCAGACAAGGTCCGTGTAGTTTAACAAACATAAGTGCTGATACATGATTTATGAGAATTCTTGAGCGTGTTGGTGTTATTGTTCATGTGACTGAATCCCTTCTCACACTCAGCAGTACTAATAGGAATAACGTGAACAGCTCAGTAATGGGCGTATATCTTGGAGGATGCGGCATCAACAATCTTCCACGTAATCTCTGAAGGCATTTATTACAGAGGAAGAAGAAAGCTTAAACCTCTTGCAGAGATGATATTGCAGCTTCTCCATAATTAGGTGGTATTTCAGCAGGACAACAGCATTTATCAAGGACACACAATTCATTTAGCAGGGATTTATACATACTCTAAGGTTCAGAAGAATGAGAACCTTTCAAGGATGTTGTGGTGAACATACGGTGCTGCAAATTGTTTATAAGACCAGTAAGAAACTGTTGATAATTAATGGAGATGATTTTGTTGTTGCTTGTTAAGGTAATTTCTCCAAACTTCCCTTTTTCAACTGCCTCTTGAGCTAGAGTATTTGTACCAGTTGGCTCTATCAGTCCATGCAGTGATCTTATGCTCCGTTGGATCAGCTTGTCTGCATAAACAATCGGAGTGCCTTTCTGTAAACACTCTGACAGTAAACCAAGTTCATGCAACATGTCATACATTAGAGCTAAATCCAATAGAAACTGTTCTGAAGAGAGTCTTGTCAACAGACCTTCATTCGTTTTTCTGTCACTCCCAGATCTTGTTTCACCCTTCATTGCTTTTTCAAAATGAAGACACTGCTTCATAATTTTGCCACACTGCTGAAACTGTTCGAAAAGAGCTACCCACCTGGTGCCCAGAACACGGCCTATTTTGCAAATTTGGCGTTCTAGTTAAGAGGCACATTCTGACAGTTCCTTTTGATGTCGAGGTGATCTACTGTAACCATTTGTCCATCAATGATCGAAAATGATTAATTCCATGAACTTCTCTCACCGAATCATCACATCAGGGTAGTTTCCCTTGAGAATTGTAGTAACACCAGACTTGACACCAAGCATTACGCTCGCCCCATCACTAGCTAATGCTACAAGGTTCAGTTTCAAGTAAGAGTCATCAAACCCATGGTTACTGAGACAGTTCCATAGATGCTTAGTAATAGTTGCAGCTTTCTGATCAGGCAGTTCAATTAGAAACATAAAATGGGGGTCACCTTCCTTATCACTTTCACATTTCAAATAAACTATTAGGGCGGTCTTGATGCTCAGGCTTGTTGTTTCACCAATGAGAACAGAAATTTTGCCATTTATCTGCGGGATATGCTGGCTTTTTTTTTCATATTAATGGCTATGTGGTTAATGATCTCCGTAGCACTAGTGCGGGAATGCAATCCAATTCCAATGTCAATACCATCTTTGTTATGAAGTTCCAGTAAGCCAAAGTGATCAGAGTATGGTCCGTCATTCTGAGCTAAATAATATGCAGAACAAAAAATTGAAGGTTGCCTTTAGTTGCGAAGCATTCATGGTGTGACGTAATTTTCCAAGAGCATCTTCACTAGCTGTATTTACAACACATAGAGCAGCAGTGTGAGCTTTTGATAGTTTGTGATCAACAATTTTTTTTCTGAGAGACTTCATGCGTGTACTTCGATAGACAATAGACAATAAGTGCAGGAGTAGGCCATTCGGCCCTTCGAGCAGCACCGCCATTCAATGTGATCATGGCTGATCATCCCCAATCAGTACCCCGTTCCTGCCTTCTCCCATATCCCCTGACTCCGCTATTTTTAAGAGCCCTATCCAGCTCTCTTGAAAACATCCAGAGAACCTGCCTCCACCGCCCTCTGAGGCAGAGAATTTCACAGACTCACCACATTCTGTGAGAAAAAGTATTTCCTCGTCTCCGTTCTAAATGGCTTACTCCTTATTCTTAAACTGTGGCCCCTGGTTCTGGACTCCCCAACATCAGGAACATGTTTCCTGCCTCTAGCGTGTCCAAACCCATAACAATCTTATATGTTTCAATGAGATCCCCTCTCATCTTTCTAAACTCCAGAGTGTACAAGCCCAGCTGCTCCATTCTCTCAGCATATGACAGTCCCGCCATCCCGGGAATTAACCTTGTAAACCTACGCTGCACTCCCTCAATAGCAAGAATGTCCTTCCTCAAATTAGGGGACCAAAACTGCACACAATACTCCAGGTGTGGTCTCACTAGGGCTCTGCACAACTGCAGAAGGACCTCTTTGGTCGATATTCGATTCCTGTTGTTATAAAGGCCAACATGCCATTCACTTTTTCACTGCCTATTGTACCTGCATGCTTACTTTCATAGACTGATGAACAAGGACCCCCAGATCCCGTTGTACTTCCCCTTTCCCAACTTGACACCATTTAGATTTGTAATCTGCTTCCTGTTTTTGTTACCAAAGTGGATAACCTCACATTTATCCGCATTAAACTTCATCTGCCATGCATCTGCCCACTCCCCCAACTGTCAGTCACCCTGCATTCTCATAGCATCCTCCTCACAGTTCACACTGCCACCCAGCTTTGTCTCATCTGCAAATTTGTTAATGTTACTTTGAATCCCTTCATCCAAATCATTGATATATATTGTACATAGCTGCGGTCCCAGCACCGAGCCTTGCGGTACCCCACTAGTCACTGCCTGCCATTCGGAAGGGACCCATTAATCCCTACTCTTTGTTTCTGTCTGCCAACCAATTCTCTATCCATGTCAGCACTCTACCCCAATACCATGTGCCCTAATTTTGCCCACTAATCTCCTATGTGGGACCTTATCAAATGCTTTCTGAAAGTCCAGGTACACTACATCCACTGGCTCTCTCTTGTCCATTTTCCTAGTTACATCTTCAAAAATTCCAGAAGATTAGTCAAGCATGATTTCCCCTTCGTAAATCCATGCTGACTCGGACCGATCCTGTTACTGCTATCCAAATGTGCGGCTATTTCATCTTATATAATTGACTCCAGCATCTCCCCACCACCAATATCAGGCTAACTGGTCTATAATTCCCTGTTTTCTCTCTCCCGCCTTTCTTAAAAAGTGGGATAACATTAGGCTACCCTCCAATCCACAGGAACTGATCCTGAGTCTATAGAACATTGGAAAATTATCACCAATGCATCCACGATTTCTAGAGCCACTTCCTTAAGTACCCTGGATGCAGACCATCAGGCCCTGGGGATTTATCAGCCTTCAGTCCCATCAGTCAATCTAACTCATTTCCTGCCTAATGTGGATTTCCTTCAGTTTCCTCCGTCACCCCAGATCCTCTGGCCACTACTATATCAGGAAGATTGTTTGTGTCCTCCTTAGTGAAGACAGATCCAAAGTACTGTTCAACTCACTGCCATTTCCTTGTATCCCCATAATAAATTCACCTTTTTCGATCTTCAAGGGTCCAACTTGGGTCTTAACTATTTTTTCCTCTTCACATACTAAAGAAGCTTTTACTATCCTGCTTTATATTCTGGCTGGCTTACCTTCGTACCTCATCTTTTCTCCCCGTATTGTATTTTTAGTTATCTTCTGTTCTTTAAACATTACCCAATCCTCTTGCTTCCCACTCATCTTTGCTACGTTGTACTTCTTCGCTATAATTTTTTATATATCGATCGGCTCCATAATAGGATATTTGCCATTCATTTGACAGCCTCAAACCCTCAGAAGCAAAAAAGTGTCAGATTGCTTCTGCTTGCACAAACTTTACACCCATATAACAATTACAGCACGGAAACAGGCCATCTCGACCCTTCTAGTCCGTGCCGAACACGTATTCTCCCTAGTCCATATACCTGCGCTCAGACCATAACCCTCCATTCCTTTCCCGTCCATATAACTATCCAATTCATTTTTAAATGATAAAAACGAACCTGCCTCCACCACCTTCACTGAAGCTCATTCCACACAGCCACCACTCTCTGAGTAAAGAAGTTCCCCTCATGTTACCCCTAAACTTCTGTCCCTTAATTCTCAAGTCATGTCCCGCTGGTTTGAATCTTCCCTACTCTCAGTGGGAAAAGCTTATCACGTCAACTCTGTCTATCCCTCTCATCATTTTAAAGACCTCTATCAAGTCCCCCCTTAACCTTCTGCGCTCGAAAGAATAAAGACCTAACTTGTTCAACCTTTCTCTGTAACTTAGTTGCTGAAACCAGGCCACATTCTAGTAAATCTCCTCTGTACTCTCTCTATTTTTGTTGACATCCTTCCTATAATTAGGCGACCAAAATTGTACACCCATACTCCAGAATTGGCCTCACCAATGCTTGTACAATTTTAACATTACATCCCAACTTCTATACTCAATGCTCTGATTTATAAAGCAGCACACCAAAAGCTTTCTTTACCACCCTATCTACATGAGATTCCACTTTCAGGGAACTGTGCACAGTTATTCCAAGATCCCTCTGTTCACCTGCATTCTTCAATTCCCTACCATTTACCATGTACGTCCTATTTTGATTTGTCCTGCCAAGATGTAGCACCTCACACTTATCAGCATTAAACTCCATCTGCCATCTTTCAGCCCACTCTTCCAACCGGCATAGATCCCTCTGTAGACTTTGAAAATCTACTTCATTATCCACAGCCCCACCTATCTTAGTATCATCTGCATACTTACAAATCCAATTTACCACACCATCATCCAGATCGTTGATGTACATGACAAACAACAGTGGACCCAACACAGATCCCTGTGGCATCCACTAGTCACTGGCCTCCAACCTGACAAACAACCATCCACCATTACTCTCTGGCATCTCCATTCAGCCACTGTTGAATCCATCTTGCTACTCCACCATTAATACCCAACCATTGAACCTTCTTAACCAACCTTCGTGAGAACCTTGTCAAAGGCCTTACTGAAGTCCATATATACAACATCCACGGCTTACCCTCATCAATTTCGAGTAACCTCTTCAAAAAATTCAAGAAGATTAGTCAAACATGACCTTCCAGGCACAAATCCATGTTGACTGTTCCTAATCAGACCCTGTTTATCCAGATGCTTATATATATTATCTCTAAGTATCCTTTCCATTAATTTGCCCACCACTGACGTCAAACTAACAGGCCTATAATTGCTAGGTTTACTCTTCGACCCTTTTTAAACAATGGAACAACATGCGCAGTACGCAATCCTCCGGCACTATTGCCGTTTCTAATGACATTTGAATATTTCTGTCATAGCCCCTGCTATTTCTACACTAACTTCCCTCAATGTCCTAGGGAATATCCTGTCCGGACCTGGAGACTTATCCACTTTTATATTTCTCAAAGTGTCAGTACTTCCTCTTCTTTGTATCTCATAGTTTCTATAGCTACTCTACTTGTTTCCATTACCTCACATAATTCAATATCCTCTCCTTGGTGAATACCGAAGAAAAGAAATTGTTCAATATCTCCCCCATCTCTTTTGGCTCTGCAGATAGCTGTCCACTCTGACTCTCTAATGGACCAAGTTTATCCTCATTATCCTTTTGCTATTAATATAGCTGTAGAAACCCTTTGGATTTACTTCACCTTACTTGCCAAAGCAACCTCATATCTTCTTTAGCTTTTCTAATTTCTTTCTTAAGACTCTTTTATATTTTTTATACTCCTCAAGCACTCATTTACTCCATGCTGCCTATAATTATTGTAGATCTCTCTCTTTTTCCGAACTAAGTGTCCAATTTCCTTGAAAACCATGGCTCTTTCCAAATTTTACTATTCCCTTTCAACCGAACAGGGACATAAAGATTCTGTACTCTTAAAATTTCACCTTTAATGTCCTCCATTTCTCTTCCACATCTTTCCCATAAAACAAACTGTCCAATTTACTCCTTTTAAATCCTTTCGCATCTCCTCAAAGTTAGCCTTTCTCCAATCAAAAATCTCAACCCTAGGTCCAGTTCTGACCCTCTCCATAATTATATTGAAACTAATGGTATTGTGATCACTGGTCCCGAACTGTTCCCCAACGCATACCTCTGCCACCTGACCCGTCTCATTCCTAACAGGAGGTCCAGCACTATCTTGCACACATTTTACAAACTCCAAACCATCCAGCCCTTTTACAGAATGTGTTTCCAGTCTATGTGTGGAAAATTGAAATCTCCCACAATCACTACCTTGTGCTTACTACTAATATCTGCTATCTCCTTACATATTTGCTCTTCCAATTCTCGCTCCCCATTGGCGGTCTATATACACCCTATGAGTGTTGCTACCCCTTTCCCATTTCTCAATTCACCCAAATAGCCTCCCTAGAAGAGCCCTCTAATCTATCCTGCCAAAGCACTGCTGTAATATCTTCCCTGATAAGCATGCAACACCTCCACCTCTTGCCCCTCCAATTCTATCACACCTGAAGCAACGAAATCCTGAATATTTAGTTTCTAATCACAGCCCTCCTGCAACCATGTTTCACTGATCGCCACAACATCATACTTCCAGGTGTCAATCCAGGCTTTAAGTTCATCCACCTTTCTTACAATGCTCCTAGCATTAAAATATACACATTTAAGAAACCCACCCTCTCTTATTCTCTGTTTATTGTCTTTTTCTTCTCTCTCCCCTACATTTTGGGTCAGAGTGCTTCCATTCTCTGCCTCCTGCCTCACACACTGACTGCTAGCTTTCCCCAATTTGAGTCCCTCCCCCCAACCATACCAGTTTAAAGCCCAAGTTTATTATTCTTGCAGTCTAACCAGGGATAAGCTTCTTCTTTTCTTCCACATTTCTTCAGTGCAAACACCTGAGCAGGGATACAAGCCTGACTTCAAAACATCATTACTTTCAGAACTAGATTGGACCCAGTTAGAAAATTTGAACTAGAAGCAGACGAAACCAGCTTTTGTCACGTTTACTATTATCAGTCTCTTGTACGTTATTCTTGTTACACTCCTACACTTGTTTGTTTCCGAAAGAAAGTTAACGTTGTTTGCGTAGAAGCCATAGGGGTGTCGATACTCACAATATCCTCACACGTGGGGTATTACGTGGTTAGACCAATACAAATCCTGTTTAGTTTTAGATATATAAAAAGTTAAAGATGGTTGAATCTTTACATAAATTATTATCTTATCTACCTCAACCTTCGCTTCTGTAAAATCCGCTTGATTTAATATGCGGCCGCTGTTAAACTCCCCGCTAATTAAAATTCCCCGCTGTTTATTTTAGCATTTTATTTACAGAGGTGCTGGCCCGGCACCAACTCGCACAGACTCTCCCGCAGCTCTGGGCTTTTACACATACACACTCGCTCGCCCGCCCGCCCGCTCGCTCACTCACTCACTCACTCACTCGCCCGCTCACTCACTCACCCACCCGCCCACTCACTCACTCACTCACCCACCCCGCCCGCCCACTCACTCACCCGCCCACTCACTCACTCTCACCCGCCCGCTCGCCCGCTCACTCACTCACCCACCCACCCGCCCACTCACTCACTCACCCACCCGCCCGCCCACTCACTCACCCGCCCACTCACTCACTCTCACCCGCCCGCTCGCCCGCTCACTCACTCACCCACCCGCCCACTCACTCACTCACTCACCCACCCGCCCGCCCACTCACTCACCCGCCCACTCACCCACTCACCCGCCCACTCACTCACCCGCCCGCCCACCCACCCACTCACCCGCCCACTCACTCACCCGCCCACCCACCCACCCACTCACTCACCCGCTCACTCACTCACCCACCCGCCCACTCACTCACTCACCCGCCCACTCACTCACCCGCCCACTCACTCACCCGCCCACCCACCCACCCACTCACTCACCCGCCCACTCACTCACCCGCCCGCCCGCTCACTCACTCACCCACCCGCCCCACTCACTCACCCGCCCGCTCACTCACCCGCCCACCCACCCGCTCACTCACTCACCCACCCGCCCACTCACTCACCCACCCGCCCGCTCACTCACCCGCCCACCCACCCACCCACTCACCCGCCCACCCACCCACCCACTCACTCACTCACCCGCCCCACTCACTCACTCACTCACCCGCCCACTCACCCACCCACCCACTCACTCACTCACCCGCCCACTCACTCACTCACTCACTCACCCGCCCACTCACTCACCCACCCGCCCACTCACTCACCCGCTCACTCACTCACTCACCCGCCCACTCACTCACCCGCCCGCCCGCTCACTCACTCACCCGCCCACTCACTCACTCACCCGCCCACTCACTCACTCACTCACCCGCCCACTCACTCACCCACCCGCCCACTCACTCACCCGCCCGCTCACTCACTCACCCACTCACTCACTCACCCACTCACTCACCCACTCACTCACTCACTCACCCGCCCACTCACTCACCCACCCGCTCACTCACTCACCCGCCCACTCACTCACTCACCCGCCCACTCACCCACTCACTCACGCCCACTCACTCACCCACCCGCCCACTCACTCACCCGCCCGCTCACTCACTCACCCACTCACTCACCCGCCCGCTCACTCACTCACCTCACCCGCCCACTCACTCACCCGCCCCGCCCGCTCACTCACTCACCCGCCCACTCACTCACCCGCCCACTCACTCACTCACTCACCCGCCCACTCACTCACCCACCCGCCCACTCACTCACTCACCCACTCACACTCACTCACCCGCCCACTCACTCACTCACTCACCCGCCCACTCACTCACTCACTCACCCCGCCCACTCACTCACCCACCCGCCCACTCACTCCTCACCCCTCACTCACCCACTCACTCACTCACCCGCCCACTCACTCACCCACCCGCCCACTCACTCACTCACCCACCCGCCCACTCACTCGCCCGCCCGCTCACTCACTCACCCACTCACTCACTCACCCACTCACTCACTCACCCACCCGCCCACTCACTCACCCGCCCGCTCACTCACCCGCCCACCCACCCACCCACTCACTCACTCACCCGCCCACTCACTCACCCGCCCGCCCGCTCACTCACTCACCCGCCCACTCACTCACTCACCCGCCCACCCACCCACTCACTCACCCGCCCACTCACTCACCCGCCCGCCCGCTCACTCACTCACCCGCCCCACCCACCCACTCACTCACCCGCCCACTCACCCGCCCACTCACTCACCCGCCCGCCCGCTCACTCACTCACCCGCCCGCCCGCTCACTCACTCACCCGCCCACTCACTCACTCACCCGCCCACTCACTCACTCACCCACCCGCCCACTCACTCACTCACCCGCCCACTCACCCGCCCACTCACTCACCCGCCCGCCCGCTCACTCACTCACCCGCCCACTCACTCACTCACCCACCCGCCCGCTCACTCACTCACCCGCCCACTCACTCACTCACCCGCCCGCCCACTCACTCACTCACCCGCCACTCACTCACTCACTCACCCACCCGCCCGCCCACTCACTCACCCGCCCACTCACTCACTCTCACCCGCCCGCTCGCCCGCTCACTCACTCACCCACCCACCCGCCCACTCACTCACTCACCCACCCGCCCGCCCACTCACTCACCCGCCCACTCACTCACTCTCACCCGCCCGCTCGCCCGCTCACTCACTCACCCACCCGCCCACTCACTCACTCACTCACCCACCCGCCCGCCCACTCACTCACCCGCCCACTCACCCACTCACCCGCCCACTCACTCACCCGCCCGCCCACCCACCCACTCACTCACCCGCCCACTCACTCACCCGCCCACCCACCCACCCACTCACTCACCCGCTCACTCCACTCACCCACCCGCCCACTCACTCACTCACCCGCCCACTCACTCACCCGCCCACTCACTCACCCGCCCACCCACCCACCCACTCACTCACCCGCCCACTCACTCACCCGCCCGCCCGCTCACTCACTCACCCACCCGCCCACTCACTCACCCGCCCGCTCACTCACCCGCCCACCCACCCGCTCACTCACTCACCCACCCCGCCCACTCACTCACCCACCCGCCCGCTCACTCACCCGCCCACCCACCCACCCACTCACCCGCCCACCCACCCACCCACTCACTCACTCACCCGCCCACTCACTCACTCACTCACCCGCCCACTCACCCACCCACCCACTCACTCACTCACCCGCCCACTCACTCACTCACCCGCCCACTCACTCACTCACTCACTCACCCGCCCACTCACTCACCCACCCGCCCACTCACTCACCCGCTCACTCACTCACCCGCTCACTCACTCACTCACCCGCCCACTCACTCACCCGCCCGCCCGCTCACTCACTCACCCGCCCACTCACTCACTCACCCGCCCACTCACTCACTCACTCACCCGCCCACTCACTCACCCACCCGCCCACTCACTCACCCGCCCGCTCACTCACTCACCCACTCACTCACTCACCCACTCACTCACTCACTCACCCGCCCACTCACTCACCCACCCGCTCACTCACTCACCCGCCCACTCACTCACCCGCCCACTCACCCACTCACTCACCCGCCCACTCACTCACCCACCCGCCCACTCATTCACCCGCCCGCTCACTCACTCACCCACTCACTCACCCGCCCGCTCACTCACTCACCCACTCACTCACCCGCCCACTCACTCACCCGCCCGCCCGCTCACTCACTCACCCGCCCACTCACTCACTCACCCGCCCACTCACTCACTCACTCACCCGCCCACTCACTCACCCACCCGCCCACTCACTCACTCACCCACTCACTCACTCACCCACTCACTCACTCACCCGCCCACTCACTCACTCACTCACCGCCCACTCACTCACTCACTCACCCGCCCACTCACTCAC
This sequence comes from Malacoraja senta, assembly GCA_038087875.1. Taxonomy (NCBI): domain Eukaryota; kingdom Metazoa; phylum Chordata; class Chondrichthyes; order Rajiformes; family Rajidae; genus Malacoraja; species Malacoraja senta. Next base: position 259,219 of record JAXLNO010000079.1, on the reverse strand, counting down.
CCACCCGCCCACTCACTCACTCACCCACTCACTCACCCACTCACTCACTCACCCGCCCACTCACTCACCCACCCGCCCACTCACTCACTCACCCACCCGCCCACTCACTCGCCCGCCCGCTCACTCACTCACCCACTCACCCACTCACTCACTCACCCACCCGCCCACTCACTCACCCGCCCGCTCACTCACCCGCCCACCCACCCACTCACTCACTCACCCGCCCACTCACTCACCCGCCCGCCCGCTCACTCACTCACCCGCCCACTCACTCACTCACCCGCCCACCCACCCACTCACTCACCCGCCCACTCACTCACCCGCCCGCCCGCCCACTCACTCACCCGCCCACCCACCCACTCACTCACCCGCCCACTCACCCGCCCACTCACTCACCCGCCCGCCCGCTCACTCACTCACCGCCCGCCCGCTCACTCACTCACCCGCCCACTCACTCACTCACCCGCCCACTCACTCACTCACCCGCCCACTCACTCACTCACCCACCCGCCCACTCACTCACTCACCCGCCCACTCACCCGCCCACTCACTCACCCGCCCGCTCACTCACTCACCCGCCCACTCACTCACTCACTCACCCACCCGCCCGCTCACTCACTCACCCGCCCACTCACTCACTCACCCGCCCGCCCACTCACTCACTCACCCGCCCACTCACTCACCCGCCCGCCCGTTCACTCACTCACCCGCCCACTCACTCACTCACTCACCCACCCGCCCACTCACTCACTCGCCCGCCCACTCACTCACTCACCCGCCCACTCACTCACCCGCCCGCCCGCTCACTCACTCACTCACCCACCCGCCCACTCACTCACTCACCCGCCCACTCACTCACTCACTCACCCGCCCACTCACTCACTCACCCGCCCCACTCACTCACTCACTCACCCACCCACTCACTCACTCACCGGCCCACTCACTCACTCACCCCGCCCACTCACTCACCCGCCCGCCCGCTCACTCACTCACTCACCCGCCCACTCACTCACCCGCCCACTCCACTCACTCACCCACCCACCCACTCACTCACCCACCCGCCCACTCACTCACTCACCCGCCCACTCACTCACCCGCCCACTCACTCACTCACTCACCCACCCACTCACTCACTCACCCGCCCACTCACTCACTCACCCGCCCACTCACTCACCCGCCCGCCCGCTCACTCACTCACTCACCCGCCCACTCACTCACCCGCCCGCCCGCTCACTCACTCACCCGCCCACTCACTCACCCGCCCGCCCACTCACTCACTCACCCGCCCACTCACTCACCCGCCCGCCCACTCACTCACCCGCCCACTCACTCACCCGCCCGCCCGCTCACTCACTCACCCGCCCACTCACTCACTCACTCACCCACCCGCCCGCTCACTCACTCACCCGCCCACTCACTCGCCCGCCCGCTCACTCACTCACCCGCCCACTCACTCACCCGCCCGCCCGCCCACTCACTCACCCGCCCACTCACTCACCCGCCCGCCCACTCACTCACTCGCCCGCCCACTCACTCACTCGCCCGCCCACTCACTCACCCGCCCGCTCACTCACTCACCCGCCCACTCACTCACTCACTCACTCACTCACTCACTCACCCGCCCACTCACTCACCCGCTCACTCACTCACCCGCCCACTCACTCCGCCCACTCACTCACTCACTCACTCACCCGCCCACTCACTCACCCGCCCACTCACTCACCCGCCCACTCACTCACCCGCCCACTCACTCACCCGCCCACTCACTCACTCACTCACTCACCCCGCCCACTCACTCACCCGCCCACTCACTCACCCGCCCACTCACTCACCCGCCCACTCACTCACCCCCCCCACTCACTCACCCGCCCACTCACTCACCCGCCCACTCACTCACCCGCCCACTCACTCACTCGCCCACTCACCCGCCCACTCACTCACCCGCCCACTCACTCACCCGCCCACTCACTCACCCGCCCACTCACTCACCCGCCCACTCACTCACCCGCCCACTCACTCACCCGCCCACCCACTCACTCACCCGCCCACTCACTCACCCGCGGCCCGCTCACTCACTCACTCACCCGCCCACCCACTCACTCACCCACCCACTCACCCGCCCACTCTCACTCACCCACCCACTCACTCGCCCACTCACTCACTCACCGCCCACTCACTCACTCACCCGCCCACTCACTCACTCACCCGCCCACTCACTCACCCGCCCACTCACTCACCCGCCCACTCACTCACCCGCCCACTCACTCACTCACCCGCCCACTCACTCACTCACCCGCCCACTCACTCACCCGCCCACTCACTCACTCACCCGCCTGCCCGCTCACCCACCCGCTCACGAGGTGGCTACCACGAGGAGCAGTAACAACATCCACTGCCACTCCGACCCTCACCGCCTTCCTGGCCAAACCCAGGCCCGGACTACCGAAACTGCCGCCCGTGGCTGCCGACTCTCACCACCTTGCCGGGCAGGGCCACCACCTCTGTCGCCGACCTTCACTGTCTTCCCGAGGCCACCGATGCTGCTGCCCGTATCTCTACTCCAGCCCCCCATGGGCCTCTCCACTGGCCACTAGCGGGCCAGAGCCATCACCTCACCAGAGTTCCAGGCGCAGCACCAGGCACGGTGAGCTCTGGCAGCACTGCACCCCTGCTGAAGTGTAGAGGTTTACACATCAGAAGGTGCTCAATCACAATGTCAATGTTGGTCACAGGCTCATACAGAGTGGAAACAGGCCCTTTGGCCCAACTCCCACATGTTGGTGCTCAGCCTTTTGCAGCAGCAATCCAAACATTATCCCCGGCACTGCGCTCCGTGTGGCTCCGCATCTTTCCCACTTTACCTCCTTATTTGCATTACCCACCAGCAGCCACGGTCTCCACTCCAGCCACTCCGTGACCACGCATTTCCTGCTCCAAACCCCCTGCATGGAGACCTTCCCCCAACCTCACTCTTGATACGTTTGCGCTGAAGTTCCACATTTCCTTTCATATAGAAGATGGAACCTTGACCAAAGCACAGAGTGCTGGAGCAACTCAGCGGGTCGGGCAGCATCAGTCGAAGGAAAGGACAGATGGCGTTTTGGGTCGGGACCTTTCTTCAGACTGAATGTAGTAGTGGGGAGAAAGCTGCAGAAGAGGTGAGGGGGTGGGAGTTGATTGGCAGATGGGAGGACAAAGGCCAGAGTTGAAAAGGCGACGAGAGAGAGGAGTGAAAAAGGCAGAAGGAGAGATATAGATGGAAAAGGGTGGAGTCGGGGGAGAGAGTGGGGCAGGACAGTGAGAGAAATGGATGTGGAGAGCACAGGACAGTGTCAGGGGCAAGGGGAGGTACTGGTTAAAATTGGAGAATTAATTGTTCATACCATTGGGTTACACGTTAGCCAAGCAGGATACAAGGTGCAGTTCCTCCAGTTTGCAAGGGATGTGCATCATGTGCAGCAGCAAGGGCTTCAGTTCATCTGACAAAATGTTCGACATAGACATTGTGGGCCAAAGGGGTAACCCTGTTTCAGTGTTCTGTTCCATGGGACAAGACAAACTGATGAATTATATTGACTGATGGGAATCTCAAAAGCAGGATTATGGTTACAAGGAGCTGTCCATTTAAACCAAGGAGCAGAGGAAATTCCTCGTCGAGCAAAGTGAATCTCTAGAACAGTCTAATCCAGAGGTCTGGGGCAGTGAGATCACTGGAGCTAATTCACGAGAAAGTAAACGCATTTTTTAAAGATTAGGGAAACAAGGACAATGTAAATACAATGTGTTGAGGCCAGGAGCAGATAATATTGGAAGGACCAGGTGACCGACCATGTGCAATGTGGCTGATGAAGGGTCTCCACCCAAAACATCACCTATTCCTTCTCTCCAGAGATGCTGCCTGACCTGCCAAGTTACTCCAGCATTTTGTGTCTATCTTCGGTTAAACCAGCATCTGCAGTTCCTTCCTATATAGGTGACCATCTGCTCCCATTTGCCCATGTAACTGTCTATTACTTATCTCATTATAAATCAAGGAAAGGGACAAAAGCCACAAATGCCACTTTCAAATAATGGCAAATATAAAAGGATAGAATTAGCCTGTTCAGATCTTCATACTATTGATCCAAATTTAATGACAAGATCTAATGACTAAGGTGGATGAGTTGAACGTGCAGATAGCTATTAATGATTATGATATAGTTGGGATCACGGAGACATGGCTCCAGGGTGACCAAGGCTGGGAGCTGAGCATCCAGGGATATTCAATATTCAGGAGGGATAGAGAGAAAGGAAAAGGAGGTGGGGTAGCGTTGCTGGTTAGAGAGGAGATTAACCCAGTGGAAAGGAAGGACATTAGCTTGGAGGATGTGGAATCGGTATGGGTAGAGCTGCGAAACACTAAGGGGCAGCAAACGCTGGTGGGTGTTGTGTACAGGCACCTAACAGTAGTAGTGAAGTTGGGGATGGCATCAAACAGGAAATTAGAAATGCGTGCAACAAAGGCAAAACAGTTATAATGGGTGACTTCAATCTACATATAGATTGGGTGAATCAAATTGGCATGGGTGCTGAGGAAGAGGATTTCTTGGAATGTAATGCGGGATAGTTATCTAAACCAACATGTAGAGGAACCAACGAGAGAGCAGGCTATTCTAGACTGGGTATTGAGTAATGAGGAAGGGTTAGTTAGCAGTCTTGTTGTGCATGCCCCTTGGGCAAGAGTGACCATAATATAGTTGAGTTCTTCATTAGGATGGAGAGTGACATTGTTAATTCAGAAACAATAATAATAATAATAGATTTTATTTATATAGCGCTTTTCAGAACTTAAAGAAAGGTAACTTTAAGGGTATGAGACGTGAATTGGCCAAGATTGACTGGCAATTAGTTCTAAAAGGGTTGACGGTGGATAAGCAATGGAAGGCATTTAAAGACTGCATGGATGAACTACAAAAATTGTTCATCCCAGTTTGGCAAAAGAATAAATCAGGGAAGGTAGTGCATCCGTGGATAACAAGGGAAATCAGGGATAGTATCAAAGCAAAAGATGATGCGTACAAATTAGCCAGAAAAAGCAGCATACCAGAGGACTGGGAGAAATTCAGAGACCAGCAGAGGAGGACAAAGGGCTTAATTAGGAAAGGGAAAATAGATTATGAAAGAAAACTGGCAGGGAACATAAAAACTGACTGCAAAAGTTTTTATAGATATGTGAAGAGAAAGAGATTAGTTAAAACAAATGTAGGTCCCTTGCAGTCAGAAACAGGTGAATTGATCATGGGGAACAAGGATATGGCGGACCAATTGAATAACTACTTTGGTTCCGTCTTCACTAAGGAAGACATAAATAATCTGCCGGAAATAGCAGGGGACCGCGGGTCAAAGGCGATGGAGGATCTGAGTGAAATCCAGGTTAGTCGGGAACTGGTGTTGGGTAAATTGAATGGATTAAAGGCCGATAAATCACCAGGGCCAGATAGGCTGCATCCCAGAGTACTTAAGGAAGTAGCTCCAGAAATAGTGGATGGATTAGTGATATTTTTCACAACTCTTTAGATTCTGGAGTAGTTCCTGAGGATTGGAGGGTAGCAAACGTAACCCCACTTTTTAAGAAGGGAGGGAGAGAGAAAACGGGGAATTACAGACCAGTTAGTCTAACATCGGTAGTGGGGAAACTGCTAGAGTCAGTTATTAAAGATGGGATAGCAGCACATTTGGTGAAAGTGGTGAAGTCATTGGACAAAGTCAGCATGGATTTACGAAAGGTAAATCATGTCTGACGAATCTTATAGAGTTTTTCGAGGATGTAACTAGCAGAGTGGATAGGGGAGAACCAGTGGATGTGTTGTATCTGGACTTTCAGAAGGCTTTCGACAAGGTCCCACATAAGAGATTAGTATACAAACTTAAAGCGCACGGTATTGGGGGTTCATTATTCATGTGGATAGAGAACTGGCTGGCAAACAGGAAGCAAAGAGTAGGAGTAAACGGGTCCTTTTCACAATGGCAGGCAGTGACTAGTGGGGTACCGCAAGGCTCAGTGCTGGGACCCCAGCTATTTACAATTTATATTAATGAACTGGATGAGGGAATTGAAGGCAACATCTCCAAGTTTGCGGATGACACTAAGCTGGGGGGCAGTGTTAGCTGTGAGGAGGATGCTAGGAGACTGCAAGGTGACTTGGATAGGCTGGGTGAGTGGGCAAATGTTTGGCAGATGCAGTATAATGTGGATAAATGTGAGGTTATCCACTTTGGTGGCAAAAACAGGAAAGCAGACTATTATCTAAATGGTGGCCGATTAGGGAAAAGGGGAGATGCAGCGAGACCTGGGTGTCATGGTACACCAGTCATTGAAAGTAGGCATGCAGGTGCAGCAGGCAGTGAAGAAAGCGAGTGGTATGTTAGCTTTCATAGCAAAAGGATTTGAGTATAGGAGCAGGGAGGTTCTACTGCAGTTGTACAGGGTCTTGGTGAGACCACACCTGGAGTATTCCGTACAGTTTTGGTCTCCAAATCTGAGGAAGGACATTATTGCCATGGAGGGAGTGCAGAGAAGGTTCACCAGACTGATTCCTGGGATGTCAGGACTTTCATATGAAGAAAGACTGGATAGACTCGGCTTATACTCGCTAGAATTTAGGAGATTGAGAGGGGATCTTATAGAAACTTACAAAATTCTTATGCGGTTGGACAGGCTAGATGCAGGAAGATTGTTCCCGATGTTGGGGAAGTCCAGGATAAGGGGTCACAGCTTAAGGATAAGGGGGAAATCATTTTTCACACAGAGAGTGATGAATCTCTGGAACTCTCTGCCACAGAGGGTAGTTGAGGCCAGTTCATTGGCTATATTTAAGAGGGAGTTAGATGTGGCCCTTGTGGCTAAAGGGATCAGGGGGTATGGAGAGAAGGCAGGTACGGGATACTGAGTTGGATGATCAGCCATGATCATATTGAATGGCGGTGCCGGCTCGAAGGGCCGAATGGCCTACTCCTGCACCTATTTTCTATGTATCTATGTATCTATTGCAGATTATCTCTTTGAGTTTAAACCCAGACATTGTCGTCAGACAGCTGATATCTCAAATATCACAGTGGAAAACTGTGTGTCAGAGGACTTGAGAGAGAAAGTTTTCTGTGGCCTGGTGCTCAAGGGTCTATCAATTGCAACCTTCAACTTAATTCCCATTTAGCTGAGAGAGATAATTAACTTGCAGATTAATTCAGTTCTGTATTGTCCAATATGTTTCAAGCCTACTGATAATTTTAGATAAGCAATTCTTGAAATACTGGAAGTTACTCAAGTTTCTCATTAAGTTTTTGTAAAATTGTACAACTGCATTTTTAAGTTGCTCAAATAGTAATCTATCTATCTATCTATCTATACATAACTAAAACTCTGTTCTTGTTATCTTCCGGTTTGCGCAGTTTTTCTATTTGCGCAAAAACGGTACGCGATAGTGCAACGATTTTTTGCCAGCTTACTCACCGTTCTCCTGTGCTGCGTGTGCACCGTTTCATTCCGATCGGTGGAATATTGTAAAAGTTAGCGAGGTTTAAAAATCTGAAAAACCATGCGGGAGCAGATCGATCTCCTCTCCTGCCAGCCAGCACCACGCGGATTGGTTTGTTCTCCTGTCACTCCGCGGGACGGTCTGCCCCTTCCTGTGCCATCGCGTCTTTATTGGAGCTGAGGGATGCTGCGGGTGGCCGGCGGAGGTCTCCACAATTTTCGGAGGGACCGGAAGCTGGGCGGCGCCGGAGATGTCGCTGATCTCGCCAAACGGAAAGTGGAGAATCTGATCACGGCATATGAGAGCGGCCAGCGCCCGCTGTAAGTCCCAAACGCACCGCCATCACAACACCCCGCAGCTCCAGCCCCTTCCCCTCTGGTCCCCCTCGCTGGTTCTGTCCCCCTCCACCGTGATACCCCCTTCTCCCCCATGGCTCTTCCCCCGTCTTTTCTCCGAGCTCTCCCCCCCAGCCACCACCCCCACCCGCGCCGGCGCGACCGGCGCTGCTGGTGCTTCCAGGCAAGCAAGGATCTGCGCCGATGTCTGATGCTCCTCCGGGGCATGCAAGAAGGGAGAGGAGCGGGAACCTCGAGATCCTGGGGAGGAAGAGTGGGGGAGGAGAGGGGATTGAGGGAGAGGAGGGGAGTAGGGAGGGGAGAGGAGTTATAGAGGGAAGGAATGACTGAGGGTAGGAAAAGGTGAGGGAGGGATTGTGGGAGGGTAGTAGAGGGGAAAGATGAGGGAGGAGGGGGAATAGAGGAGAGGAGGGGGGAGTAGAGGAGGGGGGGAATGGGGGAGGTAAGGAGTGAGGAATAGAGGGATAGGAGGGCAGTGGGGGAGTAGAGGAGGATAGGGAGAGGTGAGGAGTGGGAGAGGTAGGGGATAGAGGGATAGGAGGGGGGTAGGGAGGGGAGAGATGGAGGGAGGGAGGGAGTGACTAAGGGTAGGGGAAAGGAGAGGGAGAGAGGTGAGGGAGGGATTAGGGGAGGAGAGGGGAAAGGAGAGGGAGGGTGAAGAGGAGGGGGAGAGAGTGCTAGGGATGAGGGAAATGAGCTGCGCCTGTGCAGTTGGGGGCTATGGTGAGTGGTGGAATATTGCGCTGGGGACCAAACCTCCTGTGTGACAGGGACCCAACGGGTCTCACTTAGTCTAGTAGTAATAAAACTAAAAGGGAACACAGAGTAACATCAGTCTTGTACAAATTACCCATATGAACTAAAGAACATTTCATAGACTGCCAAATATTGAAAATATTAAATAATCTGTAAACCAAAATTATTTCTCACATAGAAGAAAGCAAAACAGTGCAGGAGATATTCAAATGTTAGGGTGACTTTAATCACCTGGACGAAGACCCAGGAGATCAGAACAGCAGCCCAGGGGTTTCCACTGGCAGAGGTCTTCTTCGCAGGTATGAGCAGCTTACCTGAAAGGTGGAAAAGAAAAGTTAATCTATTGAGCAGATTAATTAGAGACAGGCTACAAATATTTCCCAGATATTTACGTGTTTTCTCAGATTAGCATTTAAACAATGCAACAAGCTACAGCGATCCCCTGGGAATTCACTTCATTGTTAGACAGGCACGGTCCAGCATGGTTTCACTTTGAAAGAAGTTGGACGCAGAATAACATAATGGTTACATTATACGGTGCTCCGACACATTCACCTGTCATTTCTCTGACTAATATTGCAAAATAAAATAATGTTAATGCTAACATTCAAATGAAGGATTTCAGAAAAAGAATCTAAACTGATCTGCAGATGTTGAAGATTACAAAATTTCAGGGGATATTAATTAGGGCAGTAATTTAATCAAAATTATGACTTGATTCTGATATAAACTGAAATCCCTTAACTGTCAACAAGAGACAGTTTTTCCCCCTATTCAAGATGGATTTGAAATATTAAAAGTTTATTGTACCATGTAATATCTTTAAAGAAAATGAATTGCAATTGTGTTGAATTAATGTCGTTTTAACATCGTATATTAGTTAAATAATTTGAGCTCTGAATTTACATTGGTTTAAGGTGAGTTAAATTGATTAAACACTGAATTTTGGAAAAAAGTAGATTGCACGGAATTAATTTTGCAATCGTTATTAACAATGTTTGTTTCACTCTTTAATTTAGAAACATTATTGTAAATGTTAAAAGCATTTTTGAAAGGCTCATGGTTATTTATTATCAATGATTAAACCACTAATTGCGAAAGGCAACGGACCTCACGAAGGTAAAAGCTAATGAAGTGTTCTCAGAAGGTTACAGTGCAAATAATCATATATAATGACTGGAATTGGAATCAAAAGTGATCACAGCTGGCCAGAATCTCACCCCAGGTGTGTAGGAATGGAATATGACACCGCACGTAATGGCTTAATGGAACATGCATCAATCCAAGCAGAAACGCATGGTTTATCATCCTCATCCAAAATATTCTCAGAAACCCCATTCTTTTCATTCTTCACCATCCCTGTCCAAGCAGAAAGGTCGTATATAGACACAAAAAGCTGGAGTAGGATGCTATGAGGCTGCAGGGTGACTTGGATAGGTTGGGTGAGTGGCAGATGCATCGCAGATGCGGTATAATGTGGATAAATGTGAGGTCATCTACTTTGGTGGCAAGAACAGGAAGGCAGATTATTATCTGAATGGTGTCAGATTTAGGAGAAGGGGAGGTGCAACGAGACATGGGTGTGCTTGTACATCAGTCACTGAAAGTAAGTATATAGGTACAAACAGGCAGTGAAGAAAGCTAATGGCATGTTGGGGCTTCATAAAGAGAGTTGAGTATTGGAGCAAAGAGGTCCTTCGGCCCATATTGAGACCACACCCGGAGTATTGTGTGCAATTTTGGTCTCCTAATTTGAGGAAGGACATTCTTGCTATTGAGGGAGTGCTGCGTAGGTTCACAAGGTTAATTCCCAGGATGGCAGGACTGACATATGATGAAAGAATGGAACGACTGGGCTTGTATTCACTGGAATTCAGAAGGATAAGAGGGGATCTTATAAAAACATATAAAATGATTAAGGGATTGGACACTCTAGATGCAGGAAACATGTGCCCGATGTTGGGGGAGTCCAGAACCAGGGGCCACAGTTTAAGAATAAGGGGTAGGCCATTTAGAACTGAGATGAGGAAAAACTTTTTCACCCAGAATTGTGAATTTGTGGAATTCTCTGCGTGAGAAGGCAGTGGAGGCCGATTCACTGATGCATTCAAAAGAGAGTTAGATAGAGCTCTTAGGGCTAGTGGAATTAAGGGGTATGGGAGAAGGCAGGAACGGACACTGAGTGGGGATGATCAGGCATGATCACATTGAATGGCGGTGCTGGCCCGAAGGGCCAAATGGCCTACTCCTGCACCTATTGTCTAAATTAATTTCTCCTCATACAGCAATGCCTCTTTTGGGAATCAATCCACTGAACCTCCCTCTACTGCAAATATATCTGGCCCATGGTAAAGTACCAGGGTTAAACAATTTCAACATTATAGAACATTCCAATTCCCATATCCTTACAAATATATGACATCATGTTCTACCCAGAACTGAATTTGCCCTCTCAATAATCTCCTCCAACCTTTTACTGTCTGCATACGCCTTGCAGAAAATGCCAATGTGCTGCTTTCAATATGGAATTAGTTTCCTGAACAATGTGCCCATTAGAAAGTTATTTAGTTCAGTTGTGACAAGCAGAAAGTCTTTCACAAAATGTAACGTTAACATCGTGTTTCTGCACAACTTTGATTACAACAGTCATTTTATAAACAAAATAACTTGAATCAACTTGCCAAAGATATTGTCCTTAGCAAGTGCATAGAGAATTCTTGATGCTCCAATCAAATTGCTCATTGCAGCCGACAGAGTTGAAGAGTAGATGCCGATTATGACAAAAGGGTGCCAGACGTTGATGTCCTCCAGGAAGCCATAATATTTTGGAGAAGAAATCTTTAAAGAGAAAAAAATATCACACTTGGTGAGCACACATCCAGAAAACCAAAAGAATCAGTTTATCCCATAAAATACAAACTGCTAAACCACCTGGCAACATTGCTAGGATGCATTAGTTTTACAGAAGTAGTTATTTAGCAGTTGGACAACTGATCAAAATCCAGATAAAGAGAACTCATATAAATAAGCCGTGGAGCTCACAAAAGCAGACATTTAGCATTCTGCCCCAATGATTACCAAGAAGGAATTCATTTCATCCTTGCCCCTCTTCTCTGAGCACTAATCTATGATCACCAATCATCTTCATTGTCTTCCCCCTGCCCATATTCATGTGATAGGAGCAGATTTGGTCCATTCGGCCCGTCAACTCTGCTCTGCCATTCAATCATGGCTGGATCTCTCTCCCTCCTAACCCCATTCACCTGCCTTCTCCCCATAACCCAACACCCGTACCATGTGCAAATCTGCTGCAAAAACTGTGCAAGGACAGCATCATCTACATGACAGGTGCAAAGAACTACGTCGCCTGCACCCATACTACACATAATGACAGGTGCAAAGACAATAGGTGCAGGAGTAGGCCACTCGGCCCTTCGTGCCAGCACCGCTACGGACACACAATGACAGGTGCAAAGAACTACCACGCCTGCACCTCACGGACACATACACATTCCAGAAAAAAATCACCGGACAGCAATCAGAAACAGGAATGGTCCTTTACTTCCATTTTGCTATTAGTACATGTGTACATGACAACAATTCATGTGAACTTCCCTGAACTAGCTGCCATTGTCATAATATCAGGACAATTTGTTACCTTAAAATAGTAATAAAAATGGAGGCACTGAAATAATGCAGTAATAATGTACACTGCATGTACACAATGTTTTAACCTTGGCAACAAAAATCTCAAAGAATAAGTAAATGCAATGTATAGAATGATTCTATACATTGTTAGGTTTGTAAAGTTAGTAAAGGTTAGGTTAGTAAACCAAGCTCAGTTCCTATACTCTGGGAGATATTTTGAATAACATTTTTGGAAAGTAAACATACCAATCTTAATCAGAAAACAAGCTATCAAAGAGCTTAATATAATTACATCTTCCAACTTCAGTTAAAAATGCTATAGGTCAGCATTTCTAAGTGCAGCTAATAAAACTAATGAGGCAGGCAAGACATATCCAGGAAGGTGGAGTGTGCCATTCAATTTTCATTATCCTATTTGTGCATCTAAAAATTCCTGTATCCAGCCTCCCACGTGGCTTGCATACTTATGAACAAAGGTTTTGATGGCAGACCATCAGGATCACTCACAATCACTGTACATGTCTGTGCTGCATAGGCTCTGGCAATTGGTTTTCAAATCGGCCTATTGCTTGCAGCAAGCTATAACACACAAATCCCAACAACCTTTTGACACACAAAATATATTTGGTGTACATTTAAACATATAAATGTGATTTCATTTCTTCTACCCAACATTTATCAGTTACTATGCTTCCTGCAGAAAATAAAAGCCTGCTACTGGTACCGACCGCAGACAACAATCACCCCCCTCAGAACATTTCTAGGTCGTTTGCACTAACGGGGACGGGAAAATAAAAACATCATGTTCAGAAATGCTTTTCAAGCTTTGTGTAATTAATTGATTGTAAATTAAGCATTTATTTTCAGGAGAAAAGTGGAAGAACTGTCCAAATTAATTATTGAATTAGCTTCATTTCAGCTTCAGAATATACAATGGTACGTTGCCATACAAAACGTACTGCAAAATAGTAACCCCCTGTCTCCTGTTTTAATGTTGCAAAGCAAACCGGTGAGATGAATGGATAGTTCTTTGGGCCAAACTTTACAAACTTGCTTCATGCAATAGGCTGATTTGAAAACCAATTGCCAGAGCCTATGCAGCACAGACGTGTACAATGATTATGAGTCATCCTGATGGTCTGCCATCAAAACCTTTGTTCATAATTCTGCAAGCCATGTGGGAGGCTGGATACAGGAATTTTTAGATGCACAAATAGGATAATGAAAATTGAATGGCACACTCCACTTTGCTGGACATGTCATTAGTTTACAATTGCAGAGCTCAGCACCACCAGACTACTGGGTCGATCATTTGTACTGTGTAAGATCTGGGCCCCAAAACACATGCATCATAATGCACTCTTACTCTTTCCTCACAAGGTAACGCTTAGCCCATAGGTTATTTTAGTAAATAAACTTCGACACACAAACATATCTTTAATTATGGTCCAATGGACAATTATTACAGACAATAAACTAAATCGATGACTGCTAATTTAATAAAATACTCCAAATGAGGTCTCTGCGTGATTTACTTGATTCAATACTCTTAGCACCTTGCCATGAAAGGCAGGGGTACTGTTCTCCAAACTTCCGGCTGTAGCTGTTGCATCACATCAACCAGAGTGACACAGAATGCTGGAGTAACTCAGCGGGTCAGGCAGCATCTGTGGAGAACATGGATAGGTGACGTTTCAGAGTGCTGGAGTAACTCAGTGGGTCAGGCAGCATCTGTGGAGAACATGGATAGGTGACGTTTCACAGAGTGCTGGAGTAACTCAGTGGGTCAGGCAGCATCTGTGGAGAACATGGATAGGTGACGTTTCACAAAGTGCTGGAGTAACTCAGCGGGTCAGGCAGCATCTGTCCATAAACAACTAATTTATGGTACTTTCATGGTTAATGAGAAAATAGTTGAGTGATGATAAAAATGGGTTTGTTAAAGTCATAAATGGTTGAAATAATTGGGACCAAAGAAATGTGAGCAGAATAAAACACATACTTTGGTTGTGTCTTCATAAAGGGAGGAAACAAATAACATCCCAGCCATTTGGAAGCTGGTGGTCTGGAGAGAGGGAGAAACTGAAGGAAATCTGGATGAATACGGAGCTAGTGCTACACCCATAGCCTGACAACCCCAGAATACAAAAGGAAGTGACCTTGGAAATAACATGCATTGAGGATCATCTTCTGAAATTCTTTAGTCTTTGGAGTTTGTGCAGATTGGAGGATGGCAAATGTAACCAAACTGTTTTAACAATATGATTGACAGTAGAGGAAAACCCTAGCCACATCTCTGCTGTGGAGCAGAGTGGGAGTCCTGGACCAAACACCTGCATGTTTTCTATTCCTCTGCCCACAGAGTTCTCTGGAACAGAGAATACAGTAGATTTAGAAGAAGAAATTCCTCATTTTAATTCAATCTTAAAGTTTCATCCTCTTATTCTGAAACTGTGCCTCCAAGTTGTAGATAACTGTACTTGGAGAAACATCCTTCAACATCCACCATTAATGATCTCAGCAAGATCTTCTTTGCTGTGATGAGTACTCAACCATCCTATCTCAACCATATCATTCTAGGAATTAACCCCTCTGTTCGGACATATTTACTTCAAACTCACTGGAACACTGTTTACATGTTCCCTATAAACTCATGTTTCAATGTAAGATTTATTATAACTGTAACTATATCAAAGATTACTAGAAATATAAGCAAATTTGGACATGGGTAAGAACTGATTGCTCAAAAATACTCAAAACCTGCAAACTAGTAGCAGCCTTTGTGCTCCTACACCACAATCTACCAATCGGAGATAGCTCAAAATGCTGGAGTAACTCAGCGGGACAGGCAGCATCACTGGAGAAGGAATGGGTGATGTTTCAGGTCGAGACCCTTCTTCAGACGGGAATCGTCTGAATCGGAAAAATATTAACAATCAGACCATTAAAACATTTTCTTTGTATATAAGAAATTGTATTGAGATTGAGCAGTCATTCTGTAATGTACAATAGAATGAGCTGAATGTGTCTGGTTATTTTAGAGATCGGGTCATGAACTTTGCTTTTCTCACAGTTTACTGAAAATTAATATTTGTCTGCTTGATCAGCTACAGTTTAAATTGTGAAAAATTTTAACTTTTGGGAAATTATTCGCTCAGTCAAATGCATTTGTACAAACTTTTACTTCCTGAAAAAAAAATGAAAGCTCAGGTTTGAGCTGATTTGCATCAATTCACTACTTTTTACCCACAGTGGTAACGTTATTTAAATTGGTTACAATGCAAGGATTTGAAATTAACTGCAATCTTAAATGAAGAAATCAGTTAAAAATACCAACAGAAATGATTTCCCCAAACACATAACCTCAATGCCTGGTGATGATTCAGCAGCTCTTCACAGTGATTGACTACAGAATTATGGCTCTTCCTCCAGGAACTCTCCCAATATTGGGTCACACAAGCAAGCTTCTTGAGGAGTTGGGTTCAAATGTATACATCTGCAATGATGATTTGAAAACAGTAATTCTGTTTGACTCAGAACCATCATCAAACAACTCCCACCATTTGCTCCAGGCGACTCACAGTGGATGTAAAAAAAATCTAAAATGCCATGTAGCTCAACCGATCACTAACGTTGCACAGCAATGCAAATACACAAAACAACGCTGATGGCCATTGGGAATTGGGGTTCATTACAATCAAAAGATGTTGCGTTTGTGGCAGAGGCTGCTGGAAGGGAGGTGGGGGTGAGAGAGCAGGCATAGGCAGGGATCAAATCAGCTTTTCAGCAAAGTGAAATGCTAAACTACAGCAAACATGTTACTTACATTTTAACATGAGTCCAAAACAAAATATCTGCATGGAAAAAAACACTGGTCAAACTACCAAGATGAGGCAAATCTCATTTTATTTCTGCAGTTTAAATCAATACCTGTTTGCCTGAACTGACAAGGACGAATTGATTGCTTGTTTAATTTATTTTTCTTAAAACTGAAGACAAGAACTTGTTTGCAAGTGCAGTCCACCAGCAGCACTGGGACCAAGTGCCACATCAGGTTTGAACTCTGGGGAAGAACCTTTACAGTCGATTAAAGATGGAAATCAAGCTGGTATAATTTGCTGCCATTCCCACGGCTGGTTAATGTCTTTCCATGCTAGTAATGTTACACAGCCAAGGAATACAAGACCAGCTGGCAGCAAAGCAGTTGATTTACACACTCATTTACACACCTGCAGTCAGGTGTAGGTGTGTCAACAGTTGTGTACTTACTATTTGAGATTAAACTGTCTATTATCCAGAGTAGATGGAGGTTTAAGGTGAGAGGGCAAAGATTTACTGAGAACCTGAGGGGCAACCTTTTCCACAGAAGGATATGCGTATATGGAACAACCTGCCAGAGACTATAACAGCATTTAAAAGCACTTGGACAGGTACATGGATAGGAAAGATTTAGAGGGACATGGGCAAGAGGAACCAGTGTAGATGGGCCATCTTGGTCAGCATGGGCAAGTAGGGCCAAAGGGCCTCTGTCCATGCTGTATGACTATAACTCCATGACTTTATTTCTATTGGCAAGCAATAACACGTTAATTCAAGTCAACATTTCTATGTTTAAATGCCTCAGAGAATGACATGGATTGGATAACTTTGAATACTGCCTAAGTTCTGGAAGTTCATGTGAAGGGATGAAGTGCTATGGGCAAGGCTGTTATTTATTGCCCGCCCCTAATTCCAACATAAAGGTGGTGATTAGCGCTGCGGATCATAAACAACAGAACTATACCCATCACTCAGTGCAAACCCAAAGCCTTTCTTATTCATCATTGTATCGTGCTAGAGAAGCAAAGCTGGTTCAAGAGGAGATGGCAGGAGACACACGTAGATACCTGGTAATGAACTGCTCATCTGCTGAAACATACCGGCTGAACAGTGGAAACCAGCCCACTGCAGTTAAGGCACTTTCAACACAATATTAATTAATCTTCCATTCACACAAAAAGCTCAGCGGGACAGGCAGCATCTCTGGAGAGAAGGAATGGGTGACATTTCGGGTCAAGACCCTTCTTCAGACAGAAAGTCACAGGAAAGGTAAAACGAGAGATATAGACGGTGATGTGGGGAGATAAAGAACAACGAATGAAAGATATGCAAAAAAGTAACGATGATAATGGAAACAGGCCATTGTTAGCTGTTTGTTGGGTGAAAACGAGAAGCTAGTGCGATTTGGTAGGGGTGGGATGGAGAGAGAGGGCTACCTGAAGTGAGAGTAATCAATATTTATACCACTGGGCTGTGAGCTGCCCAAGCGAAATATGAGATGCTGTTCTTCCAATTTGCGTTTAGCCTCACTGACAATGGAGGAGACCCAGGATAGAAAGGTCTGTGTAGGAATGGGAAGGAGAATTAAAGTGTTTAGCAACCAGGAGATCAGGTAGGTTCAAGCGGGCTGAGCAAAGGTGTTCAGCGAAACGATCGCCCAGTCTGCGCTTGGTTTCGCCGATGTATGAGAGTCCACATCTTGAACAACGGATACAGTAGATGAGGTTGGAGGAGGTGCAAGTGAACCTCTGCCTCACCTGAAAGGACTGTCGGGGTCCCTGGACAGAGTCAAGGGACAGATGATGCATCTTCTGCGGTTGCAGGGGAAGGTACCTGGGGAGGGGGTGGGTTAGGTGGGAAGGCATGAGTTAACCAGGGAGTTGTGGAGGGAATGGTTCTGCGGAGGGGGAAACGGGTGGAGATGGGAAAATGTGACTCTTGGTGGGATCCCATTGGAGGTGACGAAAATGTCGGAGAATTATGTGTTGTATGCAACGGCTGATGGGGTGAAAGGACTAAGGGGACTCTGTCTCTGTTGCAACTAGGGGGAGGGAGAGCTGGGGTGGAGCCACAGTGTACCAAGCAGATACGTGTTTTAAGGCAGAGTGTAACCAGATCAGGTATGGGGTGGCAGATTGATAACTGATAGGAGTGCGGAGTTGAGCTTACTAGTCAAATCATCCATGGTCTTACGGATTGGCAGAACTACCTTGAGGGGCCATGTTCAACCATTCTCTTGGGACCCCTGGTACCTGTTCTTGTTGAGGGTACAGCTATAGCTCGATCCTCCTTCCATTCATCGTTTCACTGACCACAACTGGTCATGACAAAAAGCTGCAGAACCCAGAGGCTGATCGGATGGATGGTTGTGGGTACATGCAGCTCAATACCCGGCACAACAGCCGGCACGCCGTGCACTCAATCATAGGCCTCCGTTTTCATTGCCTCCATCCATTCATTCTTTTCCTGCATCTTAAAACTAGCAATACTTCTAACTTGAAAGGTCCAACTTTAAAGTTCTCTACCTGCTGAGTATTTCCATTAATGTGTTATAATTTCAGATTTTCAGCATCAATGTAATCTTTTGCTTTTAG
>JAXLNO010000079.1:110532-235532 GCA_038087875.1 Malacoraja senta | reverse complement strand
ATTAAATCCTCCCCTCTCACCTTAAACCTATGTCCTCTGGTTCTTGATTCCTCCATCCTGGGAAAGAAACTGCATACCTGAATGTAAGGATTCTACATTGATGAAAAAATCGGAGAGTTCCTTCCATTTACATTAACACGAAGGACGCGAGCCTGACAACATCGAGAGCCTCGATCGCCTCAACGCAGCGGGAGAACAAGCAAGGAAGAGATAGGACTTTTTGCCTTCCATCACAGTGAGGTGGTACCTGGAGATTCACTGTGATGGATGTTTCTGTTAAATTGTGTTCATTGTGTGTTTTGTTGCTTTTTTTCTGTCATGACTGCATGGCACGAAATCTCGTTCAAACTTGTTTGAATGACAATAAAGGAAATTCAATTCAATTCAATCAAAGATGGAAAAGCCACCCATAAATCCACTCAGCATGGAGAGAAAAGCGTTGTGTGAAAAATCAGGATTGTCACACTCGCTGTAAATTAGTACATTTTGCTGAGGCATATTACCGGAGGAAAAAAACACAAAGTGGCGGAGTAACTCAGCGGGTCGTGGAGAACATGGATAGGTGACGTTTCACAGAGTGCTGGAGTAACTCAGCGGGTCAGGCAGCATCTGAGGAGAACATGGATAGGTGACGTTTCACAGAGAGCTGGAGTAACTCAGCGGGTCAGGCAGCATCTGTGGAGAACATGGATAGGTGACGTTTCACAGAGAGCTGGAGTAACTCAGCGGGTCAGGCAGCATCTCTGGAGAACATGGATGGGTGACATTTCACAGATTGCTGGAGTAACTCAGAGAGTCAGGCAGCATATCCGGAGAACGTGGATAGGTGATGTTTCTAATCACGACACTTGGCAACCTAAAACATCACCAACCCATGTTCTCCAGAGATGGTGCCTGACCCGCTGAGTCACTCCACCACTCTTGGGGCTTCTTTATGTAAACCAGCATCTGCAGCTCCTGTGTCTGTATATTACTGGGGAGTTGTAAAAAAAGGTGTACTATATTTAATTTCTTTAACATTAAGAACATTGATAAAAATATTAAATTTTTGCCATTCTAGGCACGTGAGGAAGAATGTGCAACCCACAGCTTGGTCAGTCAGAACCGGAAATTGAAGCCTATCTAACATCGATCAATAAACATGAAGGTAGCATCCAGTTTTGTTTTTAATTTTCAAAAGGAATCACCATTGTATAAATTTAATAACCTGCCTGACATGTCATTCAAGTTTTGCCTTTTTGAAAGGAAAAATGCATTTTACCGAACATTTTAAGGATGTTAATGTAATTTTATTAAAAGGTATAATGTGGCGCCACCCATTGGTTAGGCCACCTGTATTCGAACACTTCGCAGTCGGGGGAAGGGTCACGTGACTGGGTAATGGCGGGCAGCAGTTGTCACGAGGGTTAGGGGTGTGCCCGGGTATAAGTATAGAGCCCTGGGTCAGCTCTCCCCCATACGTGAGGTTGCTAACATTCCAGCCCAGCAGTACACTGTCTCCCTGAAGCTGCCCGTGTTCTGGACATCGCAGTCCCAGGGGTGGTTACAACAAGCCGAGGCCTAGTTCCACATTCGACGCATCACAGCCGATGACACCCGGTACTACTGTGTTGGCAGAGCATTGGATCAGAAGACGGCCGATCGCCTGATCCCTTTCCTCTGCGCACCGCCAGATCAGGACAAATATGAGGGCCTTAAAGCACTGCTTTTGCAGATCTTTGGGCTCAGCTGCTGGGGCTGCGCAGTGCGGCTCCCACACATGGGCGGCCTCGGCGATCGCAAGCCATCGGAGCTGATGAGAGAGATGCTCACCCTAATGGACGACCATCGGCCCTGTCTGCTCTTCGAGCGCGCGTTCCTGGAGCAGATGCCAGACGTCATCCGCCTGCTGCTCGCCGGTGAGGATATCGCTGGCCCCCTGCAGCTAGCGGAGCGAGCCAATGAGCTGTGGCAAGCCAAGCAGCTCATCGATCGAGTAGCGGTGGTGCCTTGGAGGGCACAGAAACCAGGCCCTGCAACGACTGGGAGTTCAGCTGCGCCGCCTGTCCCCGTGCCCTGGCTGCCCATTGGATTGCCCGTGTCGGTGTGCCTGTGGACATCTCCTCGGACCGGGGGGCTCAGTTTACCTCTGAGTTGTGGTCGGCTATGGCCAGCCTGTTGGGGGTTCAGCTCCACCATACCACAGCCTACCATCCCCAATCCAACGCTTTGGTAGAGCGGTTTCACCTTCATCTGAAGGCTGCCCTAAGGCACAGCTCACCGAGCCGGAGTGGATGGACGAGTTACCGTGGGTTTTGCTGGGGATTCGGACTGCCCCGAAGGAGGACTTGGCTTCCTCTTCAGCGGAGTTGGTGTATAGTGCTCCGCTTACGGTTCAGGAGGATTTCGTTCCAGCGACGCGTGGGTCGCAGGAGCCGCCCTCCTCTGTGTTGGTCCGTTTACGGGAGGTGGGACCGCTTGCTCCGGTACCGACGTCTCGCCATGGGGTGGTGCCTTCCCATGTTCCAGCTGCTCTCCTTTGTGTCCCTGCGCAGTGACACGTATCGCACGCCACTGCAGCAGCCATACGAGGGGCCCTTCCGGGTGCTGCAGCGGGGACTTACAACTTTTGTTTTGAACATGGGGGGGTCGGCGTGAGACTGTGTCGGTGGCTCGGTTGAAGCCTGCCCATGTTGACCTGAGTCAACCCATGTTGGTGGCCCAGCCTCGTCGTCGGAGGCGTCTGCGATCCCACCCGCTCCCGCCTTCGCCTTCCTCGGGGGAGTCCCCTGTGGGGGGGGGGGGGAATGTGTGCATGAGGTCCGGCCGCCTCGTTCGTCTACCCTTTCCGTTTCGTGCCTCCGGTTCTGGGGAGGGGAGGGGATCCTGTGGCGCCACCCGGAGGTTAGGCCACTTACTATGTGAACCCTCGGCAGTTGGGGGTAGGGTGACGTGATTGGGTAATGGCGGGAAGCAGTTGTCACCAGGTTTAGGGGTGTGCCCGGGTATAAGTATGGAGACCTGGGTCAGCCCTCCCCCAATCGCGTGTGTGTTGATGTCTTTACCTGAACAATAAAGTTCTCTTTGTTTTCACCATTCGTGGCTCATTTATTTGCCCTCCATAATAACATTCCATTATCTTTAGTTAAAACCTACTATCTAATCAATAATGGAAAGCAAATTAGAAGGCAGGTGTTGGAATCTGACACAAAAGTGGAAATGCTGGAAGAACGCACCCAGTCAAGCAGCATCTGTAGAAAGGAAAACAGTTAACATCTCAGGTCAATGAAGCCCAAAACATCGCCCGTCTCACAGATGCCTTTTGAATGGCCAAGTTCTTCCTCTATTTCCATTTTTGCATTAATTCAGTAAGCGGAGCAATAATTGATTTACTGCTGTGAATTTATCACTGATCAAGTGAAGGTGACCTACATAAGCGCGTTAGACTAGATAAAAACATAAAATACATTCATCAATTGGAGAATGCTGCAATTCTACAGCAGAATGTAATTGCACTGAAAGGTGGTGTATAAAAGCACAGGAGGTTAAATGCTTTCTTTTAAGAGAGCATAACGATCTGACTGCATTGTGCAAGAATGACTAATGCGTGGTCAGAGTAACATTTCTTCACTAATGGGCACAAGCTTGGCTAAAATGACATGATATTTGTCACATACTTTAAATGAATTCACCTTAAAGAATGCTTTTCAATTCAGTTTCATTAAAAGACTAATGTATTAAGTCATATAATGCAAAATCATTCAATATTACATCTATTAATTTGCTCACTGGGATTGATGCAACCGTGAAAGTCGCAGGATCTGGCTCCAACTGCCTCTGCTACTTGCTGCCGCACTGTGCAACACTGACCAGGAAATGCTGGTCCTAAGCCACTTGCTGCTGCTCTGTGCAAAACTGACCAGGAAATGCTGGTCCTAACCTCAAGAGTCAAGTCAAGAGTGTTTTATTGTCATATGTCCCGGACGGGACAATGAAATTCTTACTTGCTGCAGCACAACAGAATATGTGAATATTTAAACATTGTATATAACGGGGGGAAAAAAGAAAAAGTTCAATAAATAACAAATATAGTGCAGATAACAAATAATAATAGTCTTTTGCAGTTCAGAGCTCAGAGCTTATTCATTGTGTGTAATAGCCTGATGGCTGTGGGGAAGCAGCTGTTCCTGAACCTGGACGTTACAAGTCTTCAGGGTCCTGTACCTTCTTCCTGATGGCAGTGGTGAGATAAGTGTGTGGCCAGGATGGTGTGGGTCCTTGATGATTTTGGCTGCCTTTTTGAGGCAGTGACTATGATAGATCCCTTCGACGGTGGGGAGGTCAAAGCCGGTGATGGACTGGGCAGTGGTCACAACTTTTTATAGTGTTTTTTGCTCCTGGACGTTCAAGTTGCCGAACCAGGCCACGATGCAACCAGTCAGAATGCTCTCTACCGTGCACCTGTAGAAGTTTAGGAGAATCCTCTTCGACATGCCGAATCGCCGGAATCTTCTCAGGAAGTCGAGTCGCTGATGTGCCTTCTTTACAATTACATTGGTGTGCTGGGTCCAGGAAAGATCTTCTGATATATGCACGCCCAGGAATTTAAAGTTATTGACCCACTCCACCATCGTCCCATTAATGTGAACAGGATTGTGGGTCCTCATTCTTCCCCTACTAAAGTCCAGAATCAGTTCCTTGGTCTTACTGATGTTGTGCTGGCACCATTTGGTCAGTCGGTCGATCTCACTTCTATACTCTGACTCATCCCCATCTGTGATTCTTCCAACCACAGTGGGGTCATCGGAGAACTTGATGATGGAGTTCGCACTCTGACCGGGTACGCAGTCATGGGTATAGAGTGAGAATAGCAGGGGACTGAGCACGCAGCCTTGAAGTGCTCCCGTTCCAGTTGGTACTGAGGATGAAGTGTTTCCTCCAATTCGAACAGATTGTGGTCTGTGGATGAGGAAGTCGAGGATCCAATTGCAGAGGGATGCGCAGAGGCCCAGTTCCGCAAGCTTGGTAACCAGCTTGGAAGGGATGATGGTATTAAATGCCGAGCTGTAATCTATAAACAACAGCCTGACGTAGGTGTTTTTATTGTCCAAGTGGTCCAGTGCGGAGTGGAGAGCCAATGAAATCGCATCTACCGTTGACCTGTTGTGGCGGTAAGCGAACTGTAGTTGGCCGAGGTTCTTGTCGAGGTAGGAGTTGATGTGCACCATAACCAACCTCTCAAAGCACTTCAACACCACAGACGTTAGTGCCACTGGTCGATAGTCATTGAGGCACGTCACCTTACTCTTCTTGGGCACTGGTATTATTGATGCCCTCTTAAAGCAGGTGGGAACCTCAGACCTCAGAAGTGAGAGGTTGAAAATGTCTGCAAAAACTCCAGCCAGTTGGTCCGCACAGGTCTTTAGAACACGGCCAGGTATACCATCAGGTCCAGGCGCTTTCCGAGGGTTCACCCCACTGAAGGATCTTCTGACGTCGGCCTCTGTGACTATGACTGTAACACCGTCAGGGCAAATAGGGGCTCGGGAAGGCACATCAGTGTTCCCCCTATCGAACCGGGCGTAGAACACATTAAGCTCGTCAGGGAGTGATGCTTCGCTGTTGTTTCAGCCGCCTCCTGATTTCGCCTTGTAGGAGGTGATGGCATTCAAGCCCTGCCACAAATGCCGAACATCCATCTCATCCTCCAGCTTAGAGCAGGTCCCTTTTGGCCTTTTTGATGGCCTTACCAAGGTTGTATCTGGACTTCTTATAGACCTCTGCATCGCCAGACCTGAATGCCCAGAATCTTGCCTTCAGAAGAATGCGGATCTCATGGTTCATTCAAGGCTTCTGGTTAGGAAACACTTGGAAGGTTTTTGTTGGAACGCAGTCCTCCACACATTTCCTTATGAAGTCTGTAACGACTGTGGCGTATTCATTCAGGTCCTTTGCCGAGTCCTTGAACATTGCCCAGTCTACAGACTCCAAGCTACAAGTAAGAATTTCATGGTTCTGTGCAGGGCTGGCCGTAAGCCGATTGGACCAATTTCTCCCAATCATGCCCCGCGCTCAAGTAATCCAAAGATTGTAGAGCTCAGCTCTAGGATCTTTGGAGTAATCTACTCTCGGCTCGGGTAGATCTACCCCGGGTGGAGGGGGGTAGAAAGGGGTGGAGAGAGAGTAGAGGGGTTCACACCCGTTCGCCCAGACCCCGGCATCTGCTCCCGCTGCCGGCCCTCTCCCTCCCTTCTCTCCTTTACACACACACACACACACTATCTGCCTTCAGTTCCAACAGTTTATCTAACACCATTTCCTGACTAATGTGGATTCCCTTCGGTTCCCCCCTCCCACTAGATCCTTGCACATTGCATCCTGAACTGCTTATTAATAAAGTAAATTATTGTAGCAGGCAGTTAGTAAAAATAACTTCATCTGAAGAGTAAAATTTCAATGAAAACCATTTAGTGGTTACAAAACAGCATTACTTTGTGATCAGAGCACAGAAGCCATCCTTGACCTGTGCTCCACAGATGTTTAATTACAACTCATTGATTAGTACTGCTTGCATTGCAGTTTCTGATTACAATCATAGCATTCATAGCATTCATAGCAAAAGGATTTGAGTATAGGAGCAGGGAGGTTCTACTACAGTTGTACAGGGTCTTGGTGAGACCACACCTGGAGTATTGCGTACAGTTTTGGTCTCCTAATCTGAGGAAAGACATTCTTGCCATAGAGGGAGTACAGAGAAGGTTCACCAGACTGATTCCTGGGATGTCAGGACTTTCATATGAAGAAAGACTGGATAGACTCGGCTTGTACTCGCTAGAATTTAGAAGATTGAGGGGGGATCTTATAGAAACTTACAAAATTCTTAAGGGGTTGGACAGGCTAGATGCAGGAAGATGGTTCCCGATGTTGGGGAAGTCCAGAACAAGGGGTCACAGTTTAAGGATAAAGGGGAAATCTTTTAGGACTGAGATGAGAAAAACATTTTTTACACAGAGAGTGATGAATCTCTGGAATTCTCTGCCACAGAATGTAGTTGAGACCAGTTCATTGGCTATATTTAAGAGGGAGTTAGATGTGGCCCTTGTGGCTAAAGGGATCAGGGGGTATGGAGAGAAAGCAGGTGCAGGATACTGAGTTGGATGATCAGCCATGATCATGTTGAATGGCGGTGCAGGCTCTAAGGGCCGAATGGCCTACTCCTGCACCTATTTTCTATGTTTCTATGTAATAGCATCACCAATAACACAAAGTGTTTGTGAGAACATGTTATGTTATCTGTAACACAAGTATTTATCAATTGGCAATTTGTATTCATAACACATTTCTTTACTCTTTTGTTGAGAAATATTTTTGTTTTTAAATCTAATGTGAGATTGTTGCTGAGGAATAATTTCAACTAGACTCCGAGGGAATTAACACAGTGAAAATGAAATAGTAATTCACATGCCCGACGTTAATTTATATATCACTGAAAGCAAGCATTGCATTGAAAAGTGCAATTAATGCAACTTCTAAATGCAGAGAAGCAGAACTGAAATGAGCACATGATCAACAAGTTCCTTTTGTAATCATACAATAAGCGGAAGTGACCAGATGGAGTTGTCCAGTTGCCAAGATGGGACACAAGGAATTAAAGAAGGAACTGCAGATGCTGGAAAATCGAAGGTACACAAAAATGCTGGAGAAACTCAGCGGGTGCAGCAGCATCTATGGAGCGAAGGAAATAGGCAACGTTTCGGGCCGAAACCCTGCCTATTTCCTTCGCTCCATAGATGCTGCTGCACCCACTGAGTTTCTCCAGCATTTTTGTGTACCTGGGACACAAGGAAGATAGACTCACCTGTCACATGTGCAGCTGATCATGAGAGATAAAATATTGTATACGATGTATGTAAAAATTACAGCTGTTATAGTGCCTCTGGGAATCGAATAGCTGGGGTTCTTTAAATCACCTGGTAACGATAGCAAGGCAAGGATTCGTGATTTTATTTAACTTTTTGCAACCTAAACTTCATTGAATCTTGCAAGATGCATCAACAAAATGATTTTTACAACCAATATAATTTGAACTAAACTGTATTAAACAATATAATTTATCAACAGATGTGGCAATTTGTTGATTACAGTGTTAATACCAATAAACACACACTGATCGTTAATCTATCATGTCATAAATCTCGCTGATATCATAATGCATGCATCAGTGGGCGATGTTGGGGGGAGTCCAGAACCAGGGGCCACAGTTTAAGAATAAGGAGTAAGTCATTTAGAACGGAGACGAGGAAACACTTTTTCTCACAGAGTTGTGAGTCTGTGGAATTCTCTGCCTCAGAGGGCGGTGGAGGCCGGTTCTCTGGATACTTTCAAGAGAGAGCTAGATAGGGCTCTTAAAGATAGCGGAGTCAGGGGATATGGGGAGAAGGCAGGAATGGGGTACTGATTGTGGATGATCAGCCATGACCACATTGAATGGCGGTGCTGGCTCGAAGGGCCAAATGGCCTACTCCTGCACCTGTTGTCTATAGTGCAAGCAGCAGTAACAAGCATGTGCATATTATCTCGTAACAGAAATCAAAGGCAATGATTGGATTACCATTAACATTATGGATGCGGTTTATCCATCAGATATTTGTTGTTGAGTTTACCTGACATATTGGATCCAGCCATAATACCAGTACACCCATTGAACATAACGGCAAAAACAGCAGCAAAATCCATCACCACGCCAGTCGTGTAGTCGGCAACATACTTAGCTGCAAAGAGAAACAAACAAACACAAAACTAGTCAGTTTAAAAAAATGTTGATATAGTGTGAAAATAAACTCTTTAAAGCAATGAGGGGGTCGTACTGAATAGTGAAAGACCTGGATAGAGTGGATGTGGAGAGGATGTTTCCATTAGTGGGAGGGTCTAGGACCAGACGTCACAGCCTCAGAATAAAAGGACATTCATTTAGGAAGGAGATGAGGAGGAACATCTTTGGTCAGAAGGTGGTGAATCTGTGGAATTCATGCCTCGGAAGGCTGTGGAGGCCAAATCAATGGATATTTTTAAGGCAGAGCTAGTTAAGACTCTTCATTAGTAAGGGTGTCAGGGGTCATGGGGAGAAGACAGGAGAATGGGGTTAGGAGGGAAAGATAGATCAGCCATGATTGAATGGCGGAGTAGACTTGATGGGCCAAATGGTCTAATTCTGCTCCTATCACATGAAGATGAATTGGAGTTTGGGGTATGTGGAACAAGAATCGTCTGTCTTGGCATTCCATCTCCTGCAATCTTTCCCCACAGAGTAACATTTCCTTGTGATATTGACCCGACTGCATGGAAGTGGTGTCATGACTGAGCAAGAACAAAAACATCAGGGTAACAGCAAATGACAATGAGCTTGTACCCCCAACTTTCCTGAATGAGAATTAATTATCTTCATTAAAATGTTGCTGTAGCAATGGATTATTAAATGATCAATTTAAAAATTAATAATATCAATAAATGGATTCAATGCAATTAAGTAGTCATTAATATTTGTTTATCAAATATCCTCTCAACGTTGTGTAGGAAAGAACTGCAGATGCTGGTTTACACCAAAGATAGGCACAAAATGCTGGAGTAATTTATTGGGACAGGCAGCATCTCTGGATGGAAGGAATGGGTGATGTTTCGGGTCATAATGATAGTAGAATTAGGCCACTCGGCCCATCAAGTCTACTCTGCCATTTATCATGGCTGATCTATCTTTCCTCCTAACCCCATTCTCCTGCCTTCTCCCCTAACTCTCAGTTATCTCAGTCTGAAGAAGTGTCTCAACCTGAAACTTCACCTATTCCTTCTATCCAGAGATCCTCTCAACAATGTCTTGTAGATATTTTATGAATGTACATTGTGGGTAATTGTCAGATCGACTTACATGGAAGATTGCTCTTTAGGGTTGACAGGTTAAATCCAGTAAATAGGCCGTCTCGAAATTCCGTATTATTCCCTGATGTCACTGTAATATTAATAGATTTTGGTGATACTACAAAAAAGCTGATAAATATTGTGCTGATGACCACAATAACGATGATAAAAATTATGAAGGTGGCTTTGGCGTAGATGTCAGCTCCAACCAAGCAGACAAGGAGGCAGATGATGAGAATCACGGTGCCATAGAGAATTTCATACCAGTAGGAGTTGGGGAGGACTTGAATGCCGCTGCTCGTGGTTTGCCCTGCAAAGAACAGTGCTTCAATTAATTCAATTCAATTCAATTCAATTTTATTTGTCTTTTGGACAAATTTGTCATTTGGACCCCTTGAGGTCCAAACGAAATGTCGTTTCTGCAGCCATACAATACAAAACGAAGAAGACCCGAGACACAACACAATTTACACATACATCCATCACAGCGCTGTGATGGAAGGCAAAAAAAAACTTATCTCTCCACTGCACTCCCCCCCCCGATGTCAGAGTCAAAGTCAAAGCCCCCGGCTGGCGATGGTGATTATCCCGCGGCCATTAAAGCCACGCCGGGTGATGCAAGGTCGCGCACCGGGTCTTGGTGTTAGAGCCCCGGCGCGCGCCCGCAAAGTCCGGCGGCCATTCCAAGCTGCGCGGGGGGATAAAGCCCCGCTCCAGGTGCTCTTCAACCCCGCAACTCGGGCGGGAGAAGTCGCCGCTGCGGAAGCCCCGAAAAGCGGTCTCCCACCAGGGGACCCGCGGGCTTCCAGTGTTGCCGTCCGCCAGACCCACGGTTGTAGCCTCCGAATCTCCGGCGGTCGGGTTGCAGCAGCGCTCCACCACAGCTCCACCCGCTCCGGACTCGGCCAGCCCCGTGACGGTGAGTAGTCCGCAGCTCCACAACTGGAGCCCCAGGTCGCTCCTGCTGGAGGCCGCTCCACGTTGCCCAGCCCCAACGACAACGGAGACCCGACAAAGAAAAGGTCGGGTCTCCCGTGCAGGGGAAAGATTTCAAAGTTCCCCCCCCACCCCCACCCCCACCCCCACCCCCACCCCCACCCCCCCACACACATACCCCGACAAAAAAATAATAAAAACTACACAAAAACGAGACAAAAATAATAAAAAGACAGACGGACTGCAGAGGCCGCTGCTGACGAGAGTCGCGCCGCCCACCGAGCAACCAGCTTTCCACCATAGCAATCATATTTTAAGTATGAAATGTACAACTGCAACAATCTTCCATTTTGTTAAGTATTTTATTTCTATTTCACTGTCAATCTCAATGTCAGGTCCATGATAAAGTTTTTCTCTCTCTCGTTATTATTGATCACTTGCTATGATTGATTGCGACTCCTCTTGTAGGCCTTTTGTTTTTGTACAGGAAAAAAAGTTGTCCTCAAGACATTAAATAAGATTATTAGACATGGGAGCAGAATTAGGCCATTCGGCCCATCGAGTCTGCTCCACCACTCAGTCATAGCTGATATATTTTTTTCCGATTCAACCCCATTCTCCTGCCTTCTCCCCATAACCTTTGATGCCCTTTCCAATCAAGAATCTATCGATCTTGATTGGCCTCCACTGCTATCTGTGGCAATGAATTCCACAGATTCACCCTCTGGCTGAAGAAATTCCTCCTCATCTCCATTCTAAAGGGACATCCTTTTATTCTGAGGCTGTGGCCTCTGCTCCTAGACTCTCCCACTACTGGAAACATCCTCGCCACATCCGCTCCATCTAGGCCTTTCATTATTCAATAGGTTTCAATGAGATCCTCCCATCATAATTCTAAACTTCAGCACGGACAGGCTCAGAGCCTTCAAATGCTCTTATGTTAACCCAATCATCCCCAGGATATAACCATATATAACCATAACAGCACGGAAACAGGCCATCTCGGCCCTTCAAGTCCGTGCCGAACATTTAAATTTTTTTTTTTTTTTTTTTTAATTAAAAATAAAATACTTCCCCCTAGTCCCATCTACCTGCACTCAGACCATAACCCTCCATTCCTTTCCCGTCCATATACCCATCCAATCTATTTTTAAAGGATAACATCGAACCTGCCTCCACCACTTCCACTGGAAGCTCATTCCACACAGCTACCACTCTCTGAGTAAAGAAGTTCCCCCTAATGTTCCCCCTAAACTTCTGTCCCTTAATTCTCAAGTCATGTCCCCTTGTTTGAATCTTCCCTACTCTCAATGGGAAAAGCTTATCCACGTCCACTCTGTCTAACCCGCTCATAATTTTAAAGACCTCTATCAAGTCCCCTCTTAACCTTCTGCGCTCCAAAGAATAAAGACCTAACTCGTTCAACCTTTCTCTGTAACTTAGTTGCTGAAACCCAGGCAACATTCTAGTAAATCTCCTCTGTACTCTCTCTATTTTGTTGACATCCTTCCTATAATTAGGCGACCAAAATTGTACTCCATACTCCAGAATTGGCCTCACCAATGCCTTGTACAATTTTAACATTACATCCCAACTTCTATACTCAATGCTCTGATTTATAAAGGCCAGCACACCAAAAGCTTTCTTTACCACCCTATCTACATGAGATTCCACCTTCAGGGAACTATGCACAGTTATTCCTAGATCCCTCTGTTCAACTGCATTCCTCAATTCGCTACCATTTACCGTGTACGTCCTATTTTGATTTGTCCTGCCGAGATGTAGCACTTCACATTTGTCAGCATTAAACTCCATCTGCCATCTTTCAGCCCACTCTTCCAAATGGCCTAAATCTCTCTGTAGACTTTGAAAATCTACTTCATTATCCACAACACCACCTATCTTAGTATCATCTGCATACTTACTAATCCAATTTTCCACACCTTCATCCAGATCATTGATGTACATGACAAACAACAGTGGACCCAACACAGACCCCTGAGGCACCCCACTAGTCACCGGCCTCCAACCTGACAAACAGCCATCCACCATTACTCTCTGGCATCTCCCATTCAGCCACTGTTGAATCCATCTTGCTACTCCACCATTAATACCCAACAATTGAATCTTCTTAACCAACCTTCCATGAGGAACCTTGTCAAAGGCCTTACTGAAGTCCATATAGACAACATCCACTGCTTTACCCTCATCAATTTCCCTAGTAACCTCTTCGAAAAATTCAAGAAGATTAGTCAAGCATGACCTTCCAGGCACAAATCCATGTTGACTGTTCCTAATCAGACCCTGCTTATCCAGATGCTTATATATATTATCTTTAAGTATCCTTTCCATTAATTTGCCCACCACTGACGTCAAACTAACAGGTCTATAATTGCTAGGTTTACTCTTCGAACCCTTTTTAAACAACGGAACAACATGCGCAGTACGCCAATCCTCCGGCACTATTCCCGTTTCTAATGACATTTGAAATATTTCTGTCATAGCCCCTGCTATTTCTACACTAACTTCCCTCAATGTCCTAGGGAATATCCTGTCAGGACCTGGAGACTTATCCGTTTTCATATTTTTCAAAAGTGTCCGCACCTCCTCTTCTTTGAATCTCACAGTTTCCATTGCTACTCTGCTCGTTTCCCTTACCTCACATAATTCCATATCCTTCTCCTTCGTGAATACCGAAGAAAAGAAATTGTTCAATATCTCCCCCATCTCTTTTGGCTCTGCAGATAGCTGTCCACTCTGACTCTCTAATGGACCGATTTTATTCCTTGTTATTCTTTTGCTATTAATATAGCTGTAGAAACCCTTTGGATTTACTTTCACCTTACTTGCCAAAGCAACCTCATATCTTCTTTTAGCTTTTCTAATTTCTTTCTTAATATTCTTTTTACATTCTTTATACTCCTCAAGCACCTCATTTACTCCATGCTGCCTATAATTATTGTAGATCTCTCTCTTTTTCCGAACCAAGTGTCCAATTTCACTTGAAAACCATGGCTCTTTCCATTTTTTACTATTTCCTTTCAACCGAACAGGGACATAAAGATTCTGTACTCTTAAAATTTCACCCTTAAATGTCCTCCATTTTTCTTCTACATCCTTCCCATAAAACAACATGTCCCAATTCACTCCTTTTAAATCCTTTCGCATCTCCTCAAAGTTAGCCTTTCTCCAAACAAAAATCTCAACCCTAGGTCCAGTTCTGACCCTCTCCATAATTATATTGAAACTAATGGTATTGTGATCACTGGACCCGAAGTGCTCCCCGACGCATACCTCCGTCACTTGCCCTGTCTCATTTCCTAACAGGAGGTCCAGCACTGCCCCTTCTCTAGTAGGTACCTCTATGTATTGCTGCAAAAAACTATCTTGCACACATTTTACAAACTCCAAACCATCCAGCCCTTTTACAGACTGTGTTTCCCAGTCTATGTGTGGAAAATTGAAATCTCCCACAATCACTACCTTGTGCTTACTACTAATATCTGCTATCTCCTTACATATTTGCTCTTCCAATTCTCGCTCCCCATTTGGCGGTCTATAATACACCTGTATAAGTGTTGCTACACCTTTCCCATTTCTCAGTTCCATCCAAATAGCCTCCCTAAACGAGCCCTCTAATCTATCCTGCCAAAGCACTGCTGTAATATCTTCCTTGACTAGCAATGCAACACCCCCACCTCTTGCCCCTCCAATTCTATCACCCCTGAAGCAACGAAATCCTGGAATATTTATTTGCCAATCACAGCCCTCCTGCAACCATGTTTCACTGATCGCCACAACATCATACTTCCAGGTGTCAATCCAGGCTCTAAGCTCATCCACCTTTCTTACAATGCTCCTAGCATTAAAATATACACATTTAAGAAACCCACCACCACTTATTCTCTGTTTATTATCTTTTTCTTCTTTCTCCCCTACATTTTGGGTCCGAGTGCTTCCCTTCTCTGCCTCCTGCCTCCCACATTTTCCACTAGCTTTCTCTATTTGAGTCCCTCCCCCCAACCGTTCTAGTTTAAAGTCTCCCCAGTAGCCTTTGCAAATCTCCCCGCCAGGATATTGGTGCCCCTCGGGTTCAAGTGCAACCCGTCCTTTCTGTACAGGTCACTCCTTCCCCAAAAGAAATCCCAATGATCCAGAAATTTGAATCCCTGCCCGCTGCACCAGTTCCTCAGCCACGCATTTATCCTCCACCTCACTCCATTCCTACTCTCACCGTCACGTGGCACAGGTAGTAATCCTGAGATTGTTACCTTTGTAGACCTTCTCCTTAACTCTCCTCCCAACTCCCTAAATTCTCCTTTCAAGACCTCTTCTCTTTTTCTACCTATGTCATTGGTACCTATATGTACCACAACCTCAGGCTCCTCTCCCTCCGATTTCAGGATATCTTGGACGCGTTCAGACACATCCCTGACCCTGGCACCAGGGAGGCAAACTACCATCCGGATCTCCTGACTGCGTCCACAGAATCGCCTATCCGACCCCCTAACCATAGAGTCCCCTATTACTATTGGGGACTCTATGGTTTAGGATCATTCTCATAAACCTCTTCTGGACCCTCTCCAATGCCAGTACATCCTTCTTCAGATATGGGGCCCAAAACTGCTCACAATATTCCAAATCTGGCCTGACCAGCACCTTTTAAAAGCTTAGAATTACAGAGCCATCAATTCCATCATTATTATATAACGTGAAAAGTAGCGGACCCAACGCCGACCCCTGCGGAACACCACTAATCACCAGCAGCCAACCAGAAAAGGCCCTCTTTATTCCCACACTTTGCCTTTTGCCAGTTTTGTGGGGACAATAGCCACAAGGAACCAAGCTCTCCTGATATACCAACCAACCAATCAATCAATCAGTTTTATTCATCACATACACATATAAGTGCAGTGAAATTAATTTGCCAGCAGCGGTACAATTAAAAAAAAGAACACACAATACACAATAAGATTGAACACAAACATCCACCACAGCATTCTTCACTGTGGTGAAAGGCACAAAGTATAGTCAGTACTCCTCCATTTTCCCCCGTGGTGGGGGCCATATCCTCCGCAGTCGCCGCTACGGTCGGCCGGATGTACAGTGGACCTGATCAAACTGTCATGTTGTTTTGTGAACACATTAAATGTACATTCCATTTACACCAGTTCACCTACCCTTGCTCTTCTTCAGTTTGCTTTTTCTGCCAAATGAAGTGAATAACCATCCTCAAAAATTAATATAACATTTGCAAACATGAAAAATTGCAGAGTTCCTCTAATCACTTTACCTGGCGGCAAACCAAAAGTGTCAACTATGGATTCAACAAGACCCAGGACATAGAGAGCACTCCCGCACACATTTGCAAAGAAGAACATGACTCCAAGGCTGCCTCCAAACTCCGGTCCCAGGGCTCGACTGATCATATCTGCCAACAAGCATCCGTGAAGGAAAAACTTTAAATCATTTTGAAACAGTCATTATTTGCAATTTAGTTTGCATTTATATTGAAAAAAGGCTGGTTGGATAATGTTGGATGTGGTCACCTCCCTGCCCCTGCAGAACCCCGTGCCACCGGGCCCACCTGCCCCCATCTACCCCTGGGGAACACAGACCCCCCCACCCTGGGGAACACGACCTGGTCCTGGGAAATACAGGCCCACTTGTGCCTGGAGGGGGAAACGCAGACCCTGCCTGCCCATGGGGGGGGGGGGGGGGGGGGAGACACAGCCCCCACCCTGGGGAATGCAGCCCCTGCCCCTGGGTGGGGACAACACAGCCCCTCCCCCGCACCCCTTCCTCCCGAGGGACTAGCTGTTATTTTTTAATGACAGTGGGATTTAACAGTGGACGGTCCCTTGGAGACAACCTTAAAGTTGGTGCTTGACCGTACATTCAGGTGGTCAGAGAAGACATTTCCTCTGTTGAGGCACAATTTCAAAATTGCAGCCAGTCCATCCAGGAGGGAGGGGGGAAGACATTTTCCACACAAAAGAGAGAGGAAATAAATAATTCTCTTCCACAACATGTTTTGGACCAATTGACATTTTCAAGATAGAGATCAATTGATTTTTATGACATACAAGAGATAAGCGCACATTTATGGCTAAGCGCACATTTAAAGGAAAGAACAAAGGTACACAAAAATGCTGGAGAAACTCAGCGGGTGCAGCAGCATCTATGGAGCGAAGGAAATAGGCAACGTTTCGGGCCGAAACCCTTCTTCAGACAGTCAAAGAACAGTCTGTTTCTATTGAAATATTTACACCAATCCCAGTGGGGTGGGAGATTGCAACCTTCACGTGGTCCGCCCTGTTTCGACGAATGCAATCAACCCGGCGTGCACAATCAAATAAGACCAAATAGAACAAGTTGTCCTACAACTTTAGGCTGTGCGCGCCATACGCAAGAAGAAGAGAAGAAGACCAATCCCAGTAGCAATCTCCTCTCTCATTGGCAAATTTTCTACCAATTCTAAAAGTTTCTGTTTCTCCAAGTGCACAGAGAGGTCGTAAGTGATGAGACAGAGTAGATGTGAAACAACAGGAAAATAAAAAGATTCAACAATTCATTAGTCTCACCAAATAAGTGCCTTAACAGAAGCAACAGAAAAAGTCACTGGTATAAATGTAATAGTTGCTGGTAAACATTAATCAATTCTGAAATTATTATTACATTTGATTTCTCTATTTTAAATGTTGACACAATTGAACCTCCTAATAGTAGATGAAAATATAATTTTGTTAAATTATTAAACATCAGTATTCAAAGTTAATTTACAAATATCACACCAAAAGATACAGTAGGCTCCACCAGCGTCCAGAGCACCATTTGTGGAGATGGCGCACACAGACAGCACCGTCATGCTGATGATCAGATATGCCACGATGAACATAAGGATCGTTTGGTACAGTCCTGCTTGCCCAACAACGAAACCTTCAATGAGAAAGTTGAGTTATTAAACAAGAAAATACATGTGCTATTAAGATGAACATCCTGATTATATGGCATAGACAGGGTAGACAGTCAGAACCCTTTCCCCTGGGTGGAAATGTCCAACACTAGAGGACATAGCTATAAGGCCAGAGGGAGAAAGTTTAATGGATACTAGATCAAGTGGGACCCGTTGGGTCCCTGTCACATGGGAGGCCTGGACCCCAACACAACCCGTTCCCCCACCGCAATATTCCACCACTCACTCGTTCCCCCAACACAACCCGTTCCCCCAACGCAATATTCCACCACTCACCCGTTCCCCCAACGCAATATTCCACCACTCACCCATAGCCCCCAACTGCCCTTTTTTTTCCTTTCCCCTTATGCCCCAGCACTCCAGAGAGAGGGAGAGAGAGGGAGAGAGAGGGAGAGAGAGGGAGGGGTAGAGGGAAAGGGAGAGGGAGAGGGAGAGGGAGAGGGAGAGGGAGAGGGAGAGAGAGAGGGAGAGAGAGAGAGGGAGAGAGAGAGGGAGAGAGAGGGAGAGAGAGGGAGAGAGAGGGAGAGGGAGAGGGAGAGACAGGGACAGGCAGAGACAGAGAGAGACAGAGAGAGACAGAGAGAGACAGAGAGAGAGAGAGAGAGAGAGAGAGAGAGAGAGAGAGAGAGAGAGAGAGAGAGAGAGAGAGAGAGAGAGAGAGAGAGAGAGAGAGAGAGAGAGAGAGAGAGAGAGAGAGATGATGATTATGATGAGCAGGGCAAATATATTTGTTTTTACAGATTGGTTGGGTGCTGTACGCATTGCCTGGGGTGGTTGGGTGCTGTACGCATTGCCTGGGGTGGTTGGGTGCTGTACGCATTGCCTGGGGTGGTTGGGTGCTGTACGCATTGCCTGGGGTGGTGGTAGATATGATAGTGGCATCTAAAAAGCTTTTAGATAGGTGCATGGGTATATGGATCACATCGGTTTAACTTGGCATCACGTTCACTGCAAACATTGTGGGCCGAAGGACCCATGCTATGCGTACTGTTCTAAATAAAGAACAGATATATTAATACCAATTCTGCATTGACATTACATTTCACACCGCGTTACGAATTGTTCGATTTATTATACATTTGCAAATAAATCAATTAGTAGCTTGCTAACACTGATTATCCTGGTTCATACGAGAAAAAAATACAGGAAATAAAAGGATAAAACGAGTCTCACTGGAACAACGAGAATGGGCTGTTTTACAAATGGGCGTCCATATGGAATCTGATTGTTGGACAGAGGAATGAAAACACAGATTGTTCACAACTTCACACCACTGCTTTAAAAAACAGTCACCATTAAGCAAACAAATACGGTTGCCAATACAGCGATAGCCATAAAGACCACTGGGATCTGTTTTGGAGTAAGGGGGAACTGTACAAAAGGGATGGATTGCACCTTAACAGGTGGGGGACCAGCATTCTGGCAGGCAGGTTTGCCACTGCGACACAGGTGGTTTTAAACTAAATAAGGGGGGGGGGGGGTGTCAAATGGGGTAGTCAAGGACGGAGTTAAAGGGAAAGGGAGTAAAGGGATAGTTAATGACCCCAGAATTAACAGGAAAGAAAGCTCACAAAGGGATAGGAGAGTATGGCCAAGTGTAGTAGGGATCGATGTGAATGGTGAGATGCGTAAGGAATTAAAAGCACTGTATTTGAATGCGCGAAGTATAAGAAGTAAAGTAGATGAGCTTGAGGCTCAGTTAGAGGTTGGTAGATATGACATTGTGGGGATTACCGAGACGTGGCTGCAGGAGGATCGGGTCTGGGAACTTAATATTCAGGGTTATACATCCTATAGAAAGGACTGGCAGGTGGGCAGAGGAGGGGGGGTAGCTCTTCTGGTGAAGGATGGAATTCAGTCCCTTGCGAGGGAAGACATAGGGACTGACGAGGTAGAGTCACTATGGATTGAGTTGAGGAATTGCAAAAGCAAAAAGACACTAATTGGTGTTATCTACAGACCCCCAAATAGTAGCCGGGATGTAGGGTGCAAGTTGCAGCAGGAGTCAAAACTGGCATGTAACAAAGGTAATGCCACTGTGGTGATGGGGGATTTCAATATGCAGGTAGACTGGGAAAATCAGGTTGGTTCAGGACCTCAAGAAAGAGAGTTTGTAGAGTGCCTCCGAGATGGATTCTTAGAGCAGCTTGTAATGGAGCCGACCAGAGAAAAGGCAATTCTGGATTTAGTGTTGGCCAATGGACCAAATTTGATAAGAGAACTCGAGGTAAAGGAACCGCTTGGAGGTAGTGATCATAATATGATTAGTTTTAATCTGCAATTTGAGAAGGAGAAGGTTAAATCGGAAGTGGCAGTGATGCAGCTGAACAAAGGGGATTATGAAGGCATGAGAGGGGAGCTGGCCAAGGTAGACTGGAAAGGGATACTAGCAGGAATGACGGTGGAACAGCAATGGCAGGAATTTCTGCGCATAATCCGGAAGACACAAGATCATTTCATTCCAAAAAGGAAGAAAGATTCTAAGGGGAGTAGGAGGCAACCGTGGCTGACAAGAGAAGTTAGGGATAGAATAAAACTAAAAGAAAAGATGTATAACACAGCAAAGAGTAGCCGGAAGCCAGAGGATTGGGAAACTTTCATAGGACAACAGAAGGAAACAAAACGGGCAATATGGGCTGAAAAGATGAAGTACGAAGGGAAGCTGGCCAGGAATATAAAGAAGGACAGTAAAAGCTTCTTTAGATATGTTAAGGGAAAAAGAGTAGCAAAGTCAAATGTGGGTCCCTTGAAGGCAGACACGGGTGAAATTATTATGGGAAACAAGGAAATGGCAGAAGAGTTGAACAGGTACTTCGGATCTGTCTTCACTAAGGAAGACACAAACAATCTCCCAGAAGTACTGGAGGACAGAGGATCTAAGGGGGTCGAGGAACTGAAATAAATTTTCATTAGGCGAGAGATATTATTGGGGAGGCTAATGGGATTGAATGTTGATAAATCCCCAGGGCCTGATGGACTGCATCCCAGGGTCCTCAGGGAGCTGGTTCTAGAAATAGTGGACACATTGGTGATCATTTTCCAATGTTCAATAGATTCAGGATCAGTTCCTGTGGATTGGAGGATAGCTAATGTCATCCCACTTTTCAAGAAAGGAGCGAGAGAGAAAACGGGGAATTACAGACCAGTTAGCCTGACTTCGGTGGTGGGAAAGATGCTGGAGTCAATTATTAAAGAGGTAATAATGGGGCATTTGGATAGCAGTAAAAGGATTAGACCAAGTCAGCATGGATTTATGAAAGGGAAATCATGCTTGACTAATCTTCTGGAATTTTTTGAGGATGTGACAAGTAAAATGAAGGGGAGCCAGTGGATGTAGTGTATCTAGACTTTCAGAAAGCCTTTGATAAGGTCCCACACGGGAGACTGGTGACTAAAATTAGAGCACATGGTATTGGGCGTAGGGTGTTGACGTGGATAGAAAATTGGTTGGCAGACAGGAAGCAAAGAGAAGGAGTGAACGGGTCCTTTTCAGAATGGCAGGCAGTGGCGAGTGGAGTGCCGCAAGGCACGGAGTTGGGGCCGCAACTGTTTACCATATATATTAATGATTTGGAAGAGGGAATTAGGAGCAACACCAGCAAGTTTGCGGATGACACAAAGCTGGGTGGCAGTGTGAACTGTGAAGAGGATGTTAGGAGGTTGCAGGGTGACCTGGTCAGGTTGAGTGAGTGGGCAGATGCAGAATATAGATAAATGTGAGGTTATCCCCTTTGGTTGCAAAAACAAGGGGTCACTGAAGGTTGGCGTGCAGGTACAGCAGGCAGTGACGAAAGCTAATGGAATGTTGGCCTTCATAACAAGAGGATTTCAGTATAGGAGTAGAGAGGTTCTTCTGCGGTTGTATAGGGCTCTGGTAAGACCACATCTGGAGTATTGCGTAGTTTTGGTCTCCTAATTTGAGGAAGGACTTCCTTGTGATTGAGGCAGTGAAGCGTAGGTTCACGAGATTGATCCCTGGGATGGCGGGACTGTCATATGAGGAAAGATTGAAAAGACTAGGAACTTTCCAATCAGGTTTCAGGGCTCACCATAGCACAGAGTCTGCCTTGTTGAAGGTACACAATGACCTACTGCTCACCGTTGACGCCAGCGACTGTGCAATTCTGCTCCTTCTTGACCTCAGCGCAGCATTTGATACTGTCGACCACACCATCCTAATTGACCGTCTCCGGTATGGGGTTGGTATTGATGGCAGTGCCCTGAGCTGGTTCATCTACTACCTCAAAGGTAGGAGTTTCTCGACTAACATAGGCAACTCTTTCTCCTCCCCAGCTAATCTCTGCTGTGGGGTTCCACAAGGCAAGGCAAGTTTATTTGTATAGCACCTTTCAACCACAAGGTAATTCAAAGTGCTTTACATAAAACATTTAAAGCATTTGAAAGAAACACATATAAAATGACATTTAGATATAAAATGATTATTAGATTATTCAGATAAAATAATTACAAAATTAAAAGCAATCAAATAAAATATTTAAAATAGCATAAAACCAGGAATAGAAGTTACAGTGCAGTATAGGTAATTGATAAATTGTATTGTTTACTGAAAGGCAGCGGCAAACAGAAAAGTCTTCAGTCTAGATTTAAAAGAGCTGAGAGTTGCAGCAGACCTGCAGTTTTCTGGGAGTTTGTTCCAGATATGTGGTGCATAAAAACTAAATGCTGCCTCTCCATGTTTAGTTCTGACTCTGGGGACACAGAGCAGACCTGTCCCAGACGATCTGAGAGGTCTGGGTGGTTCGTAGCTAAGCAGAAGATCAGAAATGTATTTTGGCCCTAAACCATTCAGTGCTTTGTAAACCAACAATAGTATTTTGAAATCAATTCTTTGACAGACAGGAAGCCAGTGTAAAGACCTCAGAACTGGAGTAATGTGATCTACTTTTTTGGTCTTAGTGAGGACTCGAGCAGCAGCGTTCTGAATTAACTGCAGCTGTCTGATCGACTTTTTAGGGAAACCTATAAAGACACTGTTACAGTAGTCGAGCCTGCTGAAGATAAATGCATGGACAAGTTTTTCCAAATCCTGCTGAGACATAAGTCCTTTAATCCTTGATATGTTCTTTAGGTGATAGTAGGCTGACTTTGTGACTGTTTTTATGTGGCTGTTGAAGTTCAGGTCTGAGTCCATGACTACTCCTAAGTTTCTGGCTTGGTTTGTTGTTTTTTAGCATTACCATTTGAAGCTGGGTGCTAACTTTTAATCGTTCTTCCTTGGCTCCAAAAACAATTATTTCAGTTTTTTCTTTGTTTAATTGGAGAAAATTCTGGTTCATCCAATCGTTGATTTGCTCAATGCATCTACTCAGTGCTTGTATTGGACTATAGTCTCCTGGTGATATTGTTATGTAGATTTGTGTGTCGTCTGCGTAACTATGGTAACATATTTTGATGTTTTTCATGATCTGAGCCAGTGGAAGCATGTAGATGTTAAATAGAAGAGGCCCCAGAATGGAGCCCTGGGGCCCCAAGGTTCCATCCTTGGCCCCATTCTCTTCTCCCTGTATATGCTCCCCTTAGGCCAAGTCATTGAAAGGCACGGCATTTCCTTCCATTGCTACGCAGATGATACACAACTCTATCTCCCCCTGAAGCCCAAAAACCAATCAAATCTGTTTAACCTTACCCACTGCCTCGACGATATAAAGTGTTGGATGGCCCAGAACTTCCTCCAACTAAACGAGAGTAAGTCTGAGGTCATCCTTCTTGGCCCCTCGGACTCAATCAAAATGATAGCAGGCAGCCTTGGAAGCCTTACCCCTCTACTCAAACCTCACGTCAAAAACCTTGGCGTGATATTTGACTCAGCACTGAAATTTGACAAACAAGTCAATGCCGTGGTAAAAGCTAGCTTCTTTCAGCTTCGGACGATAGCTAAAATAAAACAATTCCTCCACTTTGATGACCTCGAAAAGATCATCCACACATTCATCTCCTCCCGCCTAGATCACTGCAACTCCCTTTACACTGGCATCAGCCAATCTTCCCTGTCCCGCCTGCAACTGGTCCAAAACGCCGCAGCGAGACTCCTGAAGGGACCACATCACCCCGATCCTGGCCTCCCTCCACTGGCTCCCTGTGCGGTTCCGTATAAACTTCAAGATCCTCCTCCATGTCTACAAAGCCCTCAATGGGCTTGCCCCCACCTACATAAAAAGTCTTCTCACCCACCACTCCACCTCCAGGCCCCTCAGATCGGCCGACTTGGGGTTGCTGAATATCCCGCGGTCTAGGCATAAGCTCAGGGGCGACCGCGCCTTTGCGGTTGCAGCCCCTAGACTGTGGAACAGCATCCCCTTTCCCATCAAAACTGCCCCCTCCATCGACTCTTTTAAGTCAAGACTAAAGACTTATCTATACTCTCAAGCCTTTTCTGACATCCTCTGAGTGAGGGCTACATGTATATATTATATGTATGTAGTTTGTTTTGTTTGTGCTATTCTTATAACAAATATAAAGCACTTTGGCCAACGAGAGTTGTTTTTTAAATGTGCTATATAAATAAATGTGACTTGACTTGACTTGTATTCACTGGAGTTTAGAAGGATGAAGGGGTATCTTATAGAAACATAAAATTATAAAAGGACTGGACAAGCTAGATGCAGGAAAAATGTTCCCAATGGTGGGCCAGTCCAGAACCAGGGGCAAGAGTCTTAGAATAAAGGGGAGGCCATTTAAGACTGAGGTGAGAAAAAACGTTTTCACCCAGAGAGTTGTGAATTTGTGGAATTCCCTGCCACAGAGGGCAGTGGAGGCCAAGTCACTGGATGGATTTAAGAGAGAGTTAG
The DNA here is from genome assembly GCA_038087875.1 of Malacoraja senta. Lineage (NCBI taxonomy): Eukaryota > Metazoa > Chordata > Chondrichthyes > Rajiformes > Rajidae > Malacoraja > Malacoraja senta. The sequence goes on along the minus strand of JAXLNO010000079.1, from coordinate 210,920 downwards.
ATAGAGCTCTAGGAGCTAGTGGAATCAAGGGATATGGGGAGAAGGCAGGCACGGGTTATTGATTGGGGACGATCAGCCATGATCGCAATGAATGGCGGTGCTGGCTCGAAGGGCCGAATGGCCTCCTCCTGCACCTATTTTCTATGTTTCTATATTTCCAAGTTAGATGAGCGACTGTTGACAAATTAACAAAAACATTTGATTTGGGAAGTTTGTTGAAAGGGGAAATTCTGGCTGGTTAAAGGGAAGGGAAGTCCCTGGTCACAAATGTTTCAATGAGTGAGAGACATTCTCTCACTCACCATGTGGATCCTTGGCTTAACGCTAAAACACAAGTAGACCATCACCAGGTGGGTCTCCAGGTTTGTGGAATGCTCCAAGGGCAGACAACCTGTCTAAACTTGGCGATGCAATGGCCCCATGACATTGCCTTGAAATGTCTGCTCATGTTCTGTTGGAATTCAACCCACAACTTCACCACTCAACAAGGAAGTGCTACCAGTAAAAGCAGAATCTTAAAATAACTTGCTTACCTGTCATAAGGCCAATGACCAAAAATCTGCACAATTCTTTCCCCTCCCCCTCAAATTCATACACAAAACTGGGATCTCTGGAGGGAGGAAGTGGGTGACGTTTATGCTGAGTTACTCCAGCATTTTGTGTCTATCTTCAGTGAAAACCAGCATTTGCATCTTTCTACTCAAAATTGGGCCATGTCCTTGAACAAATCATAAAGTAGATGTGGGCCACTAATTGCATCTGTGCTAAGGCCTCTGTAATTATTCGCACCCCCCGACATTTAGAAAATAGGGAACTCTGGGACAAAAAGCATAATTCTAAATTCTGACACATCTCTGTATCCAGAGAATATCGGATTGGATGCAACATTCAAAAATGATGTTGTGTCTGTTATGGTTGACAATTACTCAAAAGATACACATTCAGCATATTTCCCAGGCCGCAAGGTTGAAATAAATTGCTGCATGGACAATAACGCTCAAGGACTGACATCATTATGGGGAAAGGACATTCATTGTTCACCACCTGCAAACTAACATTTCCTTTCCATCACTGCAAGCAAGTTTAAGGAAATTGTCCTTTTTTTGTTTACATGGGGTAGTTGTAAACATAATAGTCCAGAGAAACACTGTTTAATAAACTATTATTTTGTTTGTTGAGTTACTGTAAGAGAGCTCAGATAAATTGTATAGTAACATTGATTTAAGGTTTAGGAGTGAAGTAACGTGAACTCGCAGACTGCTGAAGAACACAGAGTGGCGAGGACAAGAGAGAGAGAGAGAGAGACTGGCGGTGTGGACAAGACCAGTGACATTTTAAATGGATAACCGGGAGCAACGTGGACAGGACCGTGACGCAATATTAAAACAACTGCCAACGGTTCGGTAATTATTTATATTTAATGCGTACAGTTTTTAAAGGTAAACTTTTACCCGAAAAGAGAGAGTATTTGAGTTAGTATTAAAATCCCGGAAGAAGAACAAGAATGGAAACTGACAGGGACTCGGGCGGCAGCCGGGCGGGAACCCCCAGCAGACGGGACACGGGACACGGGACGGGGGAGTGGGGGAAGGTCCCGGCCCTTGGAGGGGTTTGGTCACCGGGCGGGGGGCGGGTTCCCCGGGGGGGGGGGGTCGGCGAGGGGCCGGGGGGTTGGGTGTTGGGGGGTCCCGGGACCGAGCTCCCTCCCTCACTCCATCCCTCCCTCCCTCCCTCACTCCCTCCCTCACTCACTCACTCACCGATGCGCAGGAAGAGCACCACACTGAACATGGAGAGCAGGGTGGGCACCACGACGCCGAGGAAGGTGGAGAGTTTGTGGGGCGAGGCCGGGCTCCGGCCGCTACCGGCCGGTCCAGGCGCCGCGAACAGCCGGTAGTTGAGCAATGGCGACCGCTCGGCCATGGCCGCGTCCCGCAGACTAGCCCGCTCCCCGCCGTGTCATGTGACCTGTCATGTGACCCCCAGCCCCGCCCCGCCCCATCCGGTGTCGCCCCCAGCGGTCACTCCCCGCACTGGCACCCGGCCCGGCCCGGCCCGGCCCGGCCTCTCACACCCACCGGGACCCGCCCGCCCGCCCGGCCCGGGCCGCCAACCTGCACCGGTAGTTTGATGCGTTTAACCGGAGTCACACACAGGGAACTGCAGGATATGGAGCAAAACACAGACACTAGTGCGGTGGGAACTCAGCGGGTCAGCCGGCGTCTGTGGAGGAACAGACAACAGAGCAGGACAAGACAAGGCAAGGCAAGGCAGGCCCGGACGAAGCCCTTAAGCGGGCCCTGGAAGCTCTGGGGTTTTAGATGCTCTCTGGTGCATTCTGACCCTTATTTTGGAGCAATTTTGCACCAGATTTATGATCAATATTTCAGAAATTAACAGGAATCTGAGGTAGCTTTTTCACACAAAGGGTGGTGGGTGTATGGAAAAAGCTGCCAGAGGAGGTCGTTAAGGCTGGGACTATCCTAATGTTTAAGAGACATTTGGACACGTACATGGATAGGACAGGTTTAGATGGATATGGACCAAACGCGTGTAGATGGGACATGTTGGTCAGTGTGGGCAAGTTGGGCTGAAGCGCCTGTTTCCACACCACACTCTATAACTAAAAAGTTAAGAAGAAAAATGCATGTCGATAAGTAGAGCAGATTTGAAAGAGGAGTGAAATGTAAAGGCAGAGAGAGGTTTATGGGTGGAAAGGAACATAGGAAAGGAGGGGGGAGGGTGGGCTTGGGCAGATGGCTGAAGGGAAAATAGACACAAAGTGCTGGAGCAACTCTGGGTCAGGCAGCATCTCTGGAGAACATGGATAGGTGGCATTTCACAGAGTGCTGGAGTAACTCAGCGGGTCAGGCAGCATCTCTGGAGAAAAGGTATAGATTATATTTCGGGTCAAGACCCTTAAGTAATATTCATAATGTGACATGTATAGACATTCCTGAATGTTACCCAAACCATCGTGAGCTACTTTGTGACGGTGCTTGCCCTCTCCTATAGGGAGGTTGCACGCAGTCGTGGTCACGACCCATGACCCATGACCCGTACTGTTGCCACGCAACAGGAGTACACGCGATGAACCTGCAGGTAAGCATTTACTATGGCTGCCAGCACAGCGGGCCCTTCTTCTGGCCCAGCATCCCGACTGGTTGCACACTCGCGGACCCCAGGCCATCTATCCCCGCGGCCATTGGTGGTGGTGGTGGGGTGGGGTGTGGGGTGGGGGGTGGGTGTGGGGTGGGGGGTGGGTGGGTGGGGGGGGGGGGGTAGTAGGAAGAGGTTGGGGTGTCGATGCAGCACAGTCAATGACTGGGTGGGCGGAGGGAGCAGACCGTCCCCAACTTTGCTGCCGTGGCCCCGCTCCACCCGGCCCCGTGTGGGCGCTGCCGACCCACAACCCCTGACAGACGGGGCGGAGGGCGGCCGTGGCCGGACAGCGCTGACCCCGGGGGGGAGAGTGGGGGGGCTGTCCCGCGGCTGTCTCAGAGCAAAGATACTAGAGCATTTGGTTCTGAGCGCTCAATCACCCCAAAAAATAACCCCACAATATTGCAATCAAATTGCTCAGACTTTAAGTTTGCGTTATTTAGCGAAGGCTTATCGAGACGGTGCTGTCTCTCTGGACACGACAATGAACGCGGTTATTAGTCGCGGATTGTCAAAGACGCTACACCATGAGATAACACCAGTTTAAACATGATACCTCCCGCTTTCAATGACAGCACCCACAATTATTTACAGCGCAAAAAAGATAATTTCGGCGGTTTCTAACAGGAAAGAAGGTACGCGTTTTGTGTGTTAACAGTGTATACCGAGGCCGCCATGTCCTCCACATGGATTGAGCTGCTCCAAGCGTCATGCCCCTTGACCCGATGACCTTACGTGCAACCCCCCTATAACGTCTCTGCTTCCTTGGGTGATGCAGGACAGGACACGAGCTTTGGGACATGGTGTGAAGCTGTTGCAGTCTGTGCCAGCCTGGTAAAAGCCTGGATGGAGAGGATGTTTCCACTAGTGGGAGAATCTAGGACCAGTGGCCACAGCCTCAGAATTAAAAGGAAGGAGATGAGCAGGAATTTCTTAAGTCAGAGGGTGGTGAATTGTGGAATTCATTGCCACAGACAGCTGTGGAGGCCAAGTCAATGGACATTTTTCAGGAGGAGATTGATAGATTCTTGATTGATACGGGTGTCAGAGGTAATGGGGAGAAGGCAGGACAATGGGTTTGAGAGGGAAAGATAGATAGAGTCATAGAGTGATACAGTGTGGAAACAGGCCCTTCGGCCCAGCATGTCCCATCTACAGTAGTCCCACCTTCCCACGTTTGATCCATATCCCTCCATGTACCTGTCTAACTGTTTCTTAAACGTTGCGATAGTCCCTGCCTCAACTACCTCCTCTGGCTGCTTGTTCCATACACCTACCGTCCTGTGTATGAAAAATATACCCCTCAGATTCCTATTAAATCTTTTCCCTTTCATCTTAAACTTATGTCCTCTGCTCCTCGATTCACCTACTCTGGGCAAAAGACTCAGCCTGATCTATTCAAATCATGATTTTATACACCTCTATTAGATCACCCCTCATCCTCCTTTGCTCCATGAAATAGAGTCCCAGCCTACTCAACCTCTCCCTATAGCTCTGGCCCTCTAATCCTGGCAACATCCTCGTAAATCTTCACTGTACCCTTTCCAGTTTGATGACATCTTTCCTATAACATGCTGCCCAAAACTGAACACAATACTCTAAATGCGGCCTCACCAACTTCTTATCCAACTGCAATATGACCTCCCAACCTCTATACTCAGCCTGACCCACTGAGTTACTCCAGCACTCAGTGAAACGTCATAGAACAGGGCAAGATTAGCAAGTTTGCTGATGATACAAAAGTGAGTGGTTTTGCAGATAGTGAAGATGGTTGTGAAAGATTGCAGCAGGATCTGGATCAATTGGCCAGGTGGGCAGAGGAATGGTTGATGGTTGCATGGCTCCTTGAAGGTCGAGTCGCAGGTACATCAGGTGGTCAAAAGTATTTTGGCACTTTAGCCTTCATCAGTCAGAGTATTGAGTATAGAAGTTGAGAGGTCATGTTGCAGTTGTATAAGACGTTGGTGAGACCGCATTTAGAATATTGTGTTCAGTTCTGGGCATCATGTTATAGGAAAGATGTCAAACTGGAAAGAGTAGAGAAGATTTATGAGGATGTTGCCAGGACTAGAGGGTGTGAGCTATAGGGTTGAGTAGGTTGGGACTCTATTCCATGAAGCGCAGGAGGATGAGGGGAAATCTTATAGAGGTGTACAAAATCATTATAGGAATAGATCGGGTAGATGCACAGAGTCTTTTGCCCAGAGTAGGGGAATCGAGGACGAGAGAACATAGGTTCAAGGTGAAGTGGAAAAGATTTAATAGGAATCCGAGGGATAACATTTTCACACAAAGGGTGGTGGATGTATGGAACGAGCTGCCAGAGGAGGTAGTTGAGGTTGGGACTATCCCATGTTTAAGAAACAGTTAGGCAGGTACATGGATAGGACAGGTTTGGAGGGATATGGACCAAACGCAGGCAAGTGGAACTAGTGTAGCTGGGACATTGTTAGCCGGTGTGGGCAAGTTGGGCCAAAGGGCTTGTTTCCACACTGTGTCACTCTATGACTCTATCTATGTTCTCCAGAGATTCTGCCTGATCCGCTGTGGCAGATTGTGCTACCTCAGCTGCCGTAGTAAATACATCCTCTGTTCTGGAGTCGATGGTAGCCCCCCCACTTAAGGTCATTGGAGATGATGGTTCCCAGGAACTTAAAAGACTCCACACAGATGTGACTGTGGTGTTGTTGATGGTGAGGGGAGGGGGAGCTCTCCTAAAGTCTACAATCAATTCCACTGTCTTAAGAGCATTGAGCTCCAGGTTGTTGCGATGGCACCAGGATGCCAGCTGTGACACTTCCTGTCTGTAGGCAGATTCCTCCCCATCCTGGATCAGTCCAATCAGGATTGTGTCGTTAGCAAACTTGAGAAGCTTGACGGAGGTGTCTGTGGAGGTGCAGTCATTGGGGTAGAGGAGAGGGGAGAGTACGCAGCCTTGCGGTGCTCCTATGCTGACGGTTTGCGGGTCTGAGATGTGCTTTCCCAGCCTCACATGCTGCTTCCTGTCTGTCAGGAAGCTGGTGATCCACTGACAGAGGGGTTCAGGCACAGTCAACTCAGAAAGTTTGGATTGTAGTAGCTCTGGCACAATGGTGTTGAATGCAGAGCTAAAATCAACAAACAAAATCCTTGCAAAGGTCCCCTGGCGGTCTAGGTGCTGGAGGATGAAGTGCAGGCCCAGGTTGACTGCGTCATCCACAGATCTATTGGCCCGATATGCAAACTGCAGAGGGTCCAGCAGGGGATTGTGATATTTTTCAGCTTGGCCAGCACAAGCCTTTCAAGTGTCTTCATAACTACAGAGGTCACTGCGACAGGCCTGTAGTCATTAAGACAAGTAATCCTTGCCTTTTTGGGTACAGGGACAATAGTGGACACTTTGAAGTATGCAGGGACAGTACATGTTTGCAGGGACTGGTGAAAAATGTCTGTGTAGATCGGTGCCAGTTGTTTGGCACAGAGCTTGAGAGTAGAGGGGGAAACATTGTCAGGTCCTGGAGATTTCCGGATTTTCTGTCTTTTGAAAAGCCTCTCCACCTTCTTTATTTTTACTGTTGATGAAATGATGTGGTTCAGCAAGGAGGGTGTGGGTAAATGGGTGTGAAGTGGTGATTGTGGTGGGAAAGGGTCCAGTCTTTTCATACTGCTTTGCCTTAAGTAGGTGTGAAGTGGTGAATGGGGAGGAGTGGGTGCAGGGTCCATTCTTTGCAGACTGGGGTCTGGCTGTGTTTGTTGGGGAGGGGGTACCAGGGTTACGTTTCCAATTTTCAAACCTGCAGTAAAACTCATTCAGGTCGTTGGTCAGCTGATGATTGTCCAAAGAGCGGGGGGATTTCCTCTTATATCTAGTAATTTCTTGCATGCCCTTCCAAACTGAAGAAGAGTCATTAGCTGAGAACTTAAGTAGGTGGATGAGTTGAACGTGCAGATAGCTATTAATGATTATGATATAGTCGGGATCACGGAGACATGGCTCCAGGGTGACCAAGGCTGGGAGCTGAACATCCAGGGATATTCAATATTCAGGAGGGATAGAGAGAAAGGAAAAGGTGGTGGAGTAGCGTTGCTGGATAGAGAGGAGATTAACGCAGTGGAAAGGAAGGACATTAGCTTGGAGGATGTGGAATCGGTATGGGTAGAGCTGCGAAATACTAAGGGGCAGAAAACGCGGGTGGGTGTTGTGTACAGGCCACCTAGCAGTAGTAGTGAAGTTGGGGATGGCATCAAACAGGAAATTAGAAATGCGTGCAACAAAGGCAAAACAGTTATAATGGGTGACTTCAATCTACATATAGATTGGGTGAATCAAATTGGCAGGGGTGCTGAGGAAGAGGATTTCTTGGAATGTATGCGGGATAGTTATCTAAACCAACATGTAGAGGAACCAACGAGAGAGCAGGCTATTCTAGACTGGGTATCGAGTAATGAGGAAGGGTTAGTTAGCAGTCTTGTTGTGCATGGCCCCTTGGGCAAGAGTGACCATAATATGGTTGAGTTCTTCATTAGGATGGAGAGTGACATAATTAATTCAGAAACAACGGTTCTGAACTTAAAGAAAGGTAACTTTGAGGGTATGAGACGTGAATTGGCCAAGATTGACTGGCAATTAGTTCTAAAAGGGTTGACGGTGGATATGCAATGGAAGGCATTTAAAGACTGCATGGATGAACTACAAAAATTGTTCATCCCAGTTTGGCAAAAGAATAAATCAGGGAAGGTGGTGCATCCGTGGATAACAAGGGAAATCAAGGATGGTATCAAAGCAAAAGATGATGCGTACAAATTAACCAGAAAAAGCAGCATACCAGAGGACTGGGAGAAATTCAGAGACCAGCAGAGGAGGACAAAGGGCTTAATTAGGAAAGGGAAAATAGATTATGAAAGAAAACTGGCAGGGAACATAAAAACTGACTGCAAAAGGTTTTATAGATATGTGAAGAGAAAGAGATTAGTTAAAACAAATGTAGGTCCCTTGCAGTCAGAAACAGGTGAATTGATCATGGGGAACAAGGATATGGCGGACCAATTGAATAACTACTTTGGTTCCGTCTTCACTAAGGAAGACATAAATAATCTGCCGGAAATAGCAGGGGACCGCGGGTCAAAGGAGATAGAGGAACTGAGTGAAATCCAGGTTAGTCGGGAAGTGGTGTTGGGTAAATTGAATTGATTAAAGGCCGATAAATCACCAGGGCCAGATAGGCTGCATCCCAGAGTACTTAAGGAAGTAGCTCCAGAAATAGTGGATGCATTAGTGATAATTTTTCAAAACTCTTTAGATTCTGGAGTAGTTCCTGAGGATTGGAGGGTAGCAAACGTAACCCCTTTTTAAGGAGGGAGGGAGAGAGAAAACGGGGAATTACAGACCAGTTAGTCTAACATCGGTAGTGGGGAAACTGCTAGAGTCACTTATTAAAGATGGGATAGCAGCACATTTGGAAAGTGGTGAAATCATTGGACAAAGTCAGCATGGATTTACGAAAGGTAAATCATGTCTGACGAATCTTATAGAATTTTTTGAGGATGTAACTAGTAGAGTGGATAGGGGAGAACCAGTGGATGTGTTGTATCTGGACTTTCAGAAGGCTTTTGACAAGGTACCACATAAGAGATTAGTATACAAACTTAAAGCACACGGTATTGGGGGTTCAGTATTGATGTGGATAGAGAACTGGCTGGCAAACAGGAAGCAAAGAGTAGGAGTAAACAGGTCCTTTTCACAATGGCAGGCAGTGACTAGTGGGGTACCGCAAGGCTCAGTGCTGGGACCCCAGCTATTTACAATTTATATTAATGATCTGGATGAGGGAATTGAAGGCAACATCTCCAAGTTTGCGGATGACACTAAGCTGGGGGGCAGTGTTAGCTGTGAGGAGGATGCTAGGAGACTGCAAGGTGACTTGGATAGGCTGGATGAGTGGGCAAATGTTTGGCAGATGCAGTATAATGTGGATAAATGTGAGGTTATCCACTTTGGTGGCAAAAACAGGAAAGTAGACTATTATGTAAATGGTGGCCGATTAGGAAATGGGGAGATGCAGCGAGACCTGGGTGTCATGGTACACCAGTCATTGAAAGTAGGCATGCAGGTGCAGCAGGCAGTGAAGAAAGCGAATGGTATGTTGGCTTTCATAGCAAAAGGATTTGAGTATAGGAGCAGGGAGGTTCTACTGCAGTTGTACAGGGTCTTGGTGAGACCACACCTGGAGTATTGCGTACAGTTTTGGTCTCCAAATCTGAGGAAGGACATTATAGCCATAGAGGGAGTGCAGAGAAGGTTCACCAGACTGATTCCTGGGATGTCAGGTCTTTCATATGAAGAAAGACTGGATAGACTTGGCTTATACTCGCTAGAATTTAGGAGATTGAGAGAGGATCTTATAGAAACGTACAAAATTCTTATGGGGTTGGACAGGCTAGATGCAGGAAGATTGTTCCCGATGTTGGGTAAGTCCAGGACAAGGGGTCACAGCTTAAGGATAAGGGGGAAATCCTTTAAGACCGAGATGAGAAAAAACATTTTCACACAGAGAGTGATGAATCTCTGGAACTCTCTGCCACAGAGGGTAGTTGAGGCCAGTTCATTGGCTATATTTAAGAGGGAGTTAGATGTGGCCCTTGTGGCTAAAGGGATCAGGGGGTATGGAGAGAAGGCAGGTACGGGATACTGAGTTGGATGATCAGCCATGATCATATTGAATGGCCTACTCCTGCACCTATTTTCTATGTATCTATGTATCTAACTTGCTCCTCAACTTCTCAGAGCACCATTCCTTGGCAGCTCTGATTCCTCTTCTCAGCTCTTTATCAATTAGGCTATCTTTTAACCCTTTAACGATTAGGCTATCGGCTTGACGCATATTTGCCCCCACTCCCCCCCCCAGACTCGAAATGGAAATGTTACATCTGTATATAATGATCCCATTAAAATGTATATATTTTTATAAATTTCCAATATTTTATACTAAGTTTATTAAAATTGGTTAAGTACTTTTGTTATAAGATGGAAGGCGTAGATCCGCAAATATGTCGTAATTTGAACGGGAATTAAAATTATTATCGACTTAATTCACACCTCTGTAACTTAGCATTAAGGGGGGATATCATACAGTGCTGATTTTGGTACCAAAATGCGCGCAATTCAATTACACAAAAAGGTCAGAAAATCTAGTCAGAAAATCCTGTGTCAAAAATGTTTAGTTTTTTACCATAAAGAATCACAATTAGCTCCGAAGAAAATTGGTGATAATGTTTTCCCTCTCCTAACCTTTGGTTTTCACTGCACCAAGTAGATCTTCCAACTCCATCTTCTCCCTAGCTTCCTCAGCAGCAACATCATCAATGGGCTACTGCATTACTGCAGACAGATCCATGATGACCCTGAAAACATGCAGATTTTTGTAATTTTCAAATTATATTAAAAATATGCAAAAAGTCACAAACTATGGAATTCATATTTTTCTGTATTGTTATCAAGGAAAAGAAAGCAGTTCCAATTGTTTTATATTATTTGACTAGACTAAATGGGACCCGTTGGGTCCCAGCTTCACACGGGAGGGCTGGTCCCCCAACACAATATTCCACCTCTCCACCAATTCCAAGATTGCTGGCCAGTGTGGGGGGGGGGGTGCTTTCTGGAGTGCTAGCATGGGTGTTGTGGGCCGAAGGGACTGGTTTCCAGAGGGCTAGTGTGGACATTATGGGCCAAATGGATTCTTGGGCTGGCAGCTCAGTCACTGAGGCCTGGCAGCTCAGTAACTCAAGCCTCGCAGGCTGACAGCTCAGAAACTGCCAGAAATTCTGCCGAAAACAGGTGGGAGACTGTGAGAGAGAAGGGGGAGAGGGTGGACAATCAATTTTAGACATTTTCATCTTTTTTTACAGTTGCAAAAGGCACACAGTTGCAAAAGGCACAGTTTAAAAACACATAAAGGGCACTCACAGGTCAGTATTCTCAGTGTTCTGCAGATAGTAGGGGGCGCTGTCCTGTGTGCGGCTGCCCAGCCAGCAGCTGTCTGTCCTTTCATCTTTATTTTTTATTTTAGTTAAGTGGTTTGTTTTGGAGGTCTAGACTTTTTTGTGTGGGGGGTGGGGAAGGGGGAAACTACCTTTCAGGGTCCCTACCTGGCCGGAGAGGCAGCTTTTTTCCGGGTTGCAGCTTCGACCCGTCCTCGCGGCCTACCTGCGGGCCTGGAGCGGCGTTTCCTGTTGGGGACCGCCCAGAACCTCAGCTTCGGCGGCGGCACAGCGCTGGAGCGCTATCGCGGAGAGGGCGATGCCTTGCCCGGGTCGCCGCGCTGGAGCTCCGGTGAGCTGAGGATCGCTGGAGAAAACATCGCGGAGCTGCGGTACTGTGGAGCGACCAGCCGCGGGCGGCGGCGATGAACTTTACATCGTGAGCCTGGGATCTCTAGATGAGATCGCCAGTTGTGGAGCTCCAACCGGCGCGGCCTTGTTGGCTTCGGAAGCCGCGGCCCCCAGTGCGTAAGCGGCCGTTCCAGGGTTCCCAGGCCGCTGGGAGCACTCTCCCGACGCCGGAGCAATATCACCCGGCGAGAACGGCCTGGAACATCGGGCCTCCGTAGAGGCAACTGTGGAGGCCTCAATGGGCCCGACTATGGGTGAACTGGGGTTGGGGACTGGACTTTGTGCCTTCCCTCATGGTGGGAGCCATTGTGGGGGGATGTTCTTTGTGTTAAGACTATCTTGGTGTTATGTTTGTATTCTCTTCTTTTGTGTGCTGCATGATGGCAAGAAGCATTTCACTTCACTACACCTGGGTGTATGTGAATGTGACTAATAAAAATACTTATACTTATACTTATACTTATTTCCAGCTCAGACTGAGAGTCGTGACCCTCTCACTCCCCCATCTTGCAGATACTGAGCCACGCCCAGACTTCCGGGTTTTATGGCTCCTCCCCCTCCCACCAGAAGGGGCGTGGCCTTCATGGCATCATTGACAGGAGAGAGAATCTCAACATTTTTAAAACATTAATAAGTCTTTTATTTTTCATCGATGGGAAAAATCCTCTAGCCCTGACAGCTGGAGGGGGACTCTGAGTAAGGTGGCCAAAAATCACAGCCGTAAGTGGTCTCGTTTTTTCTAAAATCAATATACAGTGCAAACAGGAAGTGGTCAAGTTTAGACTTTTAATTATATAGATATTGTTTGATATTTTTCATATGGAGGAGAAAATATAATAGCTCTAAAACCTACCTTAATTTTGCAATATCACTAAAGATAATCCCCCTTTCCCTCTCCCCACCTCTCTCTCCCCTCCCCTCCTTCCCCTCTCTCTCTCCCCCTCCCCTCCCTCCCCCTCTCACATTCCCCCCTCTTTCTCCTTTCTCCCTCCCACACAGCATTGGAGGGCCCGCGGCGGGGGGGGGGTGAGGCGAGGGCCCGCGGGGGGGGGGGGAGGGGAGAGGCGAGGGCCCGTGGCGAGGGGGGGAGAGGCGAGGGTCCGCAGTGGGGAGGCGAGGGTCCACGGCGGGGGGGGCGAGGGTCTGCAGGGGGGGGGAAGAAACGCGTGGGGCCAGCGGGGTGGCGTGGCCCCAGCGGGGGGGGGGGTGTGGTGTCGTGGGCCCGGCGTCGGGGGAGGCGATGGACCGTGTGGGCAGACACCGCAGCCCCGCCCCCCCCAAGAGAAATGGGCACTCCTTTTTTCCCCAAATCATCCCGCGGGCCAGATTAGACCCCTCGCGGGTAGTTTGCCACCCAGGATAAAAAACACCCCTCCAGCAATGCAATATTCCACTACTTACCCAGAGTAGACACAAGGCATCGAGGCGATCTACGATTGTGTGGAGTGCAAATGGCGATCTGATCCAGCCCGGGCCCACTGCGCACGCGCGGAGTGACAGCATCATTTTGCGTTGTTACTGCGTCACCGGCTTCCCCCAACTGCGCAGGCGCGGATGGTTGCAATTCCCCCCCCCCCCCCCCACCCAAATCATCCAGCGGGCCGGAACCTGAATTTCGGGTAATTTCCGTCAAAGTGGAAACGCTGATTGCGCTCCAAATTTTTTTTTCCTCGTGATTTTTTCTTACTCTGGGGGGAAAAAGGGGGGTGCGATCGCACCCAACGCACCCCCCCTTCGGACGGCCATGCAAGGTGTGGGTAAACCCCGGCAGATGAGGTGAATTGACACAATGTGTTGGAAGGAGCTGCAGGTTTAAACCCAACATAGACACAAAAAGCTGGAGTAACTCAACGGGACAGGCAGCATCTGTGGAGGGAAGCATCGGGTCGAGACACTTAACCATCTGATTTAATGGCATTGCAATCATTGAGTTGCCCATTATCTCCACTCGGGAGGTGGGGGGGTTATAACCATATAACCATAACAGCACTGAAACAGGCCATCTCGGCCCTTCAAGTCCGTGCCGAACACGGAAGTAATTTTTTTAATTTACTTCCCCCTAGTCCCATCTACCTGCACTCAGACCATAACCCTCAATTCCTTTCCCGTCCATATACCCATCCAATCTATTTTTAAAGGATAACATCGAACCTGCCTCCACCACTTCCACTGGAAGCTCATTCCACACAACTACCACTCTCTGAGTAAAGAAGTTCCCCCTAATGTTACCCCTAAACTTCTGTCCCTTAATTCTCAAGTCATGTCCCCTTGTTTGAATCTTCCCTACTCTCAATGGGAAAAGCTTATCCACGTCCACTCTGTCTAACCCGCTCATAATTTTAAAGATCTTTATCAAGTCCCCTCTTAACCTTCTGCGCTCCAAAGAATAAAGACCTAACTTGTTCAACCTTTCTCTGTAACTTAGTTGCTGAAACCCAGGCAACATTCTAGTAAATCTCCTCTGTACTCTCTCTATTTTGTTGACATCCTTCCTATAATTAGGCGACCAAAATTGTACTCCATACTCCAGAATTGGCCTCACCAATGCCTTGTACAATTTTAACATTACATCCCATGACAAACAACAGTGGACCCAACACAGACCCCTGAGGCACCCCACTAGTCACCGGCCTCCAACCTGACAAACAGCCATCCACCATTACTCTCTGGCATCTCCCATTCAGCCACTGTTGAATCCATCTTGCTACTCCACCATTAATACCCAACAATTGAATCTTCTTAACCAACCTTCCATGAGGAACCTTGTCAAAGGCCTTGCTGAAGTCCATATAGACAACATCCACTGCTTAACCCTCATCAATTTCCCTAGTAACCTCTTCGATAAATTCAAGAAGATTAGTCAAGCATGACCTTCCAGGCACAAATCCATGTTGACTGTTCCTAATCAGAACCTGCTTATCCAGATGCTTATATATATTATCTTTAAGTATCCTTTCCATTAATTTGCCCACCACTGACGTCAAACTAACAGGTCTATAATTGCTAGGTTTACTCTTAGAACCCTTTTTAAACAACGGAACAACATGCGCAGTACGCCAATCCTCCGGCACTATTCCCGTTTCTAATGACATTTGAAATATTTCTGTCATAGCCCCTGCTATTTCTACACTAACTTCCCTCAATGTCCTAGGGAATATCCTGTCAGGACCTGGAGACTTATCCGTTTTCATATTTTTCAAAAGTGTCCGCACCTCCTCTTCTTTGAATCTCACAGTTTCCATTGCTACTCTGCTCGTTTCCCTTACCTCACATCCCTCTCCTTCGTGAATACCGAAGAAAAGAAATTGTTCAATATCTCCCCCATCTCTTTTGGCTCTGCAGATAGCTGTCCACTCTGCCTCTCTAATGGACCAATTTTATTCCTTGTTATCCTTTTGCTATTAATATAGCTGTAGAAACCCTTTGGATTTACTTTCACCTTACTTGCCAAAGCAACCTCATATCTTCTTTTAGCTTTTCTAATTTCTTTCTTAATATTCTTTTTACATTCTTTATACTCCTCAAGCACCTCATTTACTCCATGCTGACTATAATTATTGTAGATCTCTCTCTTTTTCCGAACCGTGTCCAATTTCCCTTGAAAACCATGGCTCTTTCCAATTTTTACTATTTCCATTCAACCGAACAGGGACATAAAGATTCTGTACTCTTAAAATTTCACCCTTAAATGTCCTCCATTTTTCTTCTACATCCTTCCCATAAACCAACATGTCCCAATTCACTCCTTTTAAATCCTTTCGCATCTCCTCAAAGTTAGCCTTTCTCCAATCAAAAATCTCAACCCTAGGTCCAGTTCTGACCCTCTCCATAATTATATTGAAACTAATGGTATTGTGATCACTGGACCCGAAGTGCTCCCCGACGCATACCTCCGCCACCTGCCCTGTCTCATTTCCTAACAGGAGGTCCAGCACTGCCCCTTCTCTAGTAGGTACCTCTATGTATTGCTGCAAAAAACTATCCTGCACACATTTTACAAACTCCAAACCATCCAGCCCTTTACAGAATGTGTTTCCCAGTCTATGTGTGGAAAATTGAAATCTCCCACAATCACTACCTTGTGCTTACTACTAATATCTGCTATCTCCTTACATATTTGCTCTTCCAATTCTCGATCCCCATTTGGCGGTCTATAATACACCCCTATAAGTGTTGCTACACCTTTCCCATTTCTCAGTTCCACCCAAATAGCCTCCCTAGACGAGCCCTCTAATCTATCCTGCCAAAGCACTGCTGTAATATCTTCATTGACAAGCAATGCAACACCCCCACCTCTTGCCCCTCCAATTCTATCACCCCTGAAGCAACGAAATCCTGGAATATTTAGTTTCCAATCACAGCCCTCCTGCAACCATGTTTCACTGATCGCCACAACATCATACTTCCAGGTGTCAATCCAGGCTCTAAGCTCATCCACCTTTCTTACAATGCTCCTAGCATTAAAATATACACATTTAAGAAACCCACCACCACTTATTCTCTGTTTATTATCTTTTTTTTCTTCTTTCTCCCCTACATTTTGGGTCCGAGTGCTTCCCTTCTCTGCCTCCTGCCTCCCACATTTTCCACTAGCTTTCTCTATTTGAGTCAACCCCCCCCAACCGTTCTAGTTTAAAGTCTCCCCAGTAGCCTTTGCAAATCTCCCCGCCAGGATATTGGTCCCCCTCGGGTTCACGTGCAACCCGTCCTTTCTGTACAGGTCACACCTTCCCCAAAAGAGGTCCCAATGATCCAGAAATTTGAATCCCTGCCCGCTGCACCAGTTCCTCAGCCACGCATTTATCCTCCACCTCATTCCATTCCTACTCTCACCGTTGCGTGGCACAGGCAGTAATCCTGAGATTGTTACCTTTGCGGTCCTTCTCCTTAACTCTCCTCCCAACTCCCTAAATTCTCCTTTCAGGACCTCTTCTCTTTTTCTACCTATATCATTGGTACCTATATGTACCACAACCTCAGGCTCCTCTCCCTCCGATTTCAGGATATCTTGGACGCGTTCAGACACATCCCTGACCCTGGCACCAGGGAGGCAAACTACCTCCAGCACTGTTTCTTTGTAAACTTTCCTTGTCAGTACAGTTCATACCATTGGGTTGTAAACTACCCAAACAGAATCCTTCAGTTTGTGTGACCTCACTTTGGCGATGGAGGAGACCCAGAACAGAAAGGTCATTGTGGGAATGGAGAGTTAAAAATGAAGCAGCTGGGAGCTCAAGCAAGCCGTGGCAGACAGAGCGCAAGCGTATGGCGACACTTGGCTATTGCAATAATGCTTTAAGGTAAATTCTGCTTCATATCCACTTTGGTTTTCTCGGGGTGAGTAATACTAGCTATGTCTTTTCAGGTTCTGTTGCTGTAGCTCTGCACAAGACACTTTGTTCCATGTCGACGCAACTACTCTTATGGTTTGATGGTAGATGTCACACAACAGGGTAACAGGCCCTTTGGCCCAACACATCCATTATGACCAAGGTTTGGCCATCTTTGGCCCATATCCTTCTGAACCTTTCATATCCATGTATCTGGTCTTTTAAATGCCTTAATATTATCTTCCCTAACAACCTCTTCTGGTATCTCGTTCCATATATTCACCACTCTCTGAGTGGAAAAAGTTGCCCTTCAGGTTCATAATATAACATCATCATCAAGGACCCACACCATCCTGGCCACACGCTCATCTCCTCGCTACCTTCAGGTAGAAGGTACAGGAGCCTGAAGACTGCAACGACCAGGTTCAGGAATAGCGACTTACCCACAGCCATCAGGCTATTAAACTCGGCTTGGACAAAACTCTGAACATTAATAGCACATTATCTGTTTAGTTGCACCTTATCTGTTTAATTATTCATGTATGTATATATTTATAGAATGGTATATGGACACACTGATCTGTTCTGTATTCATGCCTACTATGTTCTGTTGTGCTGAAGCAAAGCAAGAATTTCATTGTCCTATCAGGGACACATGACAATAAACTCTTGACTTGACTCTTGATAGATAAAGGGATTCAAAGTAACATTAGCAAATTTGCAGATGACACAAAGCTGGGTGGCAGTGTGAACTGTGAGGAGGATGCTATGAGGATGCAGGGTGACTTGGACAGGTTGGTGAGTGGGCAGATGCAGTTTAATGTGGATAAATGTGAGGTTATCCACTTTGGTAGCAAAAACAGGAAGGCAGATTATTTAAATGGTGTCAATTTTGGAAAAGGGGAAGTACAATGGGATCTGGGGGGTCCTTGTTCATCAGTCAATGAAAGTAAGCATGCAGGTACAGCAGGCAGTGAAAGAGAATGGCATGTTGACCTTCATAACAAGAGGAGTTGAGTATAGGAGCAAAGAGGTCCTTCTGCAGTTGTATAGGGCCCTAGTGAGACCACACCTGGAGTATTGTGTGCAGTTTTTATCTCCAAATTTGAAGAAGGATATTCTTGCTATTGAGGGAGTGCAGCGTAGGTTCACGAGGTTAATACCCGGGATGGCGGGACTGTCATATGCTGAGAGAATGGAGCGGCTGGGCTTGTATACTCTGGAGTTTAGAAGGATGAGAGGGAATCTTATTGAAACATATAAGATTATTAAGGGTTTGGACACGCTAGAGGCAGGAAACATGTTCCCGATGTTGGGGGAGTCCAGAACCGGGGGCCACTGTTTAAGAATAAGGGGTAAGCCATTTCGAACGGAGATGAGGAAACACTTTTTCACACAGAGAGTTGTGGGTCTGTGGAATTCTCTGCCTCAGAGGGCGGTGGAGGCCGGTTCTCTGGATACTTTCAAGAGAGCTAGATAGGGCTCTTAAAGATAGCGGAGTCAGGGGGTGTGGGGAGAAGGCAAGAACGGGGTACTGATTGGGGATGATCAGCCATGATCACATCGAATGGCGGTGCTGGCTCGAAGGGCTGAATGGCCTACTCCTGCACTTATTGTCTATTGCACCTCTTAACATATGTCCTCTTGTTTTTGATTCCCCTACATGCACTCTTTCCATCTTAATGACATCCTTTCTGTAACAGGGTGAATAAAACTTAACGCAGTATTCCAAGTGTGACCTCATTGACGTCTAGTAGAACTGACCTTTATCCTAGATACCTCTGTTCTACAACATTCCCCGGGCTCCTACCATTTACTGGAGGACATGGTGTAGCTTTGGTGAGTATGTGTAGTGTGTTTAGTGTATGGGACAAGCTGCAAGCCTGGTAGAGGTAGTCAAGCGAGTTGTCACTTTTCAAGCAAGTTTCTTTTGTCTTAGATTGTGTCCAGTTTCTTGAGTGTTGGAACCGACCTCATTCAAGCCAGTGATGAGTGTTTTTTATCAGACGGATGACGTGCCTTCTTGATGGTGCCCGGTTTTATCTTCTCCCCAAAATCCAACCCCTGGCAGACCCATTTTTTCTGCTTGCTCCTGTCCTACTGGATTAAAAAGAATCTGAAGAAGGGTCTCGACCCAAAACGTCACCCACTCCTATCCAGAGATGCTGCTTGTCCCGCTGAGTTATTCCAGCATTTTGTGTTTACCTTTGGTGTAAACCTCACTGGTCCCTTCTTCCCTCACTGGTCATGCTGCCTGACCTACTGAGTGTTCACAGCATATCACAGATGAAAGTTAGCGGGCATTGATTTAAGATATTTCCAATAGATCAAAAGAGGAAACCCTGAAGAAACTGCTTTACCTTGCGTAGTAAGAATCACTATCAGAGGGGGAAACTGGTAAAAAGTGTAAATGTATGTTAGGTGGAGCTTGTGAGTGAGAGAGTAAAGAAACTTATCAGTGTTAGACGAGGCTCAAATGGAAAATAAATACTCTTAGGAATTTTTTGTCAAATGCCATTTCTACTATGTATATTTTAAATAATCTTGAATAAAATAGCCAGCTAGATTTTGAGATGAGCAAAAGCAACAAAATGATCTTTCTGGAAGATTTTAGTTGTTGATTGGAACTGGGAGGGAGTTAATTGGAAAAGGGAATAGAATTCTTTGAACAAGTTTTCAAACAAAGATATAGAATTGGGAATAGGAAACTATATTAAATATTGAATGCAGGGATTACAAATAATGATTACTTGTATTCATTGGTGTGATTGGTAAATGGTGATAACATCTCAGATTACATTCTTTGTGCAGATTGACCATTTAGAAACAGACCTAGAGGGAATGCATGTTGATAATTGGAAGCCAGCAGTAACTGTATTGACTGTGGAAACAGGCTCTGTTGGGAAAGAGAACTGTTTGGGGATATATGTTCACAAAAAGTTGGAGGCACCATCTCAAATTGATGAGATTGTATTAACAAAAATAATGGAATTTTAGATTTTTTATAAAAGGACCAGTACATAAAAGCCACAAGGTAATATACAACCTAACAAGATTTATGATGAACTCCATTGTACAGTTTTGGACTTCATCTTATAAGATATTGGGTGCAATTTTGATCCTGTAATTGCTTACAAAGGAATCAAGGCTACAAAGCATTTTGAGGCATGTTGATCACTCAGGAGGTACTGCTTATACAAGCTCTTACGTTTATGCATAAAATGGAAAAGGATATACAGCATTCCTGCTCCATCACCATTTTCTCCATGTATTCATTCAAGGGACGTTGATGTTAGTGGTAAAGCCAATATTGTATATTCAAAGTTACCCCTGAATGAGGTGGCGGTTAACATTTAACCATAAGGTAGACACAAAAAGCTGGAGTAACTCAGTGGGACAGGCAGCATCTCTGGAGAGAAGAAATGGGTGATGTTTTGGGTCGAGACCTTTCTTCAGACCTTACTCCATTTTGTGTCTATCTTCGGTTTAAACCAGCATCTGCAGTTCCTTCCTAATCTGCTGGAAACCACATATAAACCATGTCAAAGCAAAACTGGCGAAGTCTATAGCAATATTGGGAAAATCAAGATACATTCTGGACCACAAATCATTACATACTCTGTATAATACACTCATATCGCCATATCTGAGTTACGGTGTGGAGATATGGGGTAACACCTACATAACCAACCTATAGCCGTTATGCACATTACAAAAAAGAGCAATAAGAATTATCAATAACATTGGATATCTTGAACATACCAATTTAATATTCTTAAAGTCACATACACTGAAGTTCACCGATCTGGTTAAATTTAAGACTGCACAAATCATGTACAAAGCAAGAAATAATTTACTTCCAGGAAATATACAAAAACTGTTTATGGAAAGACAGGGTTTCGGCCCGAAATGTTGCCTATTTCCTTCGTTCCATAGATGCTGTTGCACCCGCTGAGTTTCTCCAGCATTTTTGTGTACCTATGGAAAGACAGGGTGGGTCTAATTTGAGAGGGGAACTTAATTTTAAAAAACTCAATGTCAGAACAACTCTTAAAAGTATGTGCATAGCAATCTGTGGGGTGAATTTGTGGAATGGTCTGGAACAGGAGATAAAACTTTGCACAAACATAATTCAGTTTAAAAAGATGTACAAAAACACTTTTTTTAAAGGATATTGGGATGAGGATAGGTGATTTTGAGTGGGATATTTGTTATACTGATTGTATTGGGAAGGGTGATTATAGGGTGATGGGTTGTATATATGACTAAGAGATATTGTATAGTATATGAGGGTTTTTTCTTTTCTTTTTTTTCTCTCTTTGTATGGCTTTGTAAATATTTGATTAGTGTATAAATGTAAATAATTTGGTGTTCATATGGAAATAGGTGTTTATAGCTTTCTAAATTTGTATAAGATAATTATAAGCAGTTGAATTATTCAATGAATAAGGGGTGGGAATTAATAAGCTTTGGCTTCGTACTCCTTTTCGGACACATACGATTTCATTTATTTATAAATATTGTTTATGACACTTTATAAATATTCTTGTTTTTTTGTTTTTGTTTTTTGTATGCTGTTTCACACTTGCTTTTTATTCTTTTATTCTGTTTGAAATAAAGAATTAAATAAATAAAGATAAATAAATAAAAACATTTAACCATATCCAGGTCTGAGTTTAAACATGGGTCAGAGCAAGTAATCTACAATGGATCGACAATCTACAATGGAAGATTTCTTTCCTTAAATGATCGCCATAACACACATGGTTTTTTGATCACATTCAAGTCTTTTCACGGATAGTTGTGCAAATTTAAAAAGAATTCAGGCTTACTGAACTATGTGAATTTAAATTCACCAACTGTGGTGGGATTAAAATATATTGTGGGTACATAAACATTGTAGTTCAGTAATTTATCAACTATGTGACTATTTTTGTGGACAGATATGTGAAGAAGTTTTAGTACCGTGCAGCCCATTTTGTGAAATAGCAATCAATAGTATGTTGCAGGAGTGAAGCATGTGTTCTCAACCACACATGGTGCTATGCACGCAAATTTACAGTCCTCACTTCTGACATGAAGAGGTACTGGGGGAGAGGATGGGATCATTGAAAAAATACTTGGTTTCACATGGAGCATTACTACATTTTGCAGAAGCATGTCCACAACATGGCCTCAACTTCCTCCTCTGGAATCAGGAGTTCTGTACCAGCATGGTCGTGGAGTCATGCAGCACAGAAACAGGCCCTTTGGCTAAATTCCACCATGCCGATCTGGATGCCCCAACTAAGCTCGATCCGTTTGCTGCATTTGGCCATATTCATCTACACCTTTTCTATCCATGTACATTTCCAAATGTATTTTAAATGCCATTATACAAGCTGCCTCAACTACCTCCTGTGGCAGTTCGTTCCATGTACCCAATGCCCTCCAAGTGAAATAATCTCCCTCAGGTTCTTATTAAATCTTGTCCTTCTAACCTTAAACCTATATCCACTGGTTCTTAATTCCGCAACTCTGGGTAAAAGATTCTGCATTCATCCTCTCTATTCCCCTCATGATTTTATACACCTTTATAAGATCATCGGTAGACACAAAATGCTGGAGTAACTCAGTGGGTCAGGCAGCATCTCTGGAGGGAAGGAATGGGTGACGTTTCGGGTGGACACCCTTCCTCAGACCTTTTGTGTCTACCTTCGATTTAAACCAGCATCTGCAGTTGTTTCCTACACATTTTATAAGATCATCCCTCAGCCTCCTGCGCTCTGAGGAATTAAGTCCTAGCCAGCCAAATCTCTCCCTATAGCTCAGGCTCTTAATTCCTGGCACAATCCTTGAAAATCTTCTCGGCACTCATTCCAGCTTAACAATATACTTCCTATAACTGCGTGACCTATACTCAAAATGGGACACAATACTTAAAATGTGGCCTCACCAACGTCTTGTACGGTGGGCAGCGCGACTCTCGTCAGCAGCGGCCTCTGCAGTCCGTCTGTCTTTTTATTATTTTTGTCTCGTTTTTGTGTAGTTTTTATTATTTTTTTGTCGGGGTATGTGTGTGGGGGGGTGGGGGGGGAAACTTTGAAATCTTTCCCCTGCACGGGAGACCCGACCTTTTCTTTGTCGGGTCTCCGTTGTCGTTGGGGCTGGGCAACATGGAGCGGCCTCCAGCAGAAGCGACCTGGGGCTCCAGTTGTGGAGCTGCGGACTACTCACCATCACGGGGCTGGCCGAGTCTGGAGCGGGTGGAGCTGTGGTGGAGCGCTGCTGCGACCCGACCGCCGGAGATTCGGAGGCTACAACCGCGGGTCTGGCGGACGGCAACACTGGAAGCCCGCGGGTCCCCTGGTGGGAGACCGCTTTTCGGGGCTTCCGCAGCGGCGACTTCTCCCGCCCGAGTTGCGGGGTTGAAGAGCACCTGGAGCGGGGCTTTATCCCCCCGCGCGGCTTGGAATGGCCGCCGAACTTTGCGAGCGCGCGCCGGGGCTCTAACACCAAGACCCGGTGCGCGACCTTGCATCACCCGGCGTGGCTTTAATGGCCGCGGGATAATCACCATTGCCCGCCGGGGGCTTTGACTTTGACTCTGACATGGGGGGGGGGGGGGGGAGTGCAGTGGAGAGATACGTTTTTTTTTGCCTTCCATCACAGCGTTGTGATGGATGGATGTGTAAATTGTGTTGTGTCTCGGGTCTTCTTCGTTTTGTATTGTATGGCTGCAGAAACGACATTTCGTTTGGACCTCAAGGGGTCCAAATGACAAATTTGTCCAAAAGACAAATAAAATTGAATTGAATTGAATTGAAATATAAGCTTTCAACTTCCAGACAACGAAGGACAACGTGAGAGGTGCAAAGTTTAAAGGAGACGTGTGGGACAAAGTCCATTTTCCCCACGCAGAGGGAGGCGATTGCCTGAAACTATGTACCTGTATTCCAAGATCAGACCCCGACCATTCACCTTGAATGGCCCTGCCCTGGTTTGACTTCCCAAAATGTAGCATCTCACACTTACCTGCATTAAATTCCGTTATCTATTCCTCGGCTCACGCGCTGCTGATCAACATCTTGTTTATACCACTTACTTTAATATCATCTGCAAACTTACTAATCATACCATACATTCTCCTCTGAATCATAGCTATAAGCTACAAATAGCAATGGGTAAATAGTCCAGCATTGATCATTAAAGCACATCGCTAGTCATTGGCTTTTAGTCCGATAAGCAACTGTCCACCACCACCACCACCCTCTACTTGCTTCCAATTCTCTATCTTGCCAGCTAGCTCTCCCTGGTGGTGGTGGGGCCTCGGCAGATGGGGCCTCGGCAGGTGATGGTGGAGCCTCGCGGTGACGGTGGGGCCTTGCGGATCGACCTCTGGTTGATGAGGGCGTGGGGTGACCACCGAAAGGGGGGAGATACTTTTGCAACCGTCAGAACCGTAGGTGGACGCTATTTGCATAACTTGGGTATGCAAGCAAAGAATTTCACTGTGTCTTGTCACATGTGACAATACTGCTTTCTCCCCTCCCCTCCCCTCCCCTCCCCTCCCTCATGAAGGCTCTGGTACCGCTCTCTCTCTTCCCCTCATGAAAGGGCTAGTATTGCTCCCCCCTCATGAAGGGCTAGTACCGCTCTCTCTCTCCCCTCATGAAAGGGCTAGTATTGCTCCCCCCTCATGAAGGGCTAGTACCGCTCTCTCTCCCCCCTCATGAAGGGCTAGTATTGCTCCCCCCTCATGAAGGGCTAGTACTGCTCTCTCCCCCGCCCGGGCCGAGGGACCGCGCTGAGACACTTTACGACAGACGTTGTTGTAGTGGATCCGCTATAGGATCTGTGGTCGGTGCTGCCGACCGTTGCTAGGGAGGCACTTCCGGTGAGCGGCCTGGCGGCGGCGAGGTGGGTCTGAGAGCGCTGTCGTGGAGCGGGGGGTGGGGGAGGGGGTGGAGGTCGCGGTGGGGGCGGGGGCAACTGTGGGGGTGGGGGTGGAGGTCGCGGTGGGGGCGGGGGCGGGGGCAACTGTGGGGGTGGGGGTGGGGGTGGGGGCAGCTGATGGTTTAGGGGCCGCTGACGGTGTGGATTTAAAGCTCAGCCAGTCGGTTACTATCCTCACCGGCGCCACTGATCATAAACACGTTGGGCCCGGCGCCTCCTGAGGGAAACTGAGTTTAAATGGTCAGGAACCAGCCCGTTGTAGGTTTAATGTGTACGAGCTAACTGCAGATGCTGGTTTAAACCGAAGATAGACACAAACTGCTGGAGTAACTCAGCGGGACAAGCAGCATCTCAGGAGAGAAGGAATGGGTGACGTTTCAGGTCGAGACTCTTCTTCAGACTTCTCCATCCCTCCCCCTCTCCTAGTTCTCCCACCAGTCTGACTGTCCCTCTGAATTTTTTAAATCTCTGTATGCTTTGTTGTCACCTTCCCCTAGGTAACAGTGAACTATTCTACATTTTCCTTGAACTCATTCCCCTTGATGTCTTGTTTTCACACCTTACATTGCCTTTTCTCTATGTCTGCCTCTCCCCTAACTCTCAGTCTGAAGAAGGGTTTCGACCTAAAACGTCACCCATTCCTTCTATTCAGAGGTGCTGCTTGTCCCGCATTTTGTGTCGAACTTCGGTGTAAACCAGCATCTGCAGTTCCTTCCTACACAAGTGCTGGAGTCACTCATCAGGTTCGGCAGCACCTCAGGAGAACACGGATAGGCCACATTTTGTATTTGGGCCCTTTTTCAGGCTTCACCCTCCTGTTGCAATGGCCTGACTGTGAAGCAAATGACCAATGGCCAGTAGCATTGGACAAAGGTGGAGATAGGTTTGCAATTCAGTGCATTCCTTTTAGACATTTCAGTGATGAGATTTGCTTCCTGTTTAAATTAAAACTAGACCAAGTGCAGACCCGTTGGGTCTGTTCCCCCAACGTGCGGTTGCGGGGAGGGGGGCAGCATGCGGCGTCACACACACTAACTACCCCCTTGATATTATATTAACATTATTAATTTGCTCCTTTTACCCCATAACGGCCCTATCTGCTGACTCATAGCCCCCAACTCGCAGGCGCTTCTAGGGGGAGAGGGGGGAGGGAGAGTGTTGAAATTTCAGTCATATAAAGACAGGTACTAGTTTTTGTAATTCAATATTGTGATCTGTGTGATTTGTTTTCAAACATGCAGTAAATTAGCTTAGCATTTCTGTCAATTGTTCTCTTTTATTCCTCTGAGAAAAAAGAGGGGATTCAGGTGTGCAGTTAATTTTGGCACTTTATACGTTTTTCACTTTATGATATTTAGAAAACGTCAAAATTCAGTTACTATATTCATCTTATCTATGTTACTTTTAAGTTACTCCTCTCTTCCAAGACCCGTGGAAGGAGGGGAACAAAGGAATAAGTAAGAGTTTAATCACTAGCGAGGCAGGATAGAAGATAAACATGAATTTGTAGCTAGAGAAAGTGAGAAAGGACTAAGATGATATGTGGCAAGTTAGAATTGAGAAGAAGAGGAGCAACCAGAAAGATGAGTTTTTGTACAAGCAGACAAAATGGAGCTGTTGAATAAAAATGTGAGATGGAGAAGGAGCAAAGAAATGGAGGTACCATGATGCAGACGATGGAGAAATGTTGTATAGATGTAGTTTATGGATAATAAAGCTACAACATGGAAACAGTCACTTCAGCTCACTGAATCCACACTGACTATCAATCATCCATTCACATTAGTGCTAAGTTATCCCACTTTCTCATCCACTTCCTAGACAGGGATAATGTGCTAACTCTAAATAGACAGCCCCCAAGATCAGAATTGAACCCGGGCCTGTGGCACTGCGAGGCAGCAGCTGTGCAACCAATGTGAGGGGGTCAAGGAAAGAGCGTTCACGTCGTGGCCCTCTTTCCACCAATCTTTCCACCACCACGCACAAGAAGCACAAGACAGACACCATTGTATGCAGATGCGGAGAAGTGTGTTCAGCTCTGGCAGAACAACTTCTAATCTTGTGCGTGGACTCGATAAGAAGAAGACCAATGTGAGGGAGTCCAATATGCAAGTTAGGTGGTAATGCAGTGGAGGGGAGCATGACAGGTTAGTAGATTAGGGCAGGAAATAACATATGTATTGATAGATAAATTAAGATAAAGAATTTAGCAATATTTACATGAGGATGGAGAGAAAATCAAATATGAAAACTGAGGAGTTTAGTGATGTGGAAATAGGAAGAACAAGAGGTGAAGTAACACTGTGCAAATAGAGAGAGAGTTACTAGGAGGAAGAAAGTGACCATTGAGGAGCAGACCCAATTTCAGTTGAAGGTTTTGAGTGCTGAAATGCAAATGAAAATTTAATATATTCACAGCATTTGCACTAAATATTGTCTGTTTTTGCTAGGCTATATTCTATGGTCTTGGGCAGTTCCCAGTGATCAAGGATATTTCCATCCACTCTGGTTCTGGCTGACTGGTAATGCCAATATGGGAACTGGAGACTTCCACCCATTGGGTAAGATGCCTGACAGGGCAAGTGACTGGGTGTTTTTTGAGGAGATGCATTGTTTTTTATACTGGCTTCTATGTGTTCACAATATGTCAAATCTTGTGCCAAGTTTGAACTTTTTGTCTACGATGCCTTTTCCTCAATTGGTTCGTGGTGAGTGAACCAATTCTATTGAAGCTGTTATACATCGAAGATCACATCCACAGTGTATCTGTATGTACAGCACTATGATTTGGGAGACAGTGTTTGGCCACTGAAAGAAGGCAGTTGAGGGTGATGATGAAGGCTTTCCCTGTAAAAGCACCTATCGCTATTATGTTCAGATTTGTCTCCTTTCTTGAAAATGGATATGGTTAACCATAACGGACTCCTCCCAGATATAGATGATAAGATTGTGGATTCATGACTGAAACTGTTCACTGCTGGGTTTTAAAACTTCAGCATGAATACCAACTGCTCCTGAGGTCTTCTTGCTTTTAATTGAACTTTAAGGCTTTTCCTTGCACCTTTCCTTAAATAAAGGCATAACATTAGTCACCCTCCAGTCTTCTGGTACCTCACCGGTGACAAAAAATGAAGCCAAAGACTCTGCCTGGGACCAGCAATTTCTCTTTTTCATTTCTCACAATGTTGTAGGGAACACATGGTCAGACTCTGGGGATTTATCTTTCTTTATGTGCCTCCATTCTGGCAACTCCTCTTTTGTAATGTCAATATGTTTTGGGAAATAGCTGTTCTCTTCCCTGATTTCCCTAGCTTCCACAAGCTTCTCCACAGTGAAAACATGAGAAGTGTTCATTAAAGAGCTCATCCATCTCCTGTGGCTCCACATAAACATGACCACACAGATCTTTAATGGGACCTATTCTCTCCCTAGTTACTCTTTTGTTCTCACTTTTCTTATAAAATCCCTGCCAGATATATTTCATGACCTTATACTTTGATTTTTTTTAAATATAGATTGGCTATGAGGTGAAATTACAATTTATGGACCATGGGGGACAACTTGACGTATGAAGCTGAACTGAATGGTTTGATAAAGGAGGTAGGTTGGAAAAAGTATTGCCATTTGTGTATGTTAAGGGATTTCCAAACTAAATGCAGGCAATTGTCCAAATTTGTGCTGTCTGTATCACTATTGAAATGCATTGAATTGTGCAAAATTGTCTTTTTGATTGTAGATTTGAAGTAAATGTCACAGAAAGTTAAATCTTGTCCATGACCGTGGAATTCCCTTGAATGGGTGTAATTGCAGATGGACAACTTCTTTGTCTCTGGAAAATTAACTAAAACAACATGGACTATCATTTCCACAGATTTCAAATCTTTAAAATGTGATATTTAAATTAAAGATTCAAGAGAGTTTATTGTCATGTGTCCCTGATCGGACAATGGAATTCTTGCTTTGCTTCAGCACAACAGAACATAGTAGGCATGACTACAGAACAGATCAGTGTGTCCATATACCATTGTATAAATATATATACACATGAATAAATAAACTGATAAAGTGATAAAATTAAAATAACCATGTTTCCATTTTGACTCCTTTTCCTGTCTCATTCTTAGTCCTGTTCCATCATAATTATTTTCTGCCCCAAATTTGGAATGGAATTCATGCATCTTAATTTATATTTCTCAGTATTTACACTTTAATTTCACAATTTGCAAGAAACATGTTCCAGATGTTGGGGGAGTCCAGAACCAAGGGTCACAGTTTAAGAATAAGGGGTAGGTAATTTAGGACTGAGATGAGGAAAAACTTTTTCACCCAGAGAGTTGTGAATAAATGGGATTATCTGCCACGGAAGGCAGTGGAGGCCGATTCACTGGATGTTTTCTAGACAGTTAGATTTAGCTCTTAGGGCTAAAGGAATCAAGGGATATGGGGAGAAAGCAGGAACGGAGAACTGATTGTGGATGATCAGCCATGATCATATTGAATTTGAGGAAGGACATTCTTGCTATTGAGGGAGTGCAGCGTAGGTTTACAAGGTTAATTCCCGGGATGGCGAGACTGTCATATGCTGAGAGAATGGAGCAGCTGGGCTTGTATACTCTGGAGTTTAGAAGGATGAGAGGGAATCTCATTGAAACATATAAGATTGTTACAGGTTTGGACATGCTAGAGGCAAGAAACATGTTCCCGATGTTGGGGGAGTCCAGAACCAAGGGCCACAATTTAAGAATAAGGAGTAAGCCATTTAGAACGGAGACGAGGAAACACTTTTTCTCACAGTGTGGTGAGTCTGTGGAATTCTCTGCCTCAGAGGGCAGTGGAGGCGGGTTCTCTGGATGCTTTCAAGAGAGAGCTAGATAGGGCTCTTAAAAATAGCGGAGTCGGGGTATGGGGAGAAGGCAGGAACGGGGTACTGATTGGGGATGATCAGCCATGATCACATTGAATGGCGGTGCTGGCTTGAAGGGCCAAATGGCCTACTCCTGCACCTATTGTCTATTGTCTATTGAATGTCGGTGCTGGCTCGAAGGGCTGAATGGCCTACTCCGGCACCTTTTTTCTATGTTTCTGTGTAATCCTTAAATTGAATTATTTATCCAGGTCACTGACACTAGGGTGAGATGTAATAGAAATCTGAGGAGCAACATTTTTCACACAGAGGGATGAGTTTATGGAACGAGCTTCCAGTGAAAGTAGTTGAGGCAGTTACAATGAATAACAGCATTTAAAAGACAGTTGGACAGGTATATAGAAACATAGAAAATATAGGAAAAGAATATGGCAAAACATGGGCAAATGAGAGTATTTCAGATGGAACATTTTGGTCAGCTTGGACAAGTTGGGCCAATGTGCCTGTTTCCGTGCTGTGTGACTATGGAGATAATTGATTTTACTTGATGTGATCTTACCAACTTGCTCGCATCAACTATGAAGAAAGTTATGTGTAGAAAGGCAATCATATAATAAAAATAATGGCAAATGTCCCATGACAGAAAATTATGACCCTTGTTTATTGTGAATTGAGATAATAGTTGATGTGCTAAATCACAAGTGAATGGTTAATTAAAATCATATTTGTTATTTGGAACCGGAGGTAGCTTTGTCTTCACTTGCTGTCACTAATAATAGCATTTACTTTTCATCATATCTTTCCCAATGTAAAATGTAAATGAGACTGGAATGTGACATTTATTGTTTAATAAAAACAAAACCTTAAACTGTTTGTGTTTCTCACTCAGTATTTAAGGTTTGCAGCTTTTGAAGAAACTGTGCATATCTTTGATAAGGAATGCAAAAACAAGGGAAAGACAATCCCAAAAGCACCAGTGAGCGCTGGCCAAAATTTTAAGACTTTGCACATTCAGGTAAAGTTTGTTCTTTGCACCATCAAATGAGATTTTTTAATTAACCTGGACTCCAATTAATGACTACATTCTGAAGGTATACTTAGGAATGTTTGGGTTAGCTACATTGTGATAGATTGTGAAGATTTTTTTATTTAACTAAAGGTAAGAACAAAGGGGAGGAGCAGAAATTGTCATGTCTGAGCTGCCATTCATAAAAATCATGGATCTAAATCGGCAACGTTGTTTGTCCTATTGCCTCAAATTCCTTGATAGCTCTCATGTCCAAAATTTATTGATCTGAGCTTTGGCTGAAATCAATGAGTAGGCCGCACAGCATTCTGCGAGAGAGAATCCCAAGGATTTGCGTGAAGGATTTATCCTAATTTCGGTTTTAAATGTGCTTTTCCTTATTTTGAAATTGTGACCCTTAGTGTTAGACGACTCAGTTAAGGGAAACATCCTTCCCATATCTACCCTGTAAAACACTCCAGAATTCTTAATGTTTCAATGAGATCACCTCTCATTTGACTAAACTCTATATGTCACCTCTAGAATCTATTGGATGTATCTTCTTTCCACTCCCTCTCTAATAAATATATCCTTTCATAGGTAAAGAGACCAAAACTGTGCAAAATACTCCAGGTGTAGTGTCATAGAAACATAGAAAAATAGGTGCAGGAGTAGACCATTCGGCCCTTCGAGCCAGCACTGCCATTCAATATGATCATGGCTGATCATCTAACATCAGTACCCCGTTCCTGCTTTTTTCCCATATCCCTTGATTCCTTTCGCCCTAAGAGCTAAATCTCTCTTGAAAACATCCAGTGAATTGGCCTCCACTGTCTCCTGTGGCAGATAATTCTGTGTCATAGCCCTTTCTTGTTGAAGTAAGATATCTCTACTCTTGGACTCAAAACCTCAAGCAATAAAGGTCAAAGTATGATTTGCCTTCTTATATGCCGGATGCAAACTAAGTTTAGTTTATTGTAATGTGTACCGATGTACAGTGAAAAGCTTTTTTGTTTTGTGCTATTCAGTCAGCGAAAATACTATATGTGATTACAATAAATCCGTCCATAGTGCACAGATACAGGATAAAGGGAATAATGTTTAATGCAAGTAAATTCTGATTAAAGGTAGTCCGAGGGTCTCCAATGAGGTAGATGGTAGGTTAGGACTGCTCTCTAGTTGGTGGTAGGATGGTTCAGTTGCCTGCTTGGAAGAAGCTGTCCCTGAATCTGCAGGTGTGCGTTTTCAGACTTCTTCACCTCTTGCCTGAGTGTCAGGGGTGAGAGTCATCCTTGATTATACTTGTCACATCTGCTGTCCTCCAATCTGCAGTACATTCCAAAGTTTTGAAAATTATAACCAGGATATTCATTATCTTCCATGCCAATCAAAATCCTGGGATTGTTCCGCTTTTAATTGTGAAATCAAATCAAATCAATTGTGATTTGGAATTTGCTATCTACAAAGATGGTGAAGATTGTCATCCATGGCTTTTGAAAGGGAATTGGAGACGAGATGAAACGGTTTGCATAGTTCTGGGGAAAGAGCAGGGAAATGGGACAGCTGAGATTGCTTTATCTGCTCAATAGATCAAATGATTGGCATATATGTTGCAGCAATTCTGTATGCTTTCAAACACTTTCCTGTTATTGTTTGTCCTTAATAGTCGAAGAAGACCATGACTTCAGTGTTTTTGTTTGTGGGTCTGGAGGTGACTGGTTGGACCGATCCGGGCCCAGAAGGCTCTCCCGCATATAGATACATAGAAAATAGGTGCAGGAGTGGGCCATTCGGCCCTTCGAGCCTGCACCGCCATTCAATATGATCATGGCTGATCATCCAACTCAGTATCCCGTACCTGCCTTCTCTCCATACCCCCTGATCCTTTTAGCCACAAGGGCCACATCTAACTCCCTCTTAAATATAGCCAATGAACTGGCCTCAACTACCCTCTGTGGCAGAGAGTTCCAGAGATTCACCACTCTCTGTGTGAAAAAGTTTTTCCTCATCTCGGTCTTAAAGGATTTCCCCCTTATCCTTAAGCTGTGACCCCTTGTCCTGGACTTCCCCAACATCGGGAACAATCTTCCTGCATCTAGCCTGTCCAACCCCATAAGAATTTTGTACGTTTCTATAAGATCCCCTCTCAATCTCCTAAATTCTAGCGAGTATAAGCCAAGTCTATCCAGTCTTTCTTCATATGAAAGTCCTGACATCCCAGGAATCAGTCTGGTGAACCTTCTCTGCACTCCCTCTATGGCTATAATGTCCTTCCTCAGATTTGGAGACCAAAACTGTACGCAATACTCCAGGTGTGGTCTCACCAAGACCCTGTACAACTGCAGTAGAACCTCCCTGCTCCTATACTCAAATCCTTTTGCTATGAAAGCTAACATACCATTCGCTTTCTTCACTGCCTGCTGCACCTGTATGCCTACTTTCAATGACTGGTGTACCATGACACCCAGGTCTCGCTGCATCTCCCCATTTCCTAATCGGCCACCATTTAGATAATAGTCTGCTTTCATGTTTTTGCCACCAAAGTGGATTACCTCACATTTATCCACATTATACTGCATCTGCCAAACATTTGCCCACTCACCCAGCCTATCCAAGTCACCTGGCAGTCTCCTAGCATCCTCCTCACAGCTAACACTGCCCCCCAGCTTAGTGTCATCCGCAAACTTGGAGATGTTGCCTTCAATTCCCTCATCCAGTTCATTAATATAAATTGTAAATAGCTGGGTCCCAGCACTGAGCCTTGCGGTACCCCACTAGTCACTGCCTGCCATTGTGAAAAGGACCCGTTTACTCCTACTCTTTGCTTCCTGTTTGCCAGCCAGCTCTCTATCCACATCAATACTGAACCCCCAATACCGTGTGCTTTAAGTTTGTATACTAATCTCTTATGTGGTACCTTGTCGAAAGCCTTCTGAAAGTCCAGATACAACACATCCACTGGTTCTCCCCTATCCACTCTACTAGTTGGGACACAGTTGGGTGGGCGCTGCAGTAGAAGTTGAAGTGGCTCGAGCCTTGTGTGCAGCTGAGAAGAAGCGCACCACAGCTCAGAGGAAACGCGTTTCCTCTGAGCTGTGGTGCGCTTCTTCTCAGCTGCACACGTTCCTGTGATGATCTTGCTATGCCCAGTTGGGCGGTACGGGTCCTGAAGGCATGACTTGTGCTTGACTTGGATTAAAGTGAGGGAGAGTTGCGCAAATCGTCAGCCTCACTCTCTCGTCCCGGCCTATCTGGATCCAGGGGCAAGACATAGTCAAGTCGGCTGGCGATAGGTCAGGATGGCCACCAGTATTCTGCATGAACATTATGGCCTAATTGCGCTCCACAACGCTTTGCTGGGTCCACCTTCCTACCCGTTGGCTGCCAAATGGTGGTCTCCTCTGCGTATTCTGCCAGATCCAGACTTCCCCTTTCCTGAATAAGGTAATAGCCACAAGGTAGTGGAGGTTTGCATTTGGAGTTTTCCTACACCCCTCCAGGGTGCTATATGCAGGATGCCTGTGTGTGATTTTGTTTAACGTGGGAAGACTGGTGCACAGACAGCCACCCCACGATCCTTGACAGATCTGGGACAGAATCCAGTGGCATGGACTTCAAGACGACCGGAGACCCTTTTCTGCTGCAGCCTTCATCCGCCTTCCCAGCCGTTGTGACGCTCCACCAAGGTTAGCCATCGTCCTCCGCCTGTTCCCCCGTTGAGGTCTTGGTTGGATTGCTCTTTATCAGAGTCATCCCCCTCAACCTTACCGCCATGGGTGACCCTACCAGGAGCATAGCTCCAGACGGCATTGCTCTCACGATCTCAGGCCCACACAAGCTTCTCCACCACGACAAGGTGACAATCCACGGAGAAACACTTTCCAAAGCAGTGAACATTATCAGTAATGTATGGCTGGTGTTCAATGTTTATTTGAACAGTTTTAACACCACTACCTGACTGTTTATGTGATA
Organism: Malacoraja senta; assembly: GCA_038087875.1. Classification (NCBI taxonomy): domain Eukaryota; kingdom Metazoa; phylum Chordata; class Chondrichthyes; order Rajiformes; family Rajidae; genus Malacoraja; species Malacoraja senta. Next base: position 176,284 of record JAXLNO010000079.1, on the reverse strand, counting down.
AAAGCCATAAATCTCAAATGATCAGAAATGTAAATACAACATTGATCATAGACGGGGCATTCAGCAACAAGTCATTCACCTCCGGACTTCTCACAACATTCCGATCATCTATCAGGCAGAATCCAGGAATGTGATGGACTCTTCTCCATGTCTGCTTGTCAACATCCATGACAAAGCAGCTAGTTTGATTTTAATCCATTTCACCTCCCCATGTATTTACCCTCACTGCTGAAGCTACTTTGATGCTATCTAAAAAAAATCCAAGACAAGAGTGTTGAATTGTTATTTGCGCGGAAAACAGTACGACAAAATTCTTGTCACTTGCAGCGGTATAATAGGCCTATAAACTCAGATAACCTATTAAATCAATGCCTCAATCCCCCAATATTATTGCCAAAAGTCCTCTGTGCAACCAACAAAAAGGACATGGCAGTAAGCATATGAGAATCCTATGTCTTTATGGTTCCCTATAATTCATGCACAATGTTGTCTTTGGGAAATAAATCATCCCTGTTCGTTTATCAGTGGGTTTAAATTCTAGAACTCACTATCAACGAGATTATTTCAATGCTTTTGCCAGTACAATGACAGCAGCTGAAGAAAGTAGCTCAGCAACACCTTCTCAAGATCAATTAGACATTGTTAATGATTATTGGTTAGCCAGTGATGCCTATATCTTGAAAATAAATGACAAATAATCTAAGTGATAACAAGAAACTCCAAACCCCAAGAATGAATCAACTTATTTTGAAACAGACACAAAGTGCTGGAGTAACTCAGTGTCAGACAGCATCTCTGCAGGTCATGGATATGTGACATTTTGGATCAGGACTCTTCATCAGACTGAAGTGTCCCAACCCGAACCCCTGAGTTACTCCAGCACTTTGTGTCTTTTTTTGTAAACCAACATATGCAGTTCCTTATTTCTGCTTCGTTTGAAACGGATTATTTTCAGAATACCGCAGTATTTTTTAAACAGCAGATGAAAATGTTTTGTTTTCCCATATTTCAACAGAAAGATTTATTTGAAGCATTTGATGATGGAAATAGAAAGGCATTCTTCAAAATTTGGGAGCAGCACATTTCTCCTCATGTTCGAGAAAATGATCAAGTGCTTCAGAAACTGGAGTTTAACCTTCATGTTCTTTTTGCCATCTATCCTTTGAAGAATGCTGGAGGAAAACTTGTAAGTTAAATATAAACAGTGAGGTTCATATTAACATTTTCAAATGGCTAATAGATTATTACTAAATTTGGTGAATTTTGTACATAAATATTTGTATCTTTCTTCTGCTAATGTATATAATCAAAAATATTGATTTAAAAAATGGTTCTTGTAGCTATATTTTTTTATTCAAACTTTTTATTGGACTATATACTTGTTCCAATATTTACTAGGTTAGTTGTTGAACAATTGCTTTTTGGCAGCATACATAAAAAATATTGCAACTATAAAGTTATGGATTAAAGTTTTCTTCTTGCTATTAATTCACTCCGTTTAAGTTAATGCTTCAGTTAAACAGTATTTATAGGATGTAAAGGAGTCATCTAATCTGTGCTGTCTTACCGTTCGAGTGTTTAATATTGGGAAAATTTACAGGAGTAACTGCCAAGTTGAATAAGTTTTCTCAACACAGATATACTTATATCATCGATTTAAAATGTACTAGAAAACATAGAAAATATAGGTCCAGGAGTAGGCCATTCGGCCCTTCGAGCCAGCACCGACATTCAATGTGGTCATGGCTGATCATCTAAAATCAGTACCCCGTTCCTGCTTTTTCCCCCATATCCCTTGTTTCCTTTAGCCCTAAGAGCTAAATCTAACTGTATCTTGAAAACATCCAGTGAATTGGCCTCCACTGCCATCAGTGGCAGAGAATTCCACAGATTCACAACTCTCTGGGTGAAGAAGTTTTTCCTCATCTCAGATGGCCTACCCCTTATTCTTAAACTGTGACCCCTGGTTTTGGACTCCCCCAACATCGGGAACATTTTTCCTGCATCTAGCCTGTCCAATCCAGTAAGAATTTTATATGTTTCTATAAGATACCCTCTCATCCTTCTAAATTCCAGTGAATACAAGGCCAGTCGACCCATTCTTTCATCATATGTCAGTCCCGCCATCCCGGGAATTAACCTGGTGAACCTCCACTGCACTCCCTCAATAGCAATAATGTCCTTCCTCAAATTAGGAGACCAGAATTGCACATAATACTCCAGGTGCGGTCTCACCAGTACAACTGCAGTCAGACCTCCTTGCTCCTAAACTCAAATCCTCTTGCATTGAAGGCCAACATGCCATTAGCTTTCTTCACTGCCTGCTGTACCTGCATGCTTACTTTCAGTGACTGATGTATAAGCACACCCAGGTCTCGTTGCATCTCCCCTTTTCCTAATATGACACCATTCAGATAATAATCTGCCTTCCTGTTCTTGCCACAAAAGTGGATAACCTCTCATTTATACACATTAAACTGCATCTGCCATGCATCTGCCCACTCACCCAACCTATCCAAATCACCCTGCAGCCTCATAGCATCCTCTTTGCAGCTCACGCTGTCACTCAGCTTTGTGTCATCCGCAAACTTGGAGATGTTACATTTAATTTGCTCGTCTAAATCGTTTATCTATATATATATATATATATATATATATATATATATTGTAATTAACTGGGGTTCCAGCACCGAGCCTTGCAGCACCCCTTAAATCACCAGTTCAAAATAGACAAATATTTATCTACATCTTATTTCCATGATGTATCGCTCTATATTTGTGTGTGGGCCATAGGCATGGTTGGTAGTTACTATTTTCTGTATACATGAGGGGTGTCGAGCTTCTGCTGTTGGTATAACTTAGGTCACACACAGTGATTAAGATCCAAAGACTTTATTTGCGTTACAGCATAGGTAACTTCATCTTATTACGTAACTCAAGACTGAGGGAGAAAGGGCTGAGAAGCTTTCTGTTAAACGAGTGGGTGTAGCTTCAAAGTATGACTCATAACATGAGTGACACTGATCTACATCCTCCCTCTTAAAGAATTAAATATCAGTACAAAACCATTGACTAAATAAGGCAGCCAAAGCAATTGATAATATGCTGGAGGAAAGTCAAACATAGCCCGGGTACTTCACGGTGGGCTTGCAAACACGACCAGATCGTGTGCGATAAAGACCATCTCCGTTTTCCCCCACTGGGGACAGAGCCGGTGGCTTCACAGGTGACAGAGATTGAACCAGCATTCCCGGTGATGAAACGGGACTGCAGCAAAGGCGGAGGGGGCGTCGCCACTGGCAAAGCAGCCACTCCTGAAGTGGGTTGGTGTAGGCGGATCAATGCCGCTGGGCACGGACGGCAGTACACTTCTACGGTCTGGATAATACGGAGGTGGTATGCAAGTATGATGTTGTGGGAATTACAGAGACATGGCTGCAAGAGGACCAGGGCTGGGAACTGAATATCCAAGGGTATACCTCCTATCGAAAAGACAGAGAGGCGGGCAGAGGGGGTGGGGTAACCCTGTTGGTGAGGAATTAAATTCAGTTCCTTGCAAGGGGTGACATTGAAACAGGAGATGTGGAGTTAGTATGGATAGAACTAAGGAATTGTAAGAGTAAAAAGACCCTAATGGGACTTATCTACAGGCCCCCAAATAGTAGCCTGGATATAGGGTGCAAGTTGAATCAGGAGTCAAAATTGGCATGTAGCAAAAGTAATGCTGTGGTTGTTATGGGAGATTTCAACATGCAGGTAGACTAGGGAAAATCAGGTTGGTACTGGACCCCAAGAAAGGGAGTTTGTGGAGTGCCTTCGTGATGGATTCTTAGAGCAGCTTGTATTGGAGCCTACCAGGGAGAAGGCAATTCTGGATTTAGTGTTGGAATGGAATGCCATTTTATTGTCACCATACACATGTACAATGAGATTAAAAGCAGCTCGTACTCAGTGCAGACATGTAATTAGTTCAAAACAAAAAAAAAAATACAAAAAAAAAAATGGTTATGTACTGAACCAGATTTGATAAAAGAACTTGAGGTTAAGGAGCCATTAGGAGGTAGTGACCATAATATGATCAGGTTTAATCTACAATTGGAGAGGGAGAAGGGTAGATCGGAGGTGTCAGTGTTACATTTGAATAAAGGGGACTATGGAGCCATGAGGGAGGAGCTGGCCAAATTTGACTGGAAAGATACCCTAGCAGGAATGACAGTGGAACAACAATGGCAGGTATTTCTAGGAATAATACAGAAGGTGCAGGATCAATTCATTCCTAGGAGGAAGAAAGATTCCAAGGGGAGTAAGGGGCGACAGTGGCTGACAAGGGACGTCAGGGACAGTATAAAAATAAAAGAGAAGTACAACAGAGCAAAGATGAGCAGGAAGCAAGAGGATTGGGTAATGTTTAAAGAGCAACAGAAGATAACTAAAAAGACAATACGGGGAGAAAAGATGAGGTACGAAGGTAAGCCAGCCAGAATATAAAGGAGGATAGAAAAAGCTTCTTTAGGTATGTGAAGAGGAAAAAATTAGTTAAGACCAAGGTTGGACTCTTCAAGACTGAAAATTGTGAATTTATTATGGGGAACAAGGAAATGGCAGATGAGTTGAACAGGTACTTTGGATCCGTCTTCACGAAGGAGGACACATACAATCTTCTTGATATAGTAGTGGCCAGAGGATCTGGGGTGACGGAGGAACTGAACGAAATCCACATTAGGCAGGAAATGGTTGGATAGACTGATGGGACTGAAGGCTGATAAATCCCCAGGGCCTGATGGTCTGCATCACAGGGTACTTAAGGATGTGGCTCTAGAAATCGTGGATGCACTGGTGATAATTTTCCAATGGTCTATAGATCCAGGATCAGTTCCTGTGGATTGGAGGGTAGCTAATGTTATCCCACTTTTTAAGAAAGGCGGGAGAGAGAAAACAGGGAATTATAGACCAGTTAGCCTGACATCGGTGGTGGGGAAGATGCTGGAGTCAATTATAGAAGATGAAATAGCCGTACATTTGGATAGCAGTAGCAGGATCGGTCCGAGTCAGCATGGATTTATGAAGGGGAAATCATACTTGACTAATAGTCTGGAATTTTTTAATGATGTAACTAGGAAAATGGACAAGGGAGAGCCAGTGGATGTAGTGTACCTGGACTTTCAGAAAGCATTTGATAAGGTCCACATAGAAGATTTAGTGGGCAAAATTAGGGCACATGGTATTGGGGGTAGAGTGCTGACATGGATAGAAAATTGGTTGGCCGACAGGAAAAAAAGTGTAGGGATTAACGGGTCCCTTTCAGAATGACAGGCTGTGACTTGTGGGGTACCGCAAGGCTCGGTGCTGGGACCGCAGCTATTTACAATATACATCAATGATTTGGATGAAGGGATTCAAAGTAACGTTAGCAAATTTGCAGATGACCCAAAGCTGGGTGGCAGTGTGAACTGTGAGGAGGATGCAATGAGAATGCAGGGTGACTTGGACAGGTTGGGGGAGTGGGCAGATGCATGGCAGATTGAGTTTAATGTGGATAAATGTGAGGTTATCCACTTTGGTAGCAAAAACAGGAAGGCAGATTACTATCTAAATGGCGTCAAGTTGGGAAAAGGGGAAGTACAACGGGATCTGGGGGTCCTTGTTCATCAGTCTATGAAAGTAAGCATGCAGGTACAACAGGCAGTGAAGAAAGCGAATGGCATGTTGGCCTTTATAACAAGAGGAGTCAAGTATAGGAGCAAAGAGGTCCTTCTGCAGTTGTACAGGGCCCTGGTGAGACTACACCTGGAGTATTGTGTGTAGTTTTAGTCCCCTAATTTGAGGAAGGACATTCTTGCTATTGAGGGAGTGCAGCGTAGGTTTATAAGGTTAATTCCCGGGATGGCGGGACTGTCATATGCTGATAGAATGGAGCGCCTGGACTTGTACACTCTGGAGTTTAGAAGGATATATAAGATTGTTAAGGGCTTGGACACGCTAGAGGCAGGAAACATGTTCCCGATGTTGGGGGAGTCCAGAACCAGGGGCTACAGTTTAAGAATAAGGAGTAAGCCATTTAGAACAGAGACGAGGAAACACTTTTTCTCATAGAGAGTTGTGAGTCTGTGGAATTCTCTGCCTCAGAGGTCGGTGGAGGCAGGTTCTCTGGATGCTTTCAAGAGAGAGCTAGATAGGGCTCTTAAAAATAGCGGTCAGGGGATATGGGGAGACGGCAGGAACGGGGTACTGATTGTGGATGATCAGCCATGATCACATTGAATGGCGGTGCTGGCTCGAAGGGCCGAATGACCTACTCCTGCACCTATTGTCTATTGTCTAAGAAGAATTCCGGAAGTGGCGGCGCTGTTAATCGGCTGCGGCTCGCCTGCAGTCCGTCTGTTTTTACTTTTTCTGTTGTTTTTTTTTGTCCTGTTTTGTTAAGTTTTAGTTTGTTGGGTTTGTGTTAGGGGGGGAGAAACATGTCCTCTGTCTCCTCCTTCGGGGAATGCGACTTTTTCGTGTTGTATCCCCCTTCCCTGCCTCCGTCTGCGGTGAGGCCTAATGGCGGAGCTGGCCGCCTCCATCCTGCGACCGACCCCGAGGCTACGGAGGCAGAGCCAGCCAGGACTTACCAACGAGATGCTGGCCGTCTTCGGGGCTGAGGCAGCGGTGGCCCGACTTGCTGGTGCGGCGTTCTGGCTTTCGGCGGCGGCCTGGAGCTGATGCAGCGGGGTCCGGAGCGGAGACTGCGGGACCTGGAGCTGATACAGCGGGGTCCGGAGCGGAGACTGCGGGACCTGGAGCTGATACGGCGGGGTCCGGAGCGGAGACTGCGGGACCTGGAGCTGGTGCGGCGGGGTCCGGAGCGGAGACTGCGGGACCTGGAGCTGATGCGGCGGGGTCCGGAGCGGAGACTGCGGGGCCTGGAGCTGGGGCGGTGGCCCGGAGCGGAGACTGTGGGACCCGGGGCTGATGCTGTGGCGGGCCGTCTCGGAGCGGAGACGGCGTTCCGGCTTTCGGCGGCGGCGACATCACCACGGAGGTCCGCTGGACTGGAGGGCGGCATCTTCGGCCTGGATCGATCGCCTCAGCGCAGAGGGAGAACAAGGAGGGAAGAGACGGAGACTAAGACTTTGCCTCCATCACAGTGAGGGTGTGCTTGGTGAACTCACTGTGGTGGATGTTTAATTTGTGTTTATTGTATGTTTTGTTATTATTGGTTCTGTGTATGAATGCAGGCATCACAATTTCGTTCAGACCGAAAGGTCTGAATGACAATAAAGGAAACTTGATTCTTGACTTGATTCTTGACTTGAATTGACGCTTGAACACCGGGAGCAGCAGTAGGGTGAGCTGCTTCAATGTAAATTTAGAAATCTTCTTCAAATATGCGCCACCATTCTGCGAGGTCCTCGTCAAACACCAGGATCTCTGGTTTTCTGAGAGCAGAAGCCATAGTAATATATACCGGAGAAAACAACAAACTAAAACAAAAGCAATATAATTAAGGAAGGAGTGAGTCCGTACACTCTGACACCATGTTGAGCTTCTGCTGTTGGAATAACTTAAGTCACACACAGTCATTAAGATCCAAAGACTTTATTTGCGTTACAGCATAGGTACCTTCATCTTAATATGTAACTCAAGACTGAGGGAGAAAGGGCTGAGAAGCTTTTTGTTAAACGAGTGGCTGTAGCTACAAAGTATGACTCATAACATGATCTACAAGGGGGCACATATCTATAATACCAAAACAAGTAGATTTATCATTGTAAACAGTGCATTCTGTTAAAGTAACTGTCTTTTCTTGTGTATAGTGTGCTGATTTGGCTACCTAGTGGCATGTTGTTAAACATTGCATCCAGCAGATGGTGCTGTCCCACCTTCATCATACCTTTCATGGGCCTGTCCCACTTAGGTGACTGCAGGAGACTATGCAGTCGCCACATGTTCGCGGGTGGTTGCCGGAGAGTCGCCTTCATGGTCGTAAGGAGTTCCCGCATTCTGGGAACTGGTCGCGGCCTCATTATGGTCGCCGCACATTTTTCAACATGTTGAGTAGCGAGAATTCTCGTGCCGTAGGTGGGTCGCTGGGAGGTCCTAGTGGGATGTCAGAAGATTGAAGGTTCTTGTAGGTTCCGGTAGGTCGTAGCCGGCGCTGACCGGTGAATTTCATTGGCTCATTGGGAAAAAAAAACGTAAGTAGTAGTTTTCAGAACCATGGATAACCGACCGGTAATGTTAAATGTCCGCCGAGCTTCACAACCGTGTATCTCTGGCTTCTTAAAAGTTGTCTCCATTCCTTCTCCCCCTCTCCCCCCCTCTTTTAAAGGACTTACCTTACACTGTGCTTTCACCGTCTTAATTACAGCGCCAACCTTCCTGTTCATCGCGGTGTGTGTCTGTATCACCTTGGCCTTGCAACTTGTGAATTTCACTCAGACAGCGTTCCCCATGCTTGCCCTGTCTCCTGCCTGCATAACGGGTTGGTGAAGGAAGCGATGTGTGTGCGTGCGTGCATGTTCCACTCTGACAGTCGCCGTTCCAGTTGCTGTTTTTTCATGCGACTGTCGGCAGTCGCCTGAAAAATAGCCGAAGTGGGACAGGCCCATAAAGGTAAACAAAAATGCTGGAGAAACTCAGCGGGTGAGGCAGCATCTATGGAGAGAACAAGTAAGCGACGTTTTGGGTCGAGACCCTTCTTCAGACTGATGGGGGGGGGAAGAAAGGAAGAGGCGGAGAGCGTAGGCTTGTGGGAGAGCTGGGAAGGTGAGGGGAAGGAGGGAGAAAGCAAGGACTATCTGAAATTGGAGAAATCAATGTTCATACCGCTGGGGTGTAAATTACCCAAGTGAAATATGAGGTGCTGCTCCTCTAGTTCATCAGTCTATGAAAGTAAGCATGCAGGTACAGCAGGCAGTGAAGAAAGCCAATGGCATGTTGGCCTTTATAACAAGAGGAGTTAAGTATAGGAGCAAAGAGGTCGTTCTGCAGTTGTAAAGGGCCCTAGTGAGACCACACCTGGAGTATTGTGTGGAGTTTTGGTCCCCTAATTTGAGGAAGGACATTCTTGCTATTGAGGGAGTGCAGCGTAGGTTTACAAGGTTAATTCCCGGGATGGCGGGACTGTCATATGCTGAGAGAATGGAGCGGCTGGGCTTGTACACTCTGGAGTTTAGAAGGATGAGAGGGAATCTTATTGAAACATATAAGATTGTTAAGGGTTTGGACACGCTGGAGGCAGGAAACATGTTAAGATTAGTTAAAACAAATGTAGGTCCCTTGCAGTCAGAAACAGGTGAATTGATCATGGGGAACAAGGACATGGCGGAACAATTGAATAACTACTATGGTTCTGTCTTCACAAAGGAAGACATAAATAATCTGCTGGAAATAGCAGGGGACCGGGGATCAAATGAGATGGAGGAACTGAGTGAAATCCAGGTTAGCCGGGAAGTGGTGTTAGGTAAATTGAATGGATTAAAGACAGATAAATCCCAGGGCCAGATAGGCTGCATTCCAGAGTACTTAAGGAAGTAGCCCCAGAAATAGTGGATGCATTAGTGATAATTTTTCAAAACTCTTTAGATTCTGGAGTAGTTCCTGAGGATTGGAGGGTAGCTAATGTAACCCCACTTTTTATAAAGGGAGGGAGAGAGAAAACGGGGAATTACAGACCAGTTAGTCTAACATCGGTAGTGGGGAAACTGCTAGAGTCAGTTATTAAAGATGGGATAGCAGCACATTTGGAAAGTGGTGAAATCATTGGACAAAGTCAGCATGGATTTATGAAAGGTAAATCATGTCTGACGAATCTTATATAATTTTTCGAGGATGTAACTAGTAGAGTGGATAAGGGAGAACCAGTGGATGTGTTATACCTGGACTTTCAGATGGCTTTCGACAAGGTCCCACATAAGAGATTAGCATACAAACTTAAAGCACACGATATTGGGGGTTCAGTATTGATGTGGATAGAGAACTGGCTGGCAGACAGGAAGCAAAGAGTAGGAGTAAATGGGTCCTTTTCAGAATGGCAGGCAGTGACTAGTGGGGTACCGCAAGGCTCAGTGCTGGGACCCCAGCTATTTACAATATATATTAATGATTTGGACGAGGGAATTGAATGCAACATCTCCAGGTTTGCGGATGACACGATGCTGGGGGGCAGTGTTAGCTGTGAGGAGGATGCTAGGAGGCTGCAAGGTGACTTGGATAGGCTGGGTGAGTGGGCAAATGTTTGGCAGATGCAGTATAATGTGGATAAATGTGAGGTTATCCACTTTGGTGGCAAAAACAGGAAAGTAGACTATTATCTGAATGGTGGCCGATTAGGAAAAGGGGAGATGCAACGAGACCTGGGTGTCATGGTACACCAGTCATTGAAAGTAGGCATGCAGGTGCAGCAGGCAGTGAAGAAAGCGAATGGTATGTTAGCATTCATAGCAAAAGGATTTGAGTATAGGAGCAGGGAGGTTCTACTGCAGTTGTACAGGGTCTTGGTGAGACCACACCTGGAGTATTGCGTACAGTTTTGGTCTCCTAATCTGAGGAAAGACATTCTTGCCATAGAGGGAGTACAGAGAAGGTTCACCAGACTGATTCCTGGGATGTCAGGACTTTCATATGAAGAAAGACTGGATAGTACTTGCTAGAATTTAGAAAATTGAGGGGGGATCTTATAGAAACGTACAAAATTCTTAAGGGGTTGGACAGGCTAGATGCAGGACGATTGTTCCCGATGTTGGGGAAGTCCAGAACAAGGGGTCACAGTTTAAGGATAAGGGGGAAATCTTTTAGGACCGAGATGAGAAAAACATTTTTTACACAGAGAGTGGTGAATCTCTGGAATTCTCTGCCACAGAAGGTAGTTGAGGCCAGTTCATTGGCTATATTTAAGAGGGAGTTAGATGTGGCCCTTGTGGCTAAAGGTATCAGGGGGTATGGAGAGAAGGCAGGTACAGGATACTGAGTTGGATGATCAGCCATGATCATATTGAATGGCGGTGCAGGCTCGAAGGGCCGAATGGCCTACTCCTGCACCTATTTTCTATGTTTCTATGTTCCCGATGTTGGGGGAGTCCAGAACCAGGGGCCACCGTTTAAGAATAAGGGGTAAGCCATTTAGAACGGAAATGAGAAAAAACTTTTTCTCACTGAGAGTTGTGAGTCTGTGGAATTATATGCCTCAGAGGGCAGTGGAGGCCGGTTCTCTGGATACTTTCAAGAGAGAGCTAGATAGGGCTCTTAGGGATGGCGGAGTCGGGGGATATGGGGAGAAGGCAGGAACGGGGTACTGATTGGGAATGATCAGCCATGATCACGTTGAATGGCACGAAGGGCCAAATGGCCTACTCCTGCACCTATTGTCTATTGTGCTGTCGGCTCATTCACAGGCAGGATATGTTGTCTGTTAGGTTCTGCGATGTTCTGTAGGTGCCGCCATCGGCACTGACTAGATATGAGCGTGGCTAAGAAGCTATTCCAGAAATTACACCGATACAGTCATGGCCTTTGTCAGTTTGCAAACGAACCACCTGCCCCTAAAGCGGCCTACTTGTCTTGTCATAGCACTGTTTTTGAATGTCACACTTTTGTTGTAACCTGCACTGGACTTCCGATGGTGCTGTTCCTCCAGTTTGCGCTGGGCCTCACTCTGGCCATGGAGGAGGCCCAGGACAGAAAAGTTGGATTCAGAATCGTTGAAGTGCTGAGCCACCGGGAGATCAAGTTGGTTATTGCGAACTGAGCAGAGGTGTTGGGTGAAGCGATCGCCAAGCCTCCACTTGGTCTCACCAATGTAGAGAAGTTGACACCTGGAACAGCGGTTGCAGTAGATGAGGTTGTAGGAGGTGCAGGTGAACCTCTGCCTCGCCTGGAAAGACTGCTTGGGTCCTTGGATGGGGTCGAGGGGGGGAGGTAAAGCGACAAGTGTAGCATTTCCTGCAGTTGCAAGGGAAAGTACCTGGGGATGGGGTGGTTTGGGTGGGAAGGGACGAATTGACCAGGGAGTTACGGAGGGAACGGTCTCTGCGGAAAGCAGAAAGGGAAGGAGATGGGAAGATGTGGCCAGTGGTGGGATCCCGTTGGAGGTGGCGAAAATGTTGAAGGATTATAGATTGTATGTGACGGCTGATAGGGTGGAAGGTGAGGACAAGGGGGACTCTGTTACGAGTAAGGGGATGGGGAGTGAGAGCGGAGCTGCGGGATATAGTGGAGACCCTGGTGAGAGCCTCATCTATAATAGAAGAGGGGAACCCCCGTTCCCTAAAGAATGAATAGTTTCGTATACTGCTACTGCCGTAAATTCCCTTACCTTTGCTTCTACGCATGGTGATAGTGGAATCTTTTGATAAATTCTCTATACTTGTAAAGACATCAACTACAAATTTGATGGCAAACTATATTTCTTTGCTGGTGAAATTTATACTTCAAGATTCTCTCAACACTTACAAATTTTATATTTGAGATGTAATAATTTCTATTGGACCTAGGTGATTGTTAATGTTGTTAAAGAAATAGCATGCCCAAGATTGATAATTTTCCAGCTGGGAGTGGAGGACGTGCCCAGCCTGATCATCTGGGCTTGTTCTGCTCTGCATTTCGCAACTCCCATTTCTTTGTCTGCGTACTTCTATCTATGTTTTCACCATGGAACTTTTTCCACTCACTCACTTATCAGTAAACCTTGTTTATGGTTTATCGACACGGTCACTAGTTTTTACCATATCTCCCCCACCTTCTACAATACAATACCATACGATAGAACTTTATTTATCCCACACCTTCTGCAATACAATACCATATGATAGAACTTTATTCCCCCACCTTCTACAATACAATACCATACGATAGAACTTTATTTATACCACACCTTCTACAATACAATACCATACGATAGAACTTTACTTATCCCAGAAGAGAAATTGATCTGCCAACAGTCATAATACAGAAGATACATGAAATATGAAATTAAAGTGAAGAGTGGAAAGGATTGGGGATGTGCAAAGATTGGGGAGGGGAGTCAGTCTCTGTCCCCACAACAGAAGGGGGAGGAGTTGTACAGTTTGATAGCCACAGGGAAGAAGGTTCTCTTGAGGCGTGCTGTGCTGCATCTTTGTGGAACTAGTCTGTTGCTGAAGGTGCTCCTCAGGTTGGCCAGTGTGTCATGGAGGGGGTGAGCTGTATTATCCAAGATGCTCCGCAGTTTGAGGAGGAGCATCCCCTCCAAGACCACCTCCCATGAATCCAACTCCGCCCCCAGGACGCAGCCAGCCTTCCTGATGAGTTTGTTAATCCTGTTGGCATCTGCAGCCTTCGCCCTGCTGCCCCAGCAACACGACAGTGAAGAAGATGGCACTGGCCACCACCGATTGGTAGAACATCTGCAGCATTCGCCCTGCTGCCCCAGCAACACGACAGCGAAGAAGATGGCACTGGCCACCACCGATTGGTAGAACATCTGCAGCATCTTACTGCAGACGTTGCAGGAGCGGAGCCTTCTCAAAAAATAGAGCCGGCTCTGTCCCTTCTTGTGCAGGGCCTCAGCGTTCCTGGACCAGTCCAGTTTACTGTCCAGGTACACTCCAAGCTATTTGTACTCCCTGGTAAACTGCACATCTGCACCATTGATGGAGACAGGGGTGTTCCTCTCCTCCTAAAGTCCACCACTAACTCCTTAGTCTTGTCAGTGTTGAGCTGCAGGTGATTCAGCCCCCACCACTTAACAAAGTTGTTGACTACACCTCTGTATTCAGCTTCCCTCCCCTCACTGATGCAGCCCACAATTGCAGAGTCATCTGAAAACCTCTGCAGGTGGCAGGAGGGCGAGTTATATCTGAAGTCCGAGGTGTAGATGGTGAACAGGAAGGGAGAGAGGACCGTCCCCTGTGGGGCCCCTGTGTTGCCCACCACCATGTCCGAGACACAGTTCTGTAGCCTGACATATTGTGGTCGTCCAGTCAGGTAGTTGGTGATCCTGGACACCAATGGAGCATCCACCTGCATCTTTGTCAGTTTGCTCCCAAGCAGTGCAGGTCGGATGGTGTTAAAACCATTGGAGAAGTAAAAGAACATGACTCACAGTGCTTCCCGACATATCCAGGTGAGCATAGGAACGATGGAGCAGGTGGATGATGGCATTCTCAACCCCCATCTTTGTTTGGTAAGTGAACTTCAGGGGGTCCATGTAGGGTTTAACCAGGGGTCGCAGGTGAGTGAGCACCAGCCTCTCCAGGGACTTCATGATGCATTAAGTCAGCACCACCGACCTGTAGTCATTGGAGGAGCTGGAACGCGTCCTCTTTGGTACAGGAACCAGGCAGGATGTCTTCCACATCACAGGAAGATATGAAGATATGCTGGAGTACTCTGCACAATTGGCTGCCACACGCCTTGAGTACCCTAGGGCTGACACCATCGGGACCCGTTGCCTTGCCTGGGCGGAGTCTGTTCAGCTCCTTCCTCACCTGCTCAGCCTTGATGGTCAGGTGCGACAAATACAGAGGAAGTGGACCAGCGGGATTGAGGGGGAGAGTCTGTTGGGGAGCAGGGGGGAGGGTGGGCAGAGACTATCAAATCTACTAATCTAGCTCATTGACCCAGTCCTGATTACTTTCCCTCCCCAGGCCACTGGTCTTGTAGCCTGTGATGCTTTTCATACCGCTCCACACATCCCTCATGTGTACAGCTTTACAAGCTTTATTTTTCTCCTTTTAAGTTCTAATAAAGTCTCTCCTACCTGAAGTGCTGACTCTGCTTCTCTTCCCACCTACTACATATTTTATGCATTGAAACTTTCCCTTAACGTGGTCATATTACATCGTAGTTCATCCGTCTTTTCTTTCCTGAAAGGTAAAAAATGGTAACTTTTAAAGACCATTCATTTAGAAACATAGAAAATAGGTGCAGGAGGAGGCCATACAGCCCTTCTATATGGTCCCCTTAGGCCAAGTCATTGAAAGGCACGGCATTTCCTTCCATTGCTATGCAGACGATACACAACTCTATCTCCCCCTGAAGCCCAAAAACCAATCAAATCTGCTTAACCTTATCCACTGCCTCGAGGATATAAAGTGTTGGATGGCCCAGAACTTCCTCCAACTAAACGAGAGTAAGTCTGAGGTCATCCTTCTCGGCCCCTCGGACTCAATCAAAATGATAGCAGGCAGCCTTGGAAGCCTTACCCCACTACTCAAACCTCACGTCAAAAACCTTGGCGTGATATTTGACTCAGCACTGAAATTTGACAAACAAGTCAATGCCGTGGTAAAAGCTAGCTTCTTTCAGCTTCGGACGATAGCTAAAATAAAACAATTCCTCCAGTTTGATGACCTCGAAAAGATCATCCACACATTCATCTCCTCCCGCCTAGATTACTGCAACTCCCTTTACACTGGCATCAGCCAATCTTCCCTGTCCCGCCTGCAACTGGTCCAAAACGCGCAGCGAGACTCCTGACGGGCACCCGAAAAAGGGACCACATCACCCCGATCGTGGCCTGTCTCCACTGGCTCCCTGTGCAGTTCCGTATAAACTCCAAGATCCTCCTCCATGTCTACAAAGCCCTCAATGGGCTTGCCCCCACCTACATAAAATATTGCTGAATATCCCGCGGTGTAGGCATATGCTCAGGGGCGACCGCGCCTTTGCGGTTGCAGCCCCTAGACTGTGGAACAGCATCCCCTTTCCCATCAGAACTGCCCCCTCCTTCGACTCTTTTAAGTCAAGACTAAAGACTTATCTATACTCCCAAGCCTTTCCTGACGTCCTGTGAGTGAGGGCTACATGTATATATGTATGTAGTTTGTTTTGTTTGTGCTATTGTTATAACAAATGTAAAGCACTTTGGCCAACGAGAGTTGTTTTTTAAATGTGCTATATAAATAAATTTGACTTGACTTGACTTGACTTCGAGCCAGCACCGCCATTCATTGTGATCATGGCTGATCGTCCCCAATCAATAACCCGTGCCTGCCTTCTCCCCATATCCCTTGATTCCACTAGCTCCTAGAGCTCTATCTAACTCTCTCTTAAATCCATCCAGTGACTTGGCCTCCACTGCCCTCTGTGGCAGGGAATTCCACAAATTCACAACTCTCTGGGTGAAAAAGTTTTTTCTCACCTCAGTCTTAAATGGCTTCCCCTTTATTCTAAGACTGTGTCCCCTGGTTCTGGACTTGCCCAACATTGGGAACATTTTTCCTGCATCTAGCTTGTCCAGTCTTTTTATAAATTTATATGTTTCTATAAGATTCCCCCTCATCCTTCTAAACTCCAGTGAATACAAGCCTAGTCTTTTCAATCTTTCCTCATATGACTGTCCCGACATCCCATGGATCAATCTCATGAACCTACGCTGCACTGCCTCAATCACAAGGATGTCCTTCCTCAAATTAGGAGACCAAAACTGGACACAATACTCCAGATGTGGTCTCACCAGAGCCCTATACAACTGTAGAAGAACCTCTTTACTCCTATACTGAAATCCTATTGTTATGAAGGCCAACATTCCATTAGCTTTCTTCACTTTAGATTAAATCTTCTTATCAAAATGTTAATGTAATGCATACAAATGTTGGGACATGGTTTATAAATATAATAAAAGTGAAATATGTTCATTCAGAACATGCGGTAGGTTACAGATTTGGAATAACCCATTGATTTCACCTTGAGCAGTGAAAGAAGAAAATCAGAAGGGACATTTTTTGAGAAAAATCTAATTGCAATGTTTGATCGAATGGGAGTTTTCTAACCACCTCAAAAGCAACATAAGCATTAATTAAATAAAGAAAGTGTGTAATTTGAAACATGGTTAGTTGAACTTTATCTCTTAAAACCGAATGCCTTTTCAACAGGGCAAAGATGATGTGGAAGAAAGAACCTCTCATTTCAAAACGTACCTGGAAACGAGAGGGGCAGCATTAAGTCAAACAACAGAATTCCTGCCCTATTATGCACTGCCGTTTGTCCCCAATCCCACTATACACCCCTCTTTTAAGGAGCTGTTTCAGGTATGAGCTACTCTTTGTCCTGTTGTCCATTGCTGATGTGACATTTAGATATGCAATACTGTCTTTGCATTCCTCAGCTGATGGGTTAAATCTCACAGAGGAGGCATTTTTCCATTGGAGCCACAGGTGGGAAATGCTGACAAAGCATTATGTTCCTCGAGATACTTCTGTGAGATAATGTATCTGGTGTCATAGAGTACAATCATTTTTTCAATAACTTCTCTAAATAATTTTGGATGTCATTGTTGTATCATTTTACTGGTCCATTGAAATAATCTGAGAATATACCAGTGTCCATTTTCATGATAATTGAGATCATGAATGTGTTCTGTGTGTGAAGAACAAAACCTATTGACTTTTAAAATTTAAATGTACATAGACTCTTCCCTTATAATATTTTCCCATTCTTTCCATTGCCTGATAATGAACAAGAAGGAAAGTATTTGTAGTTCAACGGTAATTTCATGTGCTCAGGACAGCTCAGAGTGCTTTACTAACAATGAATGATTGGATGATTAGCAAAAATCAGCAGTGAGGTGACCGTATGTTAATTTATTTATTATTGCCGGTGATGAGTGATGGATACATTTTAATCATGGCCCTATTCTTCATATTGTGCTGCTAGTCTTTGGCGTCCTCTCCTGAAGAAAACGAGCAGTTTTCATAATTATGCTTCCTATGTTGTGATACTTGAGTTCAAAACCCACCGTGGCATTTTTTAAAATTTATGTTCATTCATTTCCAGTATTGGAAAAACAATTATTAGTCTTCGTACTCTTGACCACAAAAACTAGTAGTTATGTGAGTAGAGCTTTCCCATCAATTAGTTAAGCAACAGACATAGCCATAGAATCTTACTTGTGGCTAGGTTCAGCTCCAACTCTATAATCAAGTTTGCTGATGACACTGTGGTGGTGGGTCTGATCTCCAATAACGATGAGAAGGCCTACCGGGAGGAGCTGGCTGATCTGGCACTCTGGTGTCAGGACAACAGCCTCCTCTTGAATGTCAAAAAAACGAAGGAGCTGATCGTGGACTTTAGGAGGGCACAACATCCGAGGACGTACACACCACTGAAGATAAATGGGGATACTGTGGGTAGGGTGAGCTGCTTTAAATACCTGGGAGTCCACATCTCAGAGGATCTGACATGGACATCACACGCTGCCGCACTGGTGAGTAAGGCAAGGCAGCGCCTTTACCACCTCAGGCAATTGAGGAAATTCAGAGTGTCTCTGAGGATCCTCCAGTGCTTCTACTCAGCGGCTGTGGAAAACATCTTGTCCGGAAACATCACAATTTGGTTTGGGAACTGCTCTGCCCAGGACAAGAAGGCTCTGCAGAGAGTAGTGCGTTCCGCCGAACGCACTATGGGAACTACACTCGCCCCCCTGCAGGAACTATACATCAGAAGGTACATCAGAAGAGCCAACAAGATCATGGGAGACCCCTTCCACCCCAGCAACGGACTGTTCCAGCTGCTACGGTCAGGCAAACGCCTCCGTTGCCATGCTGTGAAAACGGAGAGGATGAGAAGGAGTTTCTTCCCAGAGGCCATTAGGACTGTAAACTCCTATCTCACCAGGGACTAACTTTACTGAACCAATTTACTGTTGTGTGGTGTCTTTTTAAAATTGCTGTTTTTTTCTTTTTTTTCCTCCCACAAATATGTAATATGTGATTCTGTTCCATTCTGTTTTGTAGTTTTTTTTGCACAATCCGCAAGCATTGCCACTTTTCATTTCACTGCACATCTCGTATGTGTATGTGACGAATAAACTAAACTTGAACTTGAACTTACTTTACAGACAATTCCATTTGCAGGCTGTGTCTGTCTCATATGCAAGACGGGCCCACCAGAGGCAGCAGCATGGTGGCATACAGGCAGGAGGGAGTAGTCCTGGGAGTTCTGACTATAGACACCTGGCGTGATAAACAATTAATTAAGTAGATTATCTTGTCATGATCACATTGTTGTTTAGGAGGGGCTTGCTGTCTTTGGGATGACTGAACATTTGATATGTTAATGCAAAGACCACTTCAGAGAGATATAATAATTGTAAAGTTTTTAGATTGTTACAGGAGCTGTAGAAATTAGCGTATTTTTATTGCAGCTGTTAGTGTGGTAAATGGCTTGTTATTCTTATAGATAGATAGATAGATAGATAGATAGATAGATAGATAGATAGATAGATAGAATGCCATTTATTGTCATTTAAACATACAACGTTCAAACGAGATTACGTTCCTGCGGTCATAACAGCAAGAAAACCAAAACACACAATTAACAATTCCACACATCCATCACAGTGAATCTCCAAACACCTCCTCACTGTGATGGAAGGCAACGTTTTATCGCTTCCCTGTTCTCTGTTCTTTATTTTTCCTCTCCCGCAGTCAAGCAGTCGAACTGCTGCATCGAGCTGATCGAGGCTTTTGATGTTAGAGCCCCCGGTGGGCGATGGTAAGTCCCGCGGCTGTTTAAGCCGCACCGGGCGATGTAAGGCCCTGCTTCAGGTCGATTTAAACCCCTTGATTCGGCGGGCGAAGTTGCCATTGCAGGAGCTCCGAAAAGCAGTCTCCCACCAGGGACCCGCGAGCTCCCGATGTTACCGTCCACAGGGCCTGCAGCCGGAGCCTCCCCACCCCCAACCCCCCCCACATATACACAGCTAAAAATAAAATAAAACAAAAAACATACACCTAACTGGACAAAAAAAAAGAAAAGACAGACGGACTGCAGTGGCCGCTGCCGCAAGGCGCCGCCATCTATTATTTGTAAGTTCCTGCATTGTTTATTTTTGCACTGAATAAATGTTTTTTGTCCCCTTGGGCCTATTAGCTCAAAGGTTTCAGGACCAGGCCTGCCACTTCTTTCCACATAGATTGCATCACTGCAGGAGTATCAATTATTCCATTATTTAAACCAAGTTTTTCAGGTTAGGTTTTCTGGGAGACAGTAGATGATACTGAGTTGCACTCCTGAGTAAATGTTGCACTACACTGTACTTTTCTGTACAGATTTCCAAGAGAATGTAAAGATATTTAGGATGTTATTTATGATATTTAGGATTCAAGATGATACCATGATCAGTCTAGTTAGGTTGAGGTGATCTTAGAGAAAACAAAACAGGCAAAAATAAACTGAAGAAAAGTGAAAAGCTAAAGTACACATCAGAATTTTACATTATGTTTCTAGCTGGGAAGGTGGTTCTATTATCAATGCAAACTATCAAAATAGAACGAGAGGCATTCTGCTTGATTACAGTGCCCTCCATAATGTTTGGGACAATGACCCATCATTTATTTATTTGCCTCTATACTCCACAATTTGAGATTTGTAATAGAAAAAATCACATGTGGTTACAGTGCACATTGTCAGATTTTAATAAAGGGCATTTTTACACATTTTGGTTTCACCATGTAGAAATTACAGCAGTGTTTATATATAGTCCCCCCATTTTCAGGGCACCATAATGTTTGGGACACAGCAATGTAATATAAATGAAAGTAGTCATGTTTAGTATTTTGTAGCATATTCTTTGCATGCAATGACTGCTTGAAGTCTGCGATTCATGGACATCACCAGTTGCTGGGTGTCTTCTCTGGTGATGCTCTGCCAGGCTTGTTTTGCAGCCATCTTTAGCTTATGCTTGTTTTGGGGGCTAGTCCCCTTCCGTTTTCTCTTCAGCATTTCAAAGGCATGCTCAATTGGGTTCAGATCGGGTGATTGACTTGGCCACTAAAGAATTGACCATGTTTTAGCTTTGAAAAACTCCTTTGTTGCTTTAGCCGTATGTTTGGGATCATTGTCTTGCTGTAGAATGAACTGCCGGCCAATGAGTTTTGAGGCATTTGTTTCAACTTGAGCAGATAGAATGTGTCTATACACTTCAGAATTCATTATGTTGCTACCATCAGCAGTTGTATCATCAATGAAGATAAGTGAGCCAGTACCTTCAGCAGCCATACATGCCCAGGCCATAACACCCCCACCACCGTGTTTCACAGATGAGGTGGTATGCTTTGGATCTTGGGCAGTTCCTTCTCTCCTCCATACTTTGCTCTTGACATCACTCTGATATAAGTTAATCTTTGTCTCATCTGTCCACAAGACCTTTTTTCCAGAACTGTGGTTGCTCTTTTAACCTGGCCATCCTTTTTTTTGCAGCTAAACAATGGTTTGCATCTTGCAGTGTAGCCTCTGTATTTCTGTTCATGATGAAGTATTTCGCGGACAGTGGTCATTGGCAAATCCACACCTGACTCCTGAAGATTGTTTCTGATCTGTCGGTCAGGTGTTTGGGGATTTTTCTTTATTACAGAGTGAATTCTTCTGTCATCAGCTGTGGAGGTCTTCCTTGGCCTGTCAGTCCGTTCGCGATTAGTACGCTCACTAGTGCTCTCTTTCTTCTTAATGATGTTCCAAACAGTTGATTTTGGTAAGCCTAAGGTTTGGCTGATGTCTCAAACAGTTGTATTCTTGTTTCTCAGTCTCATAATGGCTTCTTTGACTTTCATTGGCACATAATGGCTTCTTTGACTTTCATTGGCACAACTTTGGTCCTCATGTTGATAAACAGCGATATAAGTTTCCAAAGATGATGGAAAAACTGGGAGAAAGACTAGGTGCTGAGAGCTCTCTTATACCTACATTAAGGAGGCATTTAAACACATCTGAGCCATTCCAAATACCTATGAAGCCATGTGTCCCAAACATTATGGTGCCCTTAAATGGGGGACTATGTATAAACACTGCTGTAATTTCTACATGGTGAAACCAAAATGTGTAAAAATACCCTTCAATAAAATCTGACAGTGCACTTTAACCACATGTGATTTTTTTCTATTACAAATCTCAAATTGTGGAGTACAGAGACAAATAAATAAATGATGGGTCTTTGTCCCAAATATTATGGAGGGCAGTGTGTGTCTGCACAAAATAATGCTGAGGGATTACTTTCATGATGGAATAGAATCAGAAAAGTGACTGCCAGCTTCCTGTGACAATTCCCAATAAGTATAGCCATTGATGACATACTCCAAGAGGATATACTCCAGCAGCTTTCCAAAAGTGTCTTTGGCAAGTAAGCTCATGTTTTGTTTGTTAATTATAAGAAGATAGTGAAGTAATTGTTGTCTCTTATTATTTTAACATTCACAGAAAACAATGGACTTACTATTGTTGAAATTAAGCATATGATATCTGACTATCACTTTCTACTAGTTCTAGACAAACCCTATTCAGCTAATGCAGGGAAAGTGAGTAAGGGGATATTATATCTATAACAACTCCTCTTTATAACTTAATTTATAAAGTTTAGAATATCATATGGCTTTCCAGGTAATTTAAAAAAAAAATCCACCTTGAAAGCTTCACAAAAATACGCTCTTTTTGTCGAGCTCTTATTTTTTTTATGGCTGTCTGTTAATTTAACTTTTCAGGATTCTTGGACTCTTGATTTGAAGTTGAAAATGCAGAAATTTATTTCCGCGAGCTTGAAAATGCCCAGAGTCCCACGGCTGCTCTCGATATTTGTATCCTTCTATAAATCTTAATTTACTTGGAAACTTTTAATTATTATAACAGATTTAGTTTTCAAATGCTGAAAGGAGGGGGAAGAAGAGGAGGAAGCTGACCATGTATCCTGGAATGACAAAAAAAACTAACTGCTGAAAATACCCAGGGAGCATTTGCAGACAGAAACAGTTGAAGCTTCAGGTTGGTGAGGATAATGGATATTTAACCTTTCTTTCTCAGATAAGAAAAATGAGTCAATAGATGGATGTTAATTAACTGAATTTCTCAATGAGATGGCTGAACTTGATTCTTGGTTATAGATCAATCATGGCCACCTAACTTGGACAAAGCATGTGAGCTGGATCAACAGAATGTCTTGTATATATTGTAAATGAGGGAAAGGAATGCAGAGAAAAAAACAGAATGCCTGCAATACAATAGAGATCAAGAGAGAGCGAATGACTCGAGTAATGGATTCCCGGATCTGGAATCAATCTAATCAACATTTGTTGCACTTTCCTTATCTCAATTACATATTTTTCTTGGATAGGGAGTCTAGAGTACACAGTATTGCAGATATACCCATATTCTTACAACTAAACTGAATAAACTAAACTGAAATAGGCCAACAAACGATATGCCTTTGAAATACATGCAGGTTGATTTTTAATGATTTGTATCCAAGTATGCCCAAGTCCTTCTGAACACTGACCTTGAATTCCATCTGCCATGTTGACAATCACCTCTCAGCTTGCCTTTGTCCCTAGCAAGCTTTTGATGTTACAAATTCACGGAGTAGTAGCAGGAAATCGAGGTTTTGATTTGGTTTTACAAATTCAATAAAATTTAAACCTGAGTTCAACTTAAAAGCAGTGGTCCTTAACCCATATTTCAAAGAAAGAAAATGGACAGGAATACAAAGGTAAGGGCATTCAATTTAATTTTTAGCTTTTGAGATTGCTATTTGTTTCTTTTATCACGGACAGTAAACTTCTAGTTGGTTAAAGCATTGTGGAGAACTTTTAATCTTCCTTAAAATGAAAAATTTGGCAATTTATTACTATTTTCAAAGTATTGTTAATACCTGATTGTTCACCAATATTTTATTTGTGAATAATGATTGAATTATTGGATTACTGTCTTTGAAAGTGCAGCTATATATACAGGAGTGCAGGTGCATGGTTCCTTGATGGTGGAGTCGCAGGTAGATAGGGTGGTCAAAAAGGCGTTTGGCACATTGGCCTTCATCAGTCAAGAGTATTGAGTATAGAAGTTGGGTTTAATTCTGTTTGGCTGTAATGATAAAGATTAAAATAGAACCACATAAATTAGTGTAAGACAATATATCGGTTTTCTTTATTCTCTTACCACATAAAAGAAAAGCATTCGGCCCATCTATCAAAACAATCCCAGCCATCCCAATCGCTACTTTGCTGTTACCTGTTTATGATTTCACACGACCATCAGTTCCACCCAGATTCTCCTACTACCCATCTCACTTGATGTAATTTAGTGTACAATTAATCTAACAACAAACACACCTGGATGCAAGAGGAAACGCAATTCCAGGAGTCAATGTTACAGTAAAGGGATGAAGACTAAATAGCAGGAAAAACAGTTTAGTAAAAGTTTGTCTGTTCCAAGCGTCATCCTGGCAAGAGACTAAACGCAGACAAAGGAAATGATACAAGAATGTTCTCAAACCTCTGAGGGAAAATGCAATGTCCCCTCTGATTCAAAGGAATCCCTGACACATGGCCACTCAAAATGAAGAAGGAGCATCTGGATGGCATTCCATTTCACCGATTTTATACCTGACAAATGCACAAATTATAAATTCTTCATCATTTGAACATGTGACAGTTTTATTTTA
Organism: Malacoraja senta; assembly: GCA_038087875.1. NCBI lineage: Eukaryota > Metazoa > Chordata > Chondrichthyes > Rajiformes > Rajidae > Malacoraja > Malacoraja senta. Next base: position 151,896 of record JAXLNO010000079.1, on the reverse strand, counting down.
AAAATTCGTTGCACGTGAAACAATTTCATTTAAAACAGAAATAAATTAAGACAATTTTGCATGGGCATTTGTTAACATTATATTGGCAGAACTGGTGCATCAACTACAGCAACGGCTAACAGAGACTGAGCAAAAAGCAGCAACATACATGAGGAGATACAGCAAGATACAAGAGGATTACCATAACCTGATTGGAGTCACTGCAGAACTGGTGGATTCCTTAGAAGCTACAGTGAATGGGAAAATGGTGAGATGTGTACCAACTAATCAATTTTTGGTGTAAATTTATATTTAATAATTTGTATATTGGTGTTGAGCACCAATTCCTTAAAAATAATCTCTGATGTATTGGTTTAGTATGATCTTGCACAAAATAGAATGACAGTGTAAAGAAGCTGAGTCTGACTCACTTGTAGCTTTACTTAACGTTTAATGATAAGACAGGTTAAACACTTTCCAGCACTGACTGCACCCAGTCTGTCATGCTGGAACCAAGGGAGGAGCACACGGGAGATAGAGTTCTTATACTTGATAACTAAGGCGTGGTTAGTGGTACTGAGGTAGCTATATTATTGGTTGCATGCATAAACCATCTACATCCTTCCCCGTAGAATCAAATGCACATGGAGGCAATCAGGATAGTGCTATTACAATAAATGTGCGAATTTAGGCAAAGTCGCCGTAGCGGTCAGGCGGCTTAACAATGCGACCCGAACGCGTACGTACAGAACCTTCCCCCCCCCCATCAGAAAGAAGAGAAGCCGTAGCGGAGGCAGGCAGGAAAGTCAAGGGAGGGGGAGATGCAGCCGGAGCGGGAGAGATAGGAGGGGGAGGACGTGCAGGAGGTGAAAGCGACCGGCCAAGACCAGGAGGCAACGAAACAGGAGACCGCACTAAGCGAGGGGAATGGGGCACGCATGGAGCAGCAGGGTGATCAGCAGCAGCAGGTGGAAACGACAACGGAGGAGTATAAGGAGCCGCAGGAGGAGGCTTTGGCTCGTTCACGGCCAACAGGTGCTGACGGCTTCGTCGGTAGGTAGTTCCCTCGTAATCCACCAGGTAAGATCTTGGAGAGTCGTCCACGCCAGTCACCGTCGCGAGGCGGGAATAGCCGGTGGTGGTCCGCATCCGAAAGACCTGCCCGGGTAGCAGAGGCAGCAGAGGGCGGCAGGACCTGTCGTGGGAACGCCGTTGAACTTCATGTTTATGATGGATCCGTTGTTGGACTGTGGTAGGATAGAGCACCTTGGGTAGCAGGGACTGCTGGGCGATGGGCATAGGTGGTCTAGTCACCCTGGACATCAGACGTTGGGCAGGGGAACCCATAAGCGGGTCCCGTGAAACGTTACGTAGGTTAAGTAAGTCCAGGTAAAAATCGCTATTAGACAGGCGGGACTGTTCCATCAGGCCCTTAGCACTCCGCACGGCCCGTTTGGCCAGGCCGTTACTCTGAGGGTACTCAGGGCTGCTGGTGTAGTGATGGAAGTTCCACCTAGTAGCGAAAGCTTTGAACTCGGCACTTGTGAATTGCGGTCCATTGTCGGTCTGTAAGCGGACAGGGACGCCGTGGGTGGCGAAATGCTCACGCATCTTTGCGATGACCTTCCCGGAGGTGGTGGACGGAAGGTGGTCAATCTCGAACCAATTGGAGAATGAGTCCACCAGGACGAGAAAGTGCTTACCCCGCCATTCGAATATGTCAGCAGCCAGCGATGTCCAAGGCATGGCTGGCGCCGGCTGCTGCAGAAGAGGTTGATGCTGCTGGTGTGGGGTAAGGTTGTTGCAGGAGACACAGGAGGACACCCGGTTCCTGATGTAGTTGGCCATGCCCGGCCAGTAGAACTGTCCTTGGGCATGAGAAACAGTGGCCTCGATTCCAGGATGACCACTGTGGGCTGCGTTGTAGTATAGATCATATAGAGAGGCTGGGACCACAACTTTGTGGCCTTTGGCGATAACCCCATCCTGGATCACCAGCTCGTCGCGGACCAGGAAGAACGGTTGGGCGCCCGATGGCAAATTGGTACGTTTGACGGGCCACCCGCGCTTGATGACGGCAGCCAGCTGCTGCAGTGCGGGGTCCGCGGCGGTGTGCTCGATCAGGCTCTGTAGCTGCTTGGTTGGAACAAAGTTGACATTCAGTACGAGTAGGTTTTCCTGCTCGTAAGGGTGGCGGTCACAGGATGCCCGTGGGGCACGAGAAAGTGTGTCAGCAACATGCATCTCCGTTCCCTTCTTATATGTGATTTCAAAATCAAAACGCTGGAGTTGCAGCATCATACGTCCAATTGGAGGCGTGGGTTCGAATCCCACTTCTGACACCATGTAAAGAAGCTGAGTCTGACTCACTTGTAGCTTTACTTAACGTTTAATGATAAGACAGGTTAAACACTTTCCAGCACTGACTGCACCCAGTCTGTCATCATGCTGGAACCAAGGGAGGAGCACATGGGAGATAGAGTTCTTATACTTGATAACTAAGGCGTGGTTAGTGGTACTGAGGTAGCTATATTATTGGTTGCATGCATAAACCATCTACAGACAGTAAGCCCTCATAATAATGGACCTGGGGGGGGGTCGTGTCTGTTATTGCCGATTGTCCCGTATAACTGAGTGAGGGGGATAAAGTTGGGAGGGAAGAAACACGACGTGGGGGAGTTTTTTTTTAAACGAGCATGAATTCACAGGCCCGGAGCTACAGAGCCCCCAGCACCACACGCGGTGAAGCCATTACTCACGCCACCTTCATGCTGCTCACTCTCTCCCCCCCCCCCCAACAACCGGAAGCACATCATTGGGTAACAGGCAGACGCAGTGCAATGGGAGGTGAGATCTATTATATAGAGGTTGGTTATTGTAGGGTTTACTGTATTCGCTAACTGATTATTTTCATTATATTTAATTTTAATGTGAATGGTTCATGCAATATTTATTTTGAGTTAATCCGTATTTTCACTTTTTAGTTGATACAGCAAAGAAATCACGGTGATCAAATATAATCATGGCTGATCATCCCTCCTAACATATAGTGTAGCAATGTTACAAAATTTTGAGATTTTAAAAATCAAGTCTGCAATTTATCCCATCAGATAAAGCATAAAAATACATTTAATTTGATACCTAATTCACTTTCATATCTTCAGTATTGAGAAAGTTATGGCCATTTTCATACTCGGAAATTAGCATCTTGTTCCCTATTGCTTTTCCATTGACTTAACTCAAAAGCTGTGATCGAGGACAGTCAAAAGCCCATAACTTTCTTAAAATTAAGAGAACTGAATGACATTTTCAGTTATTATAGATAAAGTTAAACGCTAAAACAAATAGTAAATACCCAACAAGAAATTCATATTCATCAGTTTCATCAAATCGGTTTAATCGATACAAATTAATTAATCTAAATTCAATTACTAGATCTAAACACCTATCCATTTCTTAAGAAAAGTTAACTTGTTTAAATAGCCTAAGTGTCCAAATAACATTCACACAAGAATTCACAATATAACGTGATTTTTAAATCTCACTGTCATGAACTTATAGGCCAAATGGAAGGAATTTAATGTTTAATTCCCATAAATTAATCCAGAAACATCCACTCAAAATACAATCAAAATTATTGTTTTTTGCACAATACATGTGACTCAAACTGTTGTGAATATTTAGTTTAAAAATAATGATCATGGAGAGAGAATAACACAAAATATAGACAATTTAGACGGCTTACGACATGATTGTCCAAAAAAAAAGAGCATTTTAATCATCTTGCGAGTGGGTGATACTGGAACGCGCTCGATTGGAACGTTGCGGTTGCGGTGAATTTGAACCCCATATCGGCAGGAAAGAAATGGCTGGTTCGTATGGGGCCCAAATAACATTTTCGCAACGTAAAATTATATTAAAGCCATCCCAAGAAGTAAGATTATATGTAAAATAAACGACACCCTTTGTTTTGTCCGTTCTTGCGATCCGTCACGTTGTAGGCGTTGAGGGGGTTAGAAGTTGCTTTTTATTTTAATCCAATTATTAAATTGTCTAGCGATTTTTTTAAAAAATAAACCGGGAACGGAAGTCCGATCGATTTTTCTTCATCAGCTAGCAGCCCGAGGAAATCCGCCTCGGACAGGCAGTACAAAACTGCATTTTAATCCCGCCCCCCCCCCCCCCCCCCCCAAGGCGCCAGAGTCGCGCACACAGCCAGTGGCAGAACTGCAGTGCCACTGAAGGTAGGTTTTGTAACATCGCTATAAAGTGCATTCAGAAAGTATAGGGATACTTTATTGTCACGTGTGACTAGGCACAGTGAGATTTTTTGCTGCGTACACAATGTATACAAATAGCAGCACCTACGCCGGCTCCCCTTTTTGCCCCCCCTCCCCCCAAACAGTCCCCCCACGCCGGGTCCCCATTGTCCATTGTTTTCCCCCACCTCCCTCACGGGGGTCCCCCCACGCCAGGTCCTCCATTGTTCTTCCTCTTCCCCCTCATGGTGGTCCTCTACGCTCTCATTGACCGTCGACCAGCGAGGCATCGCCACTGCCGCGAGGCTTCACCACCACCGAGGTGTCATCGCTGTCAACGCCCCACTTCACGCCTCCATGGTGCCAACCCGGGCCCCAGCTGCGGGCTCCGTCAGCCGCTTCGCCCGACTCGGGCTTCTACCCGCGAGGACCGGCCAGGCCCTGACCGGACTTCTACCCACGAGGACCGGCCAGGCCCAGACCCGGGCTTCTACCCGCGAGGACCCGGCCAGGCCCTGACCCGGGCTTCTACGCGGCGATCCAGGAGGCATCGAGACTGCAGCGCCTCGATAAGTATTCAGACCCCTTCACTTTTTCCTAATTTTGTTACGTTACAGCCTTATTTTAAAATGGATTAAATTCATTTTTTAATCATCAATGTACACACAATACCCCAGAATGAAGAAGCGAAAACAAGTGTTTAGAAATTTTTGCAAAGTAATTAAAAAGAAATAACTGAAATATCACATTAACATAAGTATTCAGACCCTTTGCTATGACACTCAAAATTGAGCAAAATTGTCCGTAGACCTCCGAGACAAGATTGTGTCGAGACACAGATCTGGGGAAGGGTGTAAAACAATTTCTGCAGCATTGCAGGCCCCGAAGAGCACAGTGGCCTCCGTCATTCTTAAATGGAAGAACTTTGGAACCACCAGGACTCTTCACAGAGCTGGCCGCCCGGCCAAACTGAGCAATCGGGAGAGAAGGGCCTTGGTCAGGGAGGAGACCAAGAACCTGATGGTCACTCTGACAGAGCTGCAGAATTTCTCTGTGGAGATGGGAGAACGCTGCAGAATTTCTCTGTGGAGATGGGAGAACCTTCCAGAAGGACAACTATATCTGCAGCACTCTACCAATCAGGCCTTTATGGTAGAGTTGTTTCATACTCCTCAGTAAAAGGCACATGAAAGCCCGCTTGGAGTTTGCCAAAAGGCATGAGAAACAAGATTCTCTTGTCTGATGAAACCAAGATTGAACTCTTTGGCCTGAATGCCAAGCGTCACATCTGGAGGAAACCAGGCACCGCTCATCGCAAGGCTAATACCACACCTACGGTGAAGCATGGTGGTGGCAGCATCATGCTGTGGGGATGTTTTTCAGTGGCAGGAACTGGGAGACTAGTCAGGATTGAGGGAAAGAAGAACGGAGCAAAGTAAAGAGAGCTCCTTGATGAAAACCTGTTCCAGAGTGTTCTGGACCTCAGACGGGTGGAGGTTCACCTTCCAACAGGACAACGGCCCAAAGCACACAGCCAAGACGACGCAGGAGTGGTTTCGTGACAAGTCTGTGAATGTTCTTGAGTGGCCCAGCCAGAGCCCAGACTTGAACCTGATCGAACATCTCTGGAGGGGACCTGAAAATAACTGTGCATCGACGCTCCCCATCCAACCTGACAGAGCTTGAGAGGATCTGCAGAGATGAATGGGAGAAATTACCCAAAAAACTTGAGGCTGTAATCGCTGCCAAAGGTGCCTCAACAAAGTACTGAGTAAAGGGTCTGAATACTTATGTAAATGTGATATTTCAGTTATTTCTTTTAATTACTTTTTGAAAATGTCTAAACACCTGTTTTCGCTTTTATATTAATGGGGTATTGTGTGTAGATTGGTGATAACAAAAATAATGTAATCCATTTTAGAATAAGGCTGCAACGTAACAAAATGTGGAAAAAGTGAAGGGGTCTGAATACTTTCTGAATGTACTGTATTCCCACTCTCTAGGCAATAGACAATAGATGCAGGAGTAGGCCATTCGACTCTTTGAGCCAGCATTGCCCTTTTACACTTTGCATCGATGAACTTATCTCCTTCAGAAACACATTTGATGACTTGGCCTCCATGTTGTATGGTTGAGAATCCCACTGGTCCATCTTCCTCTGAATGAAGGAATTTCTCTTTACCTCAGTCATAAATGTCTTAACCAATGCCAAGTTCTAACACCCCCCCCCCCCCCCCCCCCCGCCAGGGGAAGACTTTACCAATCCAGTCTGTCTAGACTGGGCAACAATTCTGAATGTTATGGTTGGATCCTCATTCTTCTCATTTCTAGTGAATTCATATCTTGTCAAGCCAATTTCTCCTCATACAACAGTCCTGCTACACCACATAACAGTTTGGTAAACCACACAGCACCTCGTCAATAGCAAATCTTTGCTTTCTTGGGTCAAACAAAACTACATACAATGCTTCTGATGTGGTCTTTATTATTGTGGGAAAATATCTTGTCTCAGTGGTCGATACCTCTTGCAATGAAGGCCAACTAATCATTAGTCTTCTTAATTGCAAGCTGCATCTGCATATTTGCTTTCACTTACCAGTGAAGCACCCTCTGGTCCACATAAAATGTGCAAAAAAGGTTAAAGCAGTGAGAAAACAGGTGATTATCAGATTTATGTATGCCAATGATTTCTTATTTACTGTTTATAGGTCACCCCAGAGTACCTTCAAAGTGTTTGTGTTCGATTGTTTAGCAAACAAATGAGACAAAGCATGGCCCAAAGCATTGACTTCACAAGACCAGGAACTGTGAGTACATTGCATTAGTTTATTAATCTTGACTTGAATCGGAAATTTGCATTAATTTTGAGCAATTATATGTAAATTTAATTGGTTTGAAATTCTATGTTAATTTATTTTTTCATTGTGAGTATGGCAAGTCAAATTTCACTACACCATTTGGTGTATGTGATAATAAATGTCCTTTGTATCCTTTGTAATATTGCTACATTAATATTGTATTGACGAGCAGGTAGATAGATAGGGTGGTCAAAACAGGTATGTGTAAGAAGGAACTGCAGATGTTGGTTTAAACCAAAGATAGACACAAAAAGCTGGAGTAACTCAGCTTTAGAGTATTGTGTTCAGTTCCAGGCACCATGTTACAGGAAAGGTCAAGCTGGAAAGGGTGCAGAGAAGATGTCTATGCTGTATGACTATAAGACTCCAAAGGAGCAGTCAGAGGCTGGATATCCCAGCAGTGAGTGCTTTGCATTCCTGACACTACAAGACTGAAGTAAGAGGCATGAAGAAAAACTTGCCAATCAAAAGCTTTAGACAATCCAAGGTAAAAGTTACCTTACTTGATACCCATCAACTATCCTAATGATTCATTCCTTCCACCTTCAGCGCACAGTGGCTGCAGTGTCTATACCATCTACAAAATGCATTGTAGTTCCTTGCCTGGACTGTTCCACCAGCATGTCCAAAACTCAAACATCAACAACCCAGTATAAATGTTTCTGACTCATGCAGTTTCCCCTCCTTTCTGAACTTATATGGCCATTCCTTTATCATTGCTGGAACCAAACTAGGGAATTATCTGCCCAGCAATATTGTAGTAATGTCAGCATTGGCAACTGCAAAAGTTCAAGAAGGTGGCTCACCACCATCTTTTCAAAGGTAATAAATGCTTGCCTTGCCAGCCATGCACACATCCCAAAACATAAATAAACAATGGAAACCAACCAGTGGTTTATTGCAAATTATCATATATATTGGGTAATTAAGGTGCGATTTGAAAACACCTCTGGATTGTATGTTGATGAAAAAAGAGTTTGCGTTTATATAATTTTTATGACTTTGGAACACCTTAAAGCAATTGAGTCAGTGGGCTGGTATAATAGTTAGTGTTACTGCTTTACAGCTTCAGCAACCTTAATATGACCCTGACCTTGAGTTCTGTCTAAGTGAGGTTTGCATTTTCTCTCCGTGACTTCACTTTTCCCACCAGAAACTCTGGTTGCTCCTACATCTCAAAGATGTGTTGGTAGGTTGATTAGCTATTATAAATTACCCCTTGTGTAGGTAAATGGCAATTTAATCAAACATAATGGGCAGGTCATAGTGGTAACAGGCCCTTCGGCCCAACGCCCACACCGGCCAACATGTCCCAGCTACACTAGTCCCACCTGCCTGCTTTTGGTCCAATCCCTCCAAACTGTCCTATCCATGTACCTGTCTAACTGTTTCGCAAATGTTGGGATAGTCCCAGCCTCAACTACCTCCTCCGGCAGCTTGTTCAATACACCCACCACCCTCTGTGTGAAAATGTTACCCCTCTGATTCCTATTAATTCTTTTCCCCTTCACCTTAAACCTATGTCCTCTGGTCCTCGATTCAGCTACTCTGGGCAAGAGACTCTGTGCATCCACCGGATCTATTCCTCTCATGATTTTATATGATTGATTGATTGATTTTTACTTTATTAATACCTCTATAAGATCACCCGTCAACCTCATGCGCTCCACGGAATATCTGCCCAGCGTGCAGCGTAGGTTCACGAGATTGGTCCCTGGGATGGCGGGACTGTCATATGAGGAAAGATTGAAAAGACTAGGCTTGTATTCACTGGAGTTTAGAAGGATGAGGAGGGATCTTATAGAAACATATAAAATTATAAAAGGACTGGACAAGCTAGATGCAGGAAAAGTGTTCCCAATGTTGGGCGAGTCCAGAACCAGGGGCCACACTTAGAATAAAGGGGAGGTCATTTAAGACTGAGGTGAGAAAATACTTTTTCACCCAGAGAGTTGTGAATTTATGGACTTCCCTGCCACAGAGGGCAGTGGAGGCCAAATCACTGGATGGATTTAAGAGCGAGTTAGATAGAGCTCTAGGGGCTAGTGGAGTCAAGGGATATGGGGAGAAGGCAGGCAAGGGTTATTGATAGGGGACGATCAGCCATGATCACAATGAATGGCGGTGCTGGCTCGAAGGGCCGAATGGCCTCCTCCTGCACCTATTTTCCTAACCTAACCTAACCCCATTGAGATAATAATCTGCCCCCTTGTTTGTGCAGCCAAAGTGGATAACCTCACATTTATCTATATTATACTGCATCTGCCACGCATCTGCCCACTCACTCAACCTGTCCAGGTCATCCTGCAACCTCCTAACATCCTCTTCACAGTTCACACTGCCACCCAGCTTTGTGTCATCCGCAAATTTGCTAGTGTTGCGCTTAATTCCCTCTTCCAAATCATTAATATATATGATAAACAGTTGCGGCCCCAACACCGAGCCTTGCGGCACTCCAATCGCCACTGCCTGCCATTCTGAAAAGGACCCGTTCACTCCAACTCTTTGCTTCCGGTCTGCCAACCACTTTTCTATCCATGTCAACACCCTACCCCCAATACCATGTGCTCTAATTTTAGTCACCAGTCTCCCGTGCGGGACCTTATCAAAGGCTTTCTGAAAGTCTAGATACACTACATCCACTGGCGCCCCTTCATCCATTTTACTTGTCACAGCCTCAAAAAATTCCAGAAGATTTATAGATAGTCAAAAAAGACACACAGTACTGCAGTAACTCAGCGGGTTAGGCCGCATCTCTGGAGAACATAGAAAATAGGTGCCGGAGTAGGCCATTCGGTCCTTCGAGCCAGCACCGCCATTCAATATGATCATGGCTGATCATCCAAAATCAGTACCCCGTTCCTGCTTTCTCCCCATATCCCTTGATTCCGTTATCCGTAAGAGTTATATCTAACTCTCTTGAATACTTTCAGTGAATTGGCCCTCACTGCCTTCTGTGGCAGAGAATTCCACAGAATCACAACTCTCTGGGTGAAATAGTTTTTCCGAATCTCAGTCCTAAATAGCCTACGCCTTATTCTTAAACAGTGACCCCTGGTTCTGGATTCCCCCAACATCGGGAACATTTTTCCTGCATCTAGCCTGTCCAATCCTTTAAGAATGTTATATGTTTCTATAAGATCCCCTCTCATCTTTCTAAATTCCAGTGCATATAAGCCAGTCGATCCATTCTTTCATCAAATGTCAGTCCCGCCATCCCCGGAATTAACCTGGTGAACCTACGCTGCACTCCCTCAATAGCAATAATGTCCTTCCCTCAAATTAGGAGACCAAAACTGCACACAATACTCCAGGTGTGGTATAACCAGGGCCCTGTACAATTGCAATGGGACCTGCTTGCTCCTATACTCAAATCCTCTTGCCATGAAGGCCAACAAGCCATTTGCTATGAATTTGAATAGGTGCTGTTTCGGGTCGTGACCTTTCTAGCAGTCTGAAGTGGGGTATCAATCAGAGCGACTTCGTAGCCCAAATTCATAGCTCACTAAAGGTAGCAGCATAAGTAGATAGGGTTGGAAAGAAAGCGCATGTTATGCTTACCTTCATTGCTCAGGGCATTGGATATAAGAGCCAGGAAGTCACAATGCAGTTCTGTAGGACTTTGGTTAGGCCGCATTTGGAGTATTGTGTGTAGTTCTGGTCGCCCCGGTACGGGAAAGGTGTGGAGGCTATGGAGACGGTGCAGAGGAGGTTAACTAGAATGCTGACTGGATTAAAGGGTTTCAGCTACAGGAATATGAAGGATAAACTTGGATTATTTTCTCTAGAGCAGTGGAGGTTGTGGGAATACTTGATAGATGTACAGTGTCCGCCATAATGTTTGGGACAAAGACCCATCATTTATTTATTTGCCTCTGTACTACACAATTTGAGATTTGTAATAGAAAAAAATCACATATGGTTAAAGTGCACATTGTCAGATTTTAATAATAACTAGGGGGTGAATAGGTGGGTGGGTGAGTGACTGGGTGTGTGCGTGGGTGGGTGCGTGGGTGGGTGCGTGGGTGGGTGAGTGGGTGGGTGAGTGGGTGGGTGAGTGGGTGGGTGAGTGGGTGGGTGGGTGAGTGAGTGGGTGACTGAGTGGGTGGGGTGGGTGAGTGTGGGTGAGTGTGGGTGAGTGAGTGGGTGAGTGAGTGAGTGGGTGAGTGAGTGAGTGAGTGGGTGAGGAGTGAGTGGGTGGGTGAGTGAGTGGGTGGGTGAGTGAACGAGTGGGTGAGTGAACGAGTGGGTGATGAACGAGTGGGTGAGTGAACGAGTGGGTGAGTGAAGAGTGGGTGAGTGAACGAGTGAACGAGTGAACGAGTGGGTGAGTGAACGAGTGAACGAGTGAACGAGTGGGTGAGTGAACGAGTGGGTGAGTGAACGAGTGGGTGAGTGAACGAGTGGGTGAGTGAACGAGTGGGTGAGTGAACGAGTGGGTGAGTGAACGAGTGGGCGAGTGAACGAGTGGGCGAGTGAACGAGTGGACGAGTGAACGAGTGAACGAGTGGACGAGTGAACGAGTGGGTGAGTGAACGAGTGGGTGAGTGAACGAGTGGGTGAGTGAACGAGTGGGTGAGTGAACGAGTGGGTGAGTGAACGAGTGAACGAGTGAACGAGTGAACGAGTGAACGAGTGAACGAGTGAACGAGTGAACGAGTGAACGAGTGGGTGAGTGAACGAGTGGGTGAGTGAACGAGTGGGTGAGTGAACGAGTGGGTGAGTGAACGAGTGGGTGAGTGAACGAGTGGGTGAGTGAACGAGTGGGTGAGTGAACGAGTGGGTGAGTGAACGAGTGAACGAGTGAACGAGTGAACGAGTGGGTGAGTGAACGAGTGGGTGAGTGGGTGAGTGAACGAGTGAACGAGTGGGTGAGTGAACGAGTGGGTGAGTGAACGAGTGGGTGAGTGAACGAGTGGGTGAGTGAACGAGTGAACGAGTGGGTGAGTGAACGAGTGGGTGAGTGAACGAGTGGGTGAGTGAACGAGTGGGTGAGTGAACGAGTGGGTGAGTGAACGAGTGGGTGAGTGAACGAGTGGGTGAGTGAACGAGTGGGTGAGTGAACGAGTGAACGAGTGGGTGAGTGAACGAGTGGGTGAGTGAACGAGTGGGTGAGTGAACGAGTGGGTGAGTGAACGAGTGAACGAGTGGGTGAGTGAACGAGTGGGTGAGTGAACGAGTGAACGAGTGGGTGAGTGAACGAGTGGGTGAGTGAACGAGTGGGTGAGTGAACGAGTGGGTGAGTGAACGAGTGGGTGAGTGAACGAGTGGGTGAGTGAACGAGTGGGTGAGTGAACGAGTGGGTGAGTGAACAGTGAACGAGTGGGTGAGTGAACGAGTGGGTGAGTGAACGAGTGGACGAGTGAACGAGTGGACGAGTGAACGAGTGGGTGAGTGAACGAGTGGTGAGTGAACGAGTGAACGAGTGAACGAGTGGGTGAGTGAACGAGTGAACGAGTGAACGAGTGGGTGAGTGAACGAGTGGGTGAGTGAACGAGTGGGTGAGTGAACGAGTGAACGAGTGGGTGAGTGAACGAGTGGGTGAGTGAACGAGTGGGTGAGTGAACGAGTGGACGAGTGAACGAGTGGGTGAGTGAACGAGTGGGTGAGTGAACGAGTGAACGAGTGAACGAGTGGGTGAGTGAACGAGTGAACGAGTGAACGAGTGGGTGAGTGAACGAGTGGGTGAGTGAACGAGTGAACGAGTGAACGAGTGGGTGAGTGAACGAGAGGGTGAGTGAACGAGTGGGTGAGTGAACGAGTGGGTGAGGTGGAACGAGTGGGTGAGTGAACGAGTGGGTGAGTGAACGAGTGGGTGAGTGAACGAGTGGGTGAGTGAACGAGTGGGTGAGTGAACGAGTGAACGAGTGAACGAGTGAGAGTGAACGAGTGAACGAGTGAACGAGTGGGTGAGTGAACGAGTGGGTGAGTGAACGAGTGGGTGAGTGAACGAGTGGGTGAGTGAACGAGTGGGTGAGTGAACGAGTGGGTGAGTGAACGAGTGGGTGAGTGAACGAGTGGGTGAGTGAACGATGAACGAGTGAACGAGTGGGTGAGTGAACGAGTGGGTGAGTGAACGAGTGGGTGAGTGAACGAGTGGGTGAGTGAACGAGTGGGTGAGTGAACGAGTGAACGAGTGAACGAGTGAACGAGTGAACGAGTGAACGAGTGAACGAGTGGGTGAACGTTGAACGAGTGGGTGATGGAACGGTGGGTGAGTGAACGAGTGGGTGAGTGAACGAGTGACTGTGGTGAGTGAACGAGTGGGTGAGTGAACGAGTGGGGTGAGTGAACGAGTGGGTGAGTGAGACGAGTGGGTGAGTGAACGAGTGGGTGAGTGAACGAGTGGGTGAGTGAACGAGTGAACGAGTGGGTGAGTGAACGAGTGGGTGAGTGAACGAGTGGGTGAGTGAACGAGTGAACGAGTGAACGAGTGGACGAGTGAACGAGTGGGTGAGTGAACGAGTGGGTGAGTGAACGAGTGGGTGAGTGAACGAGTGGGTGAGTGAACGAGTGGGTGAGTGAACGAGTGGGTAAGTGAACGAGTGGGTGAGTGAACGAGTGGGTGAGTGAACGAGTGGGTGAGTGAACGAGTGGGTGAGTGAACGAGTGGGTGAGTGAACGAGTGGGTGAGTGAACGAGTGGGTGAGTGAACGAGTGGGTGAGTGAACGAGTGAACGAGTGGTGAGTGAACGAGTGGGTGAGTGAACGAGTGGGTGAGTGAACGAGTGGGTGAGTGAACGAGTGGGTGAGTGAACGAGTGGGTGAGTGAACGAGTGGGTGAGTGAACGAGTGGGTGAGTGAACGAGTGGGTGAGTGAACGAGTGGGTGAGTGGGTGAGTGAACGAGTGAACGAGTGGGTGAGTGAACGAGTGGGTGAGTGAACGAGTGGGTGAGTGAACGAGTGAACGAGTGGGTGAGTGAACGAGTGAACGAGTGAACGAGTGAACGAGTGAACGAGTGGGTGAGTGAACGAGTGGGTGAGTGAACGATGAACGGTGAACGAGTGAACGAGTGGGTGAGTGAACGAGTGAACGAGTGAACGAGTGAACGAGTGAACGAGTGGGTGAGTGAACGAGTGGGTGAGTGAACGAGTGGGTGGGTGAACGAGTGAACGAGTGGGTGAGTGAACGAGTGGGTGAGTGAACGAGTGGGTGAGTGAACGAGTGAACGAGTGGGTGAGTGAACGAGTGAATGAGTGAACGAGTGGGTGAGTGAACGAGTGGGTGAGTGAACGAGTGAACGAGTGGGTGAGTGAACGAGTGAACGAGTGAACGAGTGAACGAGTGAACGAGTGAACGAGTGAACGAGTGAACGAGGGTGAGTGAACGAGTGGGTGAGTGAACGAGTGGGTGGGTGAACGAGTGGGTGGGTGAACGAGTGGTGGGTGAACGAGTGGGTGGGTGAACGAGTGGTGAGTGAACGAGTGGGTGAGTGAACGAGTGGACGAGTGAACGAGTGGACGAGTGAACGAGTGAACGGTGAACGAGTGAACGAGTGGGTGAGTGAACGAGTGAACGAGTGGGTGAGTGAACGAGTGGGTGAGTGAACGAGTGGGTGAGTGAACGAGTGAACGAGGGACGAGTGAACGAGTGAACGAGTGAACGAGTGAACGAGTGAAGACGAGGTGAACGAGTGAACGTGTGAACGAGTGAATGAGTGAACGAGTGGGTGAGTGAACGAGTGGGTGAGTGAACGAGTGGGTGAGTGAACGAGTGAACGAGTGAACGAGTGGACGAGTGAACGAGTGGACGAGTGAACGAGTGGACGAGTGAACGAGTGGGTGAGTGAACGAGTGAACGAGTGAACGAGTGGGTGGTGAACGAGGTGGGTGAGTGAACGAGTGGGTGAGTGAACGAGTGGGTGAGTGAACGAGTGGGTGAGTGAACGAGAACTGGGTGAGTGAACGAGTGGGTGAGTGAACGAGTGAACAGTGAACGATGAACGAGTGAACGAGTGAACGAGTGAACGAGTGAACGAGTGGGTGAGTGAACGAGTGGGTGAGTGAACGAGTGGGTGAGTGAACGAGTGGGTGAGTGAACGAGTGGGTGAGTGAACGAGTGGGTGAGTGAACGAGTGGGTGAGTGAACGAGTGGGTGGGTGAACGAGTGGGTGGGGTGAACGAGTGGGTGAGTGAACGAGGTGGGTGGGTGTGTGGGTGAGTGAGTGGGTGTGGGTGAGTGAGTGGGTGGGTGGGTGAGTGGGTGGGTGAGTGGGTGAGTGAGTGGGTGTGGGTGAGTGAATGAGTGGGTGGGTGGGTGGGTGAGTGGGTGGGTGTGAATGAGTGGGTGGGTGAGTGGGTGAGTGAGTGTGTGAAGGCCCAGAGCTGCTGGAGAGTCAGGGCGAGTTGGTGCCGTGCCGGCACCTCTAAAAATATATGATTAACGGCTTTTTCTTTACTCGCTTGATAATTATATTTCATGAAAGGTGTGGAGGCTATGGAGATGGTGCAGAGGAGGTTTACCAGAATGCTGACTGGATTATAGGGTTTCAGCTACAGGATATGTAGGATAAACTTGGATTCTTTTCTCTAGAGCAGTGGAGATTGTGGAAATACTTGATAGATGTACAGTGCCCTCCATAATGTTTGGGACAAAGACCCATCATTTATTTATTTGCCTCTGTACTCCACAATTTGAGATTTGTAATAGAAAAATTACATGTGGTTAAAGTGCACATTGAAGGATTTAAATAATAACTACTGGGTGGGTGAGTGAACGAGTGGGTGAGTGAGCGGGTGAGCGGGTGGGTGTGGGTGAGTGAGCAGGTGGGTGTGGGTGTGGGTGGGTGAGTGAGCGGGTGAGTGAACGAGTGGGTGAGTGAGCGGGTGAGCGGGTGGGTGTGGGTGTGGGTGGGTGAGTGAGCGAGTGGGTGTGGGTGTGGGTGAGTGAGCGATTGGATGTGGGTGAGTGAGTGTGTGAAGGCCAAGAGCTGCTGGAGATGAAGGGCAAGTTGGCACCTCTAAAAAGATATGATTAACTTTTTCTTTACCCGCTTGATAATTATATTTCATGATAATTAATGAGTGCGACCATGTATTAAGTATTATATGTTTTATTGTACTATTTATACACTGGGATGTAGTGATAGGCTATAATCTTGTTTGACCCTCTTGGGAGACTAGCTTGCCCATGGCTGATCATCCAACTGAGTATCCCGTACCTGCCTTCTCTCCATACCCCCTGATCCCCTTAGCCACAAGGGCCACATCTAACTCCCTCTTAAATATAGCCAATGAACTGGCCTCAACTACCCTCTGTGGCAGAGAGTTCCAGAGATTCACCACTCTCTGTGTGAAAAAGTTTTTCCTCATCTCGGTCTTAAAGGATTTCCCCCTTATCCTTAAGCTGTGACCCCTTCTCCTGGACTTCCCCAACATCGGGAACAATCTTCTGCATCTAGCCTGTCCAACCCCATAAGAATTTGTACGTTTCTATAAGATCCCCTCTTAACCTCCTAAATTCTAGCGAGTATAAGCCAAGTCTATCCAGTCTTTCTTCATATGAAAGTCCTGACATCCCAGGAATCAGTCTGGTGAACCTTCTCTGCACTCCCTCTATGGCTATAATGTCCTTCCTCAGGTTTGGAGACCAAAACTGTACGCAATACTCCAGGTGTGGTCTCACCAAGACCCTGTACAACTGCAGTAGAACCTCCCTGCTCCTGTACTCAAATCCTTTTGCTATGAAAGCTAACATACCATTCGCTTTCTTCACTGCCTGCTGCACCTGCATGCCTACTTTCAATGACTGGTGTACCATGACACCCAGGTCTCGCTGCATCTCCCCATTTCCTAATCGGCCACCATTTAGATAATAGTCTGCTTTCCTGTTTTTGCCACCAAAGTGGATAACCTCACATTTATCCACATTATACTGCATCTGCCAAACATTTGCCCACTCACCCAGCCTATCCAAGTCACCTTGCAGTCTCCTAGCATCCTCCTCACAGCTAACACTGCCCCCCAGCTTAGTGTCATCCACAAACTTGGAGATGTTGCCTTCAATTCCCTCATCCAGCTCATTAATATAAATTGTAAATAGCTGGGGTCCCAGCACTGAGCCTTGCGGTACCCCACTAGTCACTGCCTGCCATTGTGAAAAGGACCCGTTTACTCCTACTCTTTGCTTCCTGTTTGCCAGCCAGCTCTCTATCCACATCAATACTGAACCCCCAATACCGTGTGCTTTAAGTTTGTATACTAATCTCTTATGTGGTACCTTGTCGAAAGCCTTCTGAAAGTCCAGATACAACACATCCACTGGTTCTCCCCTATCCACTCTACTAGTTACATCCTCGAAAAATTCTATAAGATTCGTCAGACATGATTTACCTTTCGTAAATCCATGCTGACTTTGTCCAATGATTTCACCACTTTCCAAATGTGCTGCTATCCCATCTTTAATAAGTGACTCTAGCAGTTTCCCCACTACCGAAGTTAAACTAACTGGTCTGTAATTCCCCGTTTTCTCTCTCCCTCCCTTCTTAAAAAGTGGGGTTACGTTTGCTACCCTCCAATCCTAAGGAACTACTCCAGAATCTAACGAGTTTTGAAAAATTATCACCAATGCATCCACTATTTCAGGAGCTACTTCCTTAAGTACTCTGGGATGCAGCCTATCTGGCCCTGGTGATTTATCGGCCTTTAATCCATTCAATTTACCCAACACCACTTCCCGACTAACAGCTAGCATGAGAACTACTCATAGACTCCCCATGTATCATACAATAATAAAGAGTAAAATCTACGCTTCAAGCTTCAAGGTTTCAATAATAGGGGGTGTGGCTTCAACTGTTTGTGTACTGGGTTCGTTTGGTGAACATTTTTTTTATCGGGGATTAATAAAACAATGTTTTATTTTGTCTCATGGTGAAATCCTTATATAATGTACAACATAACATAATTTTGAATTGGACTAAATATTCTTAGTTAAGCACTGTCATTTAAATTCCAGCCCTTGCTTTCACATTCACTACTTGCTTGCCGCTATAATCTCTGAATGTAATTACTGCATCATTCACACCATGCCTTCAACATCCAAAGCCATAAGGTCTAGAATTTCTTCTCAAAACCTCTCTTCCTCTCTGCATTTTTCTATTAAAGATGTTAATTAAATTCATGCTTTGTACAAATGTTTGACCATTATTTTCAAAACCTAGTATAGCATGGTGTCAGATTTTAATTGATAATGCTTCAACAAAGTACCTTGCTACTTAAGGTTGCTGTATTCATTTTATTGTTCAATAAAGCAATCATTTGTCGTCAAATGTTGCCTGGTTTTGAATTGTTTTATCTCTATTTGCGGTTTTAAAAATTGTGTTTTCTATCTTTGAGATGTTTGCATTATAGAACTATTGAACTATTTTGTTTATTATTGAAAACTTAGTATCAAATCTTCTATTATGTCAGCAGATATGAATAGAATAGAATAGAATAGAATGCCTTTTATTGTCATTCAAACAGCTTGGTTTGAACAAAATTGCATTTTCTACAGTCTTAACAATTACAAAAAAAAACAAGACCCACAATTAACACAGTTTACATAGAAACATAGAAAATAGGTGCAGGAGTAGGCCATTCGGCCCTTCGAGTCTGCACCGCCATTCAATATGATCATGGCTGATCATCCAACTCAGTATCCTGTACCAGCCTTCTCTCCATACCCTCTGATCCCTTTAGCCACAAGGGCCACATCTAACTCCCTCTTAAATATAGCCCATGAACTGGCCTCAACTACCTTCTGTGGCAGAGAATTCCAGAGATTCACCACTCTCTGTGTGAAAAATGTTTTTCTCATCTCGGTCCTAAAAGATTTCCCCCTTATCCTTAAACTGTGACCCCATAAACATCCATCACAGTGGATCTCCAACATCTCCTCACTGTGATGGAAGGCAAAAATCTTATCTCTTCCCTTGTTCTTCTCCCGCGGTCGAGCAGTCCAACTGTAACGTCGAGGCGAACTGGAGCTCTCGATGTTAAAGCCCCCGGCGGGCGATGGTAAGTCCCGCAGCCGTTAGGCCGTGCCGGGCGATGTTAGGCCCCACTCCGTGTCCTTTAAACCCCGCGATTCCAGCGGGAGAAGTTGCCGTTGCGGGAGCTCCGAAAAACGGTCTCCCAACAGGGACCTGCAAGCTCCCAATGTTCCTGTCTACCGGGCCTTCAGCCGGAGCCTCCGAAGCTCCGAAGTCGGGTCGCAGCCGCGCGCCACCACAGCTCCTTGCACGACTGGAGTCCACTGGTTATTTTCGGCCGGAGGCCGCCGCCAGCTCCACGATGTTAGGCCCAACGACAGTCGGGTCCCTGAACAGGAAGAGATTTTAAACGATTTCCCCCCCCACCCCCACATATACACAGCTAAAAAAAATAATTGAATTGAATGCTATTTATTGTCATTCAAACCTAGGCTTGAACGAAATTTCATTACTACAGTTTTTTTTACATTACAAAAAAACCCAAGACCCACACTTAACACAGTTTACATAAACATCCATCACAGTGAGTCTCCAACACCTCCTTACTGTGATGGAAGGCAAAGTCTTATCTCTTCCCTTTATTCTTCACCCGCAGTCCAGCAGTCCAACTGCAGCGTCTAGGCGAACTGGGGCTCCGATGTTAGAGCCCCCGGCGGGCGATGGTAAGTCCCGTGGCCGCTAACCCGCGCCGGGCGATGTTAGGCCCTGCTCCGTGTCCTTTAAACCCCTCGATTCCAGCGTGAGAAGTTGCCGTTGCGGGAGCTCCGAAAAGCGGTCTCCCATCAGGGACCTGGAGCTCCCGATGTTCCTGTCCACCGGGCCTGCAGCCGGAGCTTCCGAAACTCCAAAGTCGGGTCGCAGCCGGGCGCCACCACAGCTCTCCCCGCTCCGAAGCTGGCCAGCTCCGCGATGTCAGGTCCGCAGGCTCCGCGACTGGAGACTTCAGGATAGTTCCCGGCTGGAGGCCGCTGCCGGCTCCACGATGTTAGGCCCAACGACATCGGAGACCCGACAGGGAAAAAGTCGGGTCCCCGTACAGGGAAGAGACTAACGGTTTCCCCCACATCCCCCCCTCCACCCTCCACATATACACAGCTAAAAAATAATAAAAACTAAGCTCAAGACATACATTTAACAAGACAAAAATTTTTTTTAAAGACGGACGACTGTAGTCGAGCCGCTGCCGTTAGGCGCCACCACACCACACCAATACCATTTACATTTGTGCTATTTGACGTTTAATTTGAGGACATTTTTTGAATGAATTTGACTTTCAACAATATAGTTGAATACTTATAGTTGAATAATTTTACTTTCAACAATATAGTGTCCTGACACATGGCATCCTGGTATGGTATGGCAACAGTTCTGCGGCTGACAAGAAGGCTCTGCAGAGAGTCATCAATACAGCCCAGAAGATCACCAACACTCACCTGCCTGCCCTGGAAGAGATCTATAGCTCTCTTTGCCTGTGGAAAGCATCATGCACACTAAAGGACTCATCTCATCCCGCACATCACTTGTTTGCGCTTCTGCCCTCAGGAAAGCGTTACAGGTCCATCAAATCACACACCACAAGATTAACACAGTTTCTACACCAAGGCCATCACCATTCTGAACTCTGCACTGAACACACACACCCCGTAGTCAATATTTGTACTGTTACAACACTATACTGTGAAATATTGCATTCTGACTTGACTTGACGTTTTTCTTGCCGTTTCTGTTGTTTCCATTGTCGTTATTATTTATCTGATACGTTGGAGCTCCGCTCGGGCAGTGCGCCTGAAATTCACAATGACAATAAAGTATTATTATTATTATTATTATTATTATTATTATTATTATTATTAGTGCATTTAGATCCCTTTTGCCTCCAACATTTTCATTTAAGATTTCACTTGATTCATATATTTCTGTTGTTAGTGGAGGCAAAAGAGTTCAATCTACATGACATGACTTGAGAATTAAGGGACAGAAGTTTAGGGGGAACATTAGGGGGAACTTCTTTACTCAGAGAGTGGTAGCTGTGTGGAATGAGCTTCCAGTGGAAGTGGTGGAGGCAGGTTCGATTTTATCCTTTAAAAATAGATTGGATGGGTATATGGACGGGAAAGGAATGGAGGGTTATGGTCTGAGTGCAGGTAGATGGGACTAGGGGGAAGAAAGAAGGGGGGGGGGGGAAGAAGGAAAAAAAAGTGTTCGGCACGGACTTGAAGGGCCGAGATGGCCTGTTTCCGTGCTGTAATGGTTATATGGTTATACATATTTTATTTGCTTTAAATATATACATTTTTTATAGGATCTGGAAATTTTCTTTGCAATTTTTTTAACCTATGTGAATGTTTCTCTGTTTTGTTGTCTAATTATCGTTCCAAAAAAAAAGGATGTTTACATTAAGAGCCCTTATAACATGTGAAGGATATGTGAGTTTCTAAATTTCTTTCTAAACTTCTGAATGTCTGTTCCTCTTCTACCTTTCTGCTGCCTGTCAATTATGAATTTTCCAAGTCATGTACACAGCATATTATAAATTTAAATTAGAAATAATTAGGTAACTATCCTCCAGGCGTATTGAGGAAATTAACTAAAATAAAGTAAGATCTTGTAAAAGTGATCATGTCCATTTGAATGATAACATGACCATCTGAACAATGTAATTGAAAGTAGCTAATGTTCCCACTATGGATTGCATTAAATTGTTATGCAATTATGCTAGACGTTTACACACAATGAAAATAGCTAGGTAATAAATGGTCATTCCTTTTCTTAATGCTGTTGCAGTACTGTAAAAAAAGAATTATATTCATCAGCTTGTTCCTTTTTTATTAAACTTGTAAATATCAGTTGAAATTAAGTCATACTGCAGGCTCATTAGCTCTTTAATCAGCTGAGTGGTTGATGGACTGCTGCTTTTGGTTAGGAATTATCATATAAGGAACAATGTGTAGGATTTTATAGGATAAATAGCTTGAGTTCTGCATGATGCAGAATCTCCAGTCATGAGTCAATGTCCTGACATTTTGTGGGCAGTGATCATTAAAGCAGATGCCACTGAGGAGTTCTGCAGCTATCTCTACAATTGCGAAACACTAGAAATAAATTCTTGCAATTCTTACAGGGTGGCAGAGAGGTGCAGCTGGTAATCAAGTAATCAAGTAATCAAGTTTCCTTTATTGTCATTCAGACCTTTCGGTCTGAACGAAATTGTGATGCCTGCAGTCATACACAGAACCAATAATAACAAAACATACAATAAACACAAATTAAACATCCACCACAGTGAGTTCACCAAGCACATCCTCACTGTGATGGAGGCAAAGTCTTAGTCTCCGTCTCTTCCCTCCTTGTTCTCCCTCTGCGCTGAGGCGATCGAAACATAGAAACTAGGTGCAGGTGTAGGCCATTCGGCCCTTCGAGCCAGCACATTATTGCTATTGAGGGAGTGCAGCATAGGTTCACCAGGTTAATTCCTGGGATGCAAGGACTGGCGTATGATGAAAGAATGGGTCGACTGGACTTGTATTCGCTGGAATTTAGCAGGATGAGAGGAGATCTTATAGAAACATATAACGTTCTTAGAGGATTGGACAGGGTAGATGCAAGAAAAATGTTCCCGATGTTGTGGGTCCAGAACCAAAGGTCACAGTTTAAGAGTAAGGGGTAGGCCATTTAGGACTGAGATGAGGAAGAACTTTTTCACCCAGAGAGTTATGAGTCTGTGGAATTCTCTGCTACAGAAGGCAGTGGAGTCCAATTCACTGGATGTTTTCAAGAGAATTAGATTTAGCTCTTGGGGCTAAAGGAATCAAGGGATATGGGGAAAAAGCAGGAACGGAGTACTGATTTTGGATGATCAGCCATGATCATATTGAATGGCGCTGGTTCGAAGGGCCGAATGGCCTTCTCCTGAACCTATTTTCTATGTTTCTATATAACCATGCTGTATCTAAAACTGAAAACTAAATCCAATATTTATATTTTCAAATTGTAGACTATAGTTGAAGAATACAGTTGAAATTATAAGACAGGTGCCCCTTAATACAAAATCCTGCCATGCCCTAAGTTTTACTCTGTCAGCGTACATAAGAGGAAACATTGGTTAATTCAGTTAAGTTAAATTGTGGCAGTTTTTCTATGCCAATGTATCTTCCTCACAAATTCTAACATTCAAGAATGTTCTCTGTTAACCTTTGATGCAGCTGTTTGGCATGTAAATCTCCCATATTTTATTACATAGTTTTATGTTGATGTACTTATTTTCCTGGGATATTTACAAATAATATATAGGCGATCCTAGCATGAAGCTTTGGTTGGTTATGGCTTCACTTGCTTGTCATTAAGTAATCGCTGTTAGAAACTTTTAGCTCCATTAACAGAATGCAGATGTTACTGTCATCGATCTTGTAGTGGATATAGCTTCTACGTTCATCTACAGATACTGCATGCATTGATTTGATTCAATTATAATGAAACCAATCATTTTTAACAATATTCGTTAAATTTTTCTCTAAATAGGCTTCATCAATGCTGCGGGCTTCCATAGTTCCTTCAACGTAAGTAAATGTTGGAGAAAAAGCTTCAGATCAGACTGTTTTCTGGTACCATTGCATTATTGGGGATTCATTTTTGTTTCCTATCACTAAGATGGGGTTTTAATGCTCATTGAGGCAATCTTTCTGTGTTCATCGATTGCTCAAAATTGAAATCCTTTGAAACTAAAATATATCAACCCCAGGGATTTACAATTTGGATTATATGTATCTACCACATTACAAAGGTTACAAGGTTATTCTTCTCTTCCAAGATTGCTTATTTCCAGTTATTGATTCTTTAAGAGTTTGCTTAAGGCATAAGAATGTTATTTATTTATCTTTAAATCCACTCTTCAAAGGTTGTTTTTCTTAAACCCCTGTCTCACGGTGCGAGTCCACCCACGAGCGATCCCGAGTTTTAAACAAATCAAACTCGTGGTAATCACGTAGAATTAACGTAGCGGGAACGTCGGAACTCGTGGACGTAACTTAGCGACTCGTAACGCTATCGGCAGGTACTCGGGGAAACTTGTTAACTCGTGAAAATCTTTCAACATGATGAAAGATTTCCACGAGTCAAATTTACTCTTGAAGTAAAAAATTTAAACTTTTAAACTCGTTGTAAGAACGTAGTAGCCCTTGAGTTTACCGTAGTGACTCGTGAGTCTACCGTGGGCACTCTTCAACTCAGCGGGACAGGCAGCATCTCTGGAGAGAAGGAGTGGGTTTCCAAAATTCTGCTGCGTCTTTGTGTTACTCCAGCACTGTGTGTTCACTTTTTGTCAACCAGCATCTGCCCTTTCTTGTGTATGACATTATTTGTATCCGTGGCAGTTGATTGTCGCTCCCTCCAGTTTCCCAGGGGGTCGGGAGGGGGGGGGGGGTGTGGGGGTCCAACTCAGAGAGAAGTCTCCCCCCTTTCCAGGGTTAATCGCTCCACTGTTTATAATGCTCTCTGCATTATGACGTCCTCGACAGTGAACCCCATGGGCAATCACTACCAAAGTGTCTGCCCACACAGTCAGTACACCTCTCCTACACTTGTCTCCCGTACTAAGTCACCCCAACCCCCCCCCCTCACCCCACTCCCCTCCCCTCCCCCCCCCCTCCCCACCTTTCCCTCCCAACTCCAGTTCCCTGGGAAACTGAAAGGAGCGACAATCAACTGCCACGGATACAAATAATGTCATACACAAGAAAGGGCAGATGCTGGTTGACAAAAAGTGAACACACAGTGCTGGAGTAACACAAAGACGCAGCAGAATTTTGGGAACGTCATCCCATCACCCATTCCTTCTCTCCAGAGATGCTGCCTGTCCCGCTGAGTTAAAGAATGCCCACGGCAGACTCACGAGTCACTACGGTAAACTCACGGGCTACTACGTTCTTACAACGAGTTTAAAAGTTTGCACCATTAGGAAGATAATTCATTTTCTTTGGATTGACAATTGTTGGCCACGTCCTAGGTTGACTGGTTTTTAATGATGCATTGGTAGATTGAAGCATAAGCAAAGTATGGCCTGTACCTTGGAAATCCTTCAGCACCCATCCACTATATTTCTATGGCTGTACTCTCTGAAGGTCCCATGCCTATGATTTCCTCCACTGGTCTGGTCCTCTGGGTAGGAAGAACTGCAGATGCTGGTTTAAATCAAAGGTAAACACAAAATGCTGGAGTATCTCAACGGGACAGGCAGCATCTCTGGAGAGAAGGAATGGATGACGTTTCGGGTCGAGACCCTTCTTCAGACTCTGGGTTCTGACTATCAACATCCTCGCCTCCCCGGCCTCTGTGATGTTCCCACGCATCTCAAGGCCCATTTCCTATACCTCAGTAACTCCTTCTATCCCTTGACCATTACTCTCCCCACCCCCTCCCTTAGCCACAGATCTGATATCACATCCTGATCTTCAGTCATTTAGTTGATCACTTCCAGGTCTCCCCTAGTCACAGCCATTCTGGTAATCTCCACTTCCACGCCACATTCTTTCTCAAAGACCTCTTTCCCGGGTCACTTCTAGGTCTTTGGCACCCTGGTTCCACCCACCTTCTTCGCCTCCAAGTTACTTGCCGATTGGAACTCCTGGTATCCATAACTAATGACTCTCTCTGCTGTGATCCATCCTTTCCCTTTCCCTGGATTCAACTTCAGTCCAGGCAAAATACTTTCAATCACAAACAAAGTACACTGCACATTCAGTAGTACTCCAGTATACTGTGTCTTGAAAACTACTGAGAGCCAAGCTGCAAATGAAGTCTCTCATTGATGCATCACTGCAACGTGTTGGTGCATTAGACGCCAAAGATGTAAAGGTTATAATGGGAG
This sequence comes from Malacoraja senta, assembly GCA_038087875.1. NCBI lineage: Eukaryota > Metazoa > Chordata > Chondrichthyes > Rajiformes > Rajidae > Malacoraja > Malacoraja senta. Next base: position 125,965 of record JAXLNO010000079.1, on the reverse strand, counting down.
AGGAATTGTGAATTAAAGTGACTAGCAGCTGCATTACATTTATTTATCTTTATTGTATTTATATAGTGTCTTCCATAACCTATAGGCATCTGAAAGCATCTCACAATGTATGAAGCATTTGTAAATTTTAATCATTGAAGTAACTGTTGAAGTCTTGAACTGTTGTGGTCCCATCACACTGCTGCAGTGTTCAAGAAAGCACATTACTATCTTAACTTTCTTAGGCTCTGGCATGTCCACATGTCAGGAGTCTGGGAAATTATTTGTAGACCACTGAAGCAGCTGATTTCATTGCAGATGAATTTTGTGTGTTCTGGTTGATGTCATTTGGGCAGTTTATGCCATGAATAAAGCACTCTGGAATGAAAATCCAGCTGAGAAGGAAGGAAGAGATTTCCTGTGCTGAGAGATCCAGCTCTACTGCAAGCTAAGCTCATTTTTAATTGCAGAGCAAATTTCTTTTCATGCGTGTGCGTTGACATTTCCAGCATTTACAGTGGCTTGCAAAAGTATTCATACCCCTTGAACTTTTCCACATTTTGTCACGTTACAACCACAAACGTAAATGTATTTTATTGGGATTTTATGTGATAGACCAACACAAAGTGGTGCGTAATTGTGAAGTGGAAGGAAAATGATACATGGTTTTCAAATTTTTTTACAAATAAAAAACTGAAAAGTGTCGCGTGCAAAAGTATTCAGCCCCCTTTACTCTGATACCCCTAAATAAAATCCAGTGCAACCAATTGCCTTCAGAAGTCACCTAATTAGTAAATAGAGTCTACTTGTGTGTAATCTAATCTCAGTATAAATACAGCTGTTCTATGAAGGCCTCAGAGGTTTGTTAAAGAACATTAGTGAACAAGCAGCATCATGAAGCCCAAGGAACACACCAGACAGGTCAGGGATAAAGTTGTGGAGAAGTTTAAAGCAGGGTAAGGTTATAAAAAAATATCCCAAGCTTTGAACATCTCACGGAGCACTGTTCAATCCATCATCCGAAAATGGAAAGAGTATGGCACAACTGCAAACCTACCAAGACATGGCCGTCCACCTAAACTGACAGGCCGGGCAAGGAGACCATTGATCAGAGAAGCAGTCAAGAGGCCCATGGTAACTGGAGGAGCTGCAGAGATCAGTGGGAGAATCTGTCCACAGGACAACTATTAGTCGTGCACTCCACAAATCGGGCCTTTACGGAAGAGTGGCAAGAAGAAAGCCATTGATGAAAAAAAGCCATAAGAAGTCCCGTTTGCAGTTTGCCACAAGCCATGTGGGGGACACAGCAAACATGTGGAGGAAGGTGCTCAGATGAGACCAAAATTGAAGGTTTTGCCCTAAATGCAAAACGCTATGTGTGGCAGAAACCTAACACTGCACATCACCCTGAACACACCATCCCCACTGTGAAACATGGTGGTGGCAGCATCATGCTGTGGGGATGCTTTTCTTCAGCAGGGACAGGGAAGCTGGTCAGAGTTGATGGGAAGATGGATGGAGCCAAATACAGGGCAATCTTGGAAGAAAACCTGTTAGAGTCGGCAAAAGACTTGAGACTGGGGCGGAGGTTCACCTTCCAGCAGGACAACGACCCTAAACATACAGCCAGAGCTACAATGGAATGGTTTAGATCAAAGCATATTCATGTGTTAGAATGGCCCAGTCAAAGTCCAGACCTAAATCCAATTGAGAATCTCTGGCAAGACTTGAAAATTGCTGTTCACAGATGCTCTCCATCCAATCTGACTGAGCTTGAGCTATTTTGCAAAGAAGAATGGGCAAAAATTTCAGTCTCTAGATGTGCAAAGCTGGTAGAGACATACCCCAAAAGACTTGCAGCTGTAATTGCAGCGAAAGGTGGTTCTACAAAGTATTGACTCGGGGGGGGGGGGGGGGCTGAATACTTTTGCACGCGACACTTTTCAGTTTTTTATTTGTAAAAAAATTTGAAAACCATGTATCATTTTCCTTCCACTTCACAATTATGCACCACTTTGTGTTGGTCTATCACATAGAATCCCAATAAAATACATTTACGTTTGTGGTTGTAACGTGACAAAATGTGGAAAAGTTCAAGGGGTATGAAAACTTTTGCAAGCCACTGTATATTGAATCTCAATTTCACTCAAACTTGTGCACAGCCAGAAAATGCAGAAAATATATGGTATTATTTCTTATTGTATACTCTCAGTTAAGAAATACAAAACATTTAATATTTCTGCTAAAATTCTTTAGCGAGATTATCACTTCTGGTGTACTTTCTAAAAATTGGCTTTAGAAAAAATGCTTATGTGATTACTTCATAATTTTAGATATTTCTTATTACCAGATCATCCTTCCAAGTTACCAATGAAAGATCATTTCCATTTACTCACATTTAATTATTTTACATTCAATTTTCTCAAAATAAATTGGTTAAATTTTCTATAACTATTTCTTGCCCTGTCTATATTCAGTACCCTGAATTGTGATCATGACTGAAAATGCATTGCTGGTAATATTATTTGTATTTGTATTATTTCAACTCTTTAGGAATTCTATTGATGTACCTCTATTAGCATCTCTTGATTATGAAAAGTTGAAGAATGATTTGGTTTGTGGAAACGATAGACTTAAGGCACTTCTGCTGCAAGCACTGCGCTGGGTATGTGTGAAATTGTTCATTTTCATTTTGTAGGTTCACTTATTTTTGATGCTATGCTGCTTGATGACAGTGTAATGTTGCACCATATCCATGTTTATATTGCAGTGTGAATGCAAATAATCTGGTCCAATATGTACGCTTGTTCAGACTTCAAAAAACTGCTGAGATTTAATTATTTGCCCATTCTATTAAAGCTTATACTTTGCAATTTTCAGATTTTATTATTCTTGTTGGGAAAATTCTTTTTTCCATCCCTATTTTCTAGAATATTTTCTTAAATGTCACTGGAGAATTGAGATCTGATTGTAGCTGTGTAATATCTGTTGCCTGTGGGCTGTGTGGCTGTGAGTATTGAATGACTCACTAAAGGCATTTACACCACATCTTGAACACACTGAGATATTGAGGGACCTGATGTGATGAGACAATTGTTGCAGAATAGATACAGCAGAGAAGATTACTGGATTGGTCTTTCATAGAATGGCCTATTGTGTCCGTGACAGCTCTGTCTGTGAGAGCGCTCCAGCTAACCTTATTCTTCTCTGTAGATTTATTTTCTTTCAGATACTTATCCACCTTTCTGAATGCTATAAATAACCCTCTCTGATAAAGCAGTGGTTCCCAGGTGCAAAATACATGCTACCTATTAAAAAAAAAACATTTTATTCTTGGCTTTTCTTGTTTCTCAGTCAATCACCTTAATTATTTCTCCCATCTTCATCCCTCTATCAATGGAACCAGTTTTATCTGATTTTATGATTTGGGACGCCATGATCACTTCCTCCTGCACATCTTCATTTCCAAGGAGAACAGCTACAGCTATATAGAAATATAGAAAATAGGTGCAGGAGTAGGCCATTTGGCCCTTTGAGCCCACACTGCCATTCAATATGATCATGGCTGATCACCCAAAATCAGTATGGGCTTTCCCCCCATATCCCTTGTTTCTCTTAGCTAAATCTAACTCTCTCTTGAAAACATCCAGTGATTTGGCCTCCACTGCCTTTTGTGGCAGAGAATTCCACAGATTCACAACTCTCTAGGTGAAAAAGTTTTTCTTCATCTCAGCCCTAAATGGTCTACCCCTTATTCTTAAACTGTGATCGCTGGTTCTGGACTCCCCCAACATCGGGAACATTTTTCCTGCATCTACCATGTCCAATCCTCTAAGAATTTAACATGTTTCTTTAAGATCCCCTCTCATCCTTCTAAATTCCAACGAATACAAGCCCAGTCGACCCATTCTTTCATCATACGTCAGTTCTGCCATCCCGGAAATTAACCTGGTGAACCTACACTGCACTCCCTCAATAGCAATAATGTTCTTCCTCAAATTAGGAGACCAAAATTGCACACAATACTCCAGGTGCGGTCTCACCAGGGCCCTGTACAGCTGCAGTAGGACCTCCTTGCTTCTAAACTCAAATCTTCTCGCAATGAAGACCAACATGCCATTAGCTTTCTTCACTGCCTACTGAACCTGCATGTTTACTTTCAGTGACTGTTGTACAAGCACACCCAGGTCTCGTTGCATCTCCCCTTCTCCAAATCTGACACCATTCAGATAATAATCTGCTTTCCTGTTCTTGCCACCAAAGTTGAACCTCACATTTACCCACATTATACTGCATCTGCCATGCATTTGCCCACTCACCCAACCTATCCAAGTCACCCTGCAGCCACATTGCATCCTCCTCACAGCTCACTCTGTCACCCAGCTTTATGTTATCCGCAAACTTAGAGATGTTACATTTAATTATCTTGTCTAAATCGTTAATATATATATTGTAAGCAACTGGGGTCCCAGCACCGAGCCTTGCGGAATCCCATTAGTGACTGCCTGCCATTCTGAAAAGGTCCCGATAATTCCTACTCTGCTTCCTGTCTGCCAACCAGTTGTCTATCCATGGCAATAAGCTGCTCCCAATACCATGTGCTCTAATTTTGCACACTATCCCTTTGAAATGTATTGCTCTGCCAGTCAAATTTCACTAACCATTCATGTTTTGTGTCATCTGAAAATATGAAGATTATGCCTAGCATAGGTCAGTCCAAATTATTAATATTTACCAAGAAAACAGTGGCCCTATTGTTGACCCCTGGTGAATTCTACTTATAGCTTCTACACTCTTTCCTTTTACATTAAAACTTTGATAAATAGGCATGCGGGATTTTGGTGTGCTGGACAAGCAGAGGTTCCTGATTGTTGGGTGTTTTTTCTACTACTGTACTTCTAATTCACTTTTTTCAGGTTTAGTATTAACTTCAATGTAGTTTAGGGCCACACACTGAAAATAAGGGGTGAGCTACTCAGGATATAGTTTAAAAAACTGAGTAGTCATTTTTAATAATTTATCACACTTCTAAGCTGTGAAGGTGTGATCTTTGATCATGTTTAAGAAATGAATCAATCTTTTGACATTCAGGAAATGAGGAGGTAAAGGAAGTGAGCCTGAAGTACATTCTTAGTAATGGCAGAATGGGCTTAAGTCATGAACGCTCGACGGCTGCTTTTATTGTTCATTTTCTAATGGAAGGGAGTGGGGTGTTTGGAATAATATCTGGAGTGACAGATCATACGAGATATGGTGGGACGAAGAACATACGAGAACACCAAAGTTGGATGAAAACAGAAGCTAATATATGGAAGAAGTTGCAGAGAAGACCCAATTTCTATGAATAACTGGCCACTTATATTTGTAAAGCCTGTGATAGATCTGGCTTTTGAACCAACTGAGATCTAAATTCATCAATCCACTGATATTCCAAAAGCTTTTACTTCATGTATCTTCTGCAACTTTAAGTGTATATTTCTTAACAATTTGGAAGTGAATTAACTGGCATTCTAATTAATGAATATAAAGATATATTAATTGGTTTGACCGTATTAGTAATCACTGTAATATTTTATTTTACTCTTGTAGCGGCTGACACAGTCTCAACCCGGAGAACAAAGAGATACAGTTCTTCAGGCTTACGTTACCAATGATCTGTTGGAATGTCACAGAAAGAAGCAGGTTAGCTGATGTTAACACAGAACCTGGCAGCACAAACACAGGAACAGGCCCTTTGCCTCATCAAGTCTGCGCTGACCATGATGTCAGTCTAATTCCATCGGTCTGAATATTGTGTCCCTCTCCTCTCCGCCTGTTCACGCAGCTGTAAACGTGCTTCTACAATGTTGCTACTGTGTCTGTAACCACCACCTCACTAGGCAATGCCTTCCAGGCACCCACCACTCTCAGTGTAAAAGAAATGTCTTGCATATCTCCTTTAAACATTCCCTCTCTGACCTTAAAACCATTCCCTTTACTCTTTCATATTTCCACCATAGAAAAAATAATCTATCTATTTTATCATTGCTTCTCACAATTGCTTCTCACAATAAAGTGTCCGGTTATCTCTCAGCCTCTTCTTGCATCAAACAGATATCTTTGAATCAAAATTATTTTGACTGTGAGAACACAGTATTGCCAGTTTATATAGTGCACCTAAATTGCTTTGTCATCTCTTGTGTTGCTGTATTTGAAATGTATTAATGTTGCAGATGGCACCAAATCAATTTAAAACTAATTCTTCTGTTCTAACAACCGAGATCATTGTGAACACATGTTTTTGGTGAAAGGAGATGAATAAAAATACAAAACTCACTTTTAAATATCGATTGATATAGATACTGATTGATGCACTTTTAAAATAAATTCTAAAGACGAAATTATAGTCGTCCCAATATAAAAGATATTTAATTAATGGGCAACACAGATGTTTTTTTTACCATGTGCTTTATGTAGTGCTATTAGCGCCACCGCCCGCAGCCCCCCCCACCCCCTGCAGCGGCAGATTTTTATATTGTTCAAGAGATCACTCCCTCTAGCCGCTAAATGGACTACATGGTTAAGGGGAATGTCTTTGTACGCGTGCAAGCTCTCCGTAGGGGACCTTCAGAGCTTCTTCACAGATAAATCTTCAAAACACAGTCCTTTGATGAATAAATTCTTTATTGTTGATGAAAAACAATAAGGTACACATCCAAACTTCTTGCGACGTACACTACAATTTTCATCGAACTCCAGCTTATTGCATTAAGACTCCTCGTGTCTCCGTTACACTTCGCATGGTCAAAGGGTAAACATTCCCCATGCTGGTCCAAAACGAAACTAGAAACAAAGCTTCTGCGTAAGAAACTTAGCTCCAAACACACCCGTCACACCCTTTGATAGCATAAAATATGTCATAAATCCCACCCACAATATAATGGGCAGTCTAAAATTTAAAGACACATGCCATCATTAATGACACACAAAACAAACCAAATGGCCACTACATACCGACCCTAATTGTTCCGAGTATATAATGAGGCAATTATTAATAAACATCAAAAAAGTAGCCATGAAGGCTTAACACATAACAAAAACAAAAATTCAGGGAATTGAACCCCGTGGCTCCCCGTCGGGGAATTGAACCTCGGTCTCCCGCGTGACAGGCAGGGATACTAACCACTATACTAACGAGGAAAAAATAGCATGCACTATATATCCGCAATCAAAATTCTTCATCGACTCTCCCATTTTCACTTTCGCCTTCTAGAAGCAAGCATAACTTGATAATTAATCTTATTAAAACACTGGTTTTAGTTTAAAGTTGTACCGTGCATACCAAACCCTTAAAATCAGGCATGATACCCAGTATATAGTCCAAAACATGACAGTCCAAATCTTTAATAGCATGAAACGTCTTCCTCCATGTCCGATCAACTCATGGATGTGTTGTAACAACAATGTTGAAATGTGAAAATCCTTCGAGAGAATAACAGGATTTTTAGCAATGAAGTTCACCGTTAGGTTTGATTTAATTTCCAGATCATTAGCAGAGATCTCAAATCCCAGCTCAAGCTTTGGCCATTCTCTGTCTGGCTTACAGAGAGATTTTAGTGCATTGATTAATCTTTCCTCGCTTAAGAAGCGGTTCACTGTCAGTTCTCTGGAAACTTAATCCGCAGGATTTTCTTTTGTGATAACATATTTCAGTTGTACAGCATTAGTAACTCCGAATGCTCTTTCCATTGGCAGATTGTCTCTGTCCAAATCCAACTCTCTGGTTTCTTTGGCTCTATCATCTAGTGGAATGCTTTCACAATTGTCGCTGATTGACTTGGAAAGTGTGAATCCTCCCTTATTGCAAAGGGAAGTCAGATGTTTTACTGGTTGAATTACTTCCTGCTCAGTAGACATGGATTGTAAGCAATCATCCTTGCAGAAATTATTCTTCAAAGAGATTCTTACTTCATGACATTTAGTATTCTCGCCAAACTTGCTTTTCAAATTCTGGTTGCGTTGCTCTGCCTTACGATGATTATTCGTCAGATTAACACTTGCTTGTTTGAAAGGTAAGTCCAGACAATAGTGTCTGTCAATCTTTACTGAGTAGTTCATAATATCCATGAACTTCAACTCTTCATTCGATATCTCTTCAGATTCCTTGCTGATACTTTCATTGAAGTCATGATTGTATGGCTTCATCATCGGCTTTTCTAATTTAACAGTAGATATTTGATTAACAGCAATGGTAGGATAGTTCTTCTGATTCCCATTTTCATTGTTCCTTTTCAAAGAGCCGTAGATAACCCATCCAAGTCGGGTTTTGTAGCATACGGTCTATCACCTTGGCTCCTCACAATCTGTATAGGTTCCAATGCCTTCAAAACATTTGTTCCGATAAGTAGATCAACACTAGACTTTATTTCAGATATCTTGACATCCTTCAGGTAAGGCCATTGTTTCAAGTCTTGGTATATTTTGACGACCAACAGGCATGGTTCCATGTGGAAACACTTCAGATATTGGTATAAAATTATCTTCATCCAGACTGGATATCTCCATTCTCGTAATGTAATGACTCATGCTCTCTTTATCTTTAGTCATGGTACATAATCGAATCCGAGTCTCTTCTGTAATGTTCAGTCTTCTCGTCAGGTTTTCTGTGCAGTCGAACTTCCGTGATCCAGAAAAGCATATGTTTGCAACACTGTATTCGTCTTACTATTCCTTACCTGTACTGGTAAGATAGAAAAATTACAAGCTTCAACCCCGGCCCCAATATGAACAGTTACTTGAGGCGAGGTGATAGCATCTCTAGTCTTCTCTGAGTTCTGCTCCAACTTTGTGTAAACATCGAGTGGCTATTTTGAAAACAATTCTCTCAGAACTATAACAAACTGATATTGTTGCCAACATCTCTCAAACATCCATGGGCTTAAAGATGACGATAGTTCGAAAGAAATGCGTGTTATCAAGAGTTCAAAAGGTCGAACTGGCTGGAATCTCCAGACAGTGGAAAAACACTTTCTGGCACTTCTTACAGAAGCCGTTTAAAATTAAAGCTTTGCAGCCTCAAAATTCAAAGAAATAATAGTCGATTTCTACTCACAATTTCTTGATAATATGTTCAGGTCGTCAGATAAGTCTCTTTGCTGTCGATAGACCTTGAGGCCATCCCTGGGCGAGATCTATTGTCTTCAGTTCCTCGGCTGGAATCGGTCTTCTGGCCAAAACCTCCTCTGAGATGTTAGCCAAATCTTCTGTCTCACTCTCTGGGACTGATATTTACCCCCTCCCCCCCCGGTCGGAGGTATCCTTTTACTTAATGTAGCGGCAGATTTTTATATCGTTCAAGAGATTACTCCCTCTAGCCGCTAAATGGACTACATGGTTAAGGGGAATGTCTTTGTACGCATGCAAGCTCTCCGTCGGGGACCTTCAGAGCTTCTTCACAGATAAATCTTCAAAACACAGTCCTTTGATTAATAAATTCTTTATTGTTGATGAAAAACAATAAGGTACACATCCAAACTTCTTGCGACTCGTACACTATAATCTTCATCGAACTCCAGCATATTGCATTAAACGTTAGAAAACTCCTCGTGTCTCTGTTACACTTCGCATGGTCAATGGGTAAACCTTCCCCATGCTGGTCCAAAACTAAACTAAAAACTAAGCTTCTGCGCAAGACACTTAGCTCCAAACGCGCCCAAAAATACGTCATAAATCCAACCCACAATATAAGGGGCAGTCTAAAATTTAAAGACCATATAACCATAACATATAACCATATAACCATAACAGCACGGAAACAGGCCATCTCGGCCCCAAGTTCGTGCCGAACATTTAAAAAAAAAATTTTTTCATTAAAAATAAATACTTCCCCCTAGTCCCATCTACCTGCACTCAGACCATAACCCTCCATTCCTTTCCTGTCCATATACCCATCCAATCTATTTTTAAAGGATAACATCGAACCTCCCTCCACCACTTCCACTGGAAGCTCATTCCACACAGCTACCACTCTCTGAGTAAAGAAGTTCCCCCTAATGTTCCCCCTAAACTACTGTCCCTTAATTCTCAAGTCATGTCCCCTTGTTTGAATCTTCCCTACTCTCAATGGGAAAAGCTTATCCACGTCCACTCTGTCTAACCCGCTCATAATTTTAAAGACCTCTATCAAGTCCTCTCTTAACCTTCTGCGCTCCAAAGAATAAAGACCTAACTTATTCAACCTTTCTCTGTAACTTAGTTGCTGAAACCCAGGCAACATTCTAGTAAATCTCCTCTGTACTCTCTCTATTTTGTTGACATCCTTCCTATAATTAGGCGACCAAAATTGTACTCCATACTCCAGAATTGGCCTCACCAATGCCTTGTACAATTTTAACAATACATCCCAACTTCTATATTCAATGCTCTGATTTATAAAGGCCAGCACACCAAAAGCTTTCTTTACCACCCTATCTACATGAGATTCCACTTTCAGGGAACTATGCACAGTTATTCCTAGATCCCTCTGTTCAACTGCATTCCTCAATTCGCCACCATTTACCGAGTACGTCCTATTTTGATTTGTCCTGCCGAGATGTAGCACCTCACATTTGTCAGCATTAAACTCCATCTGCCATCTTTCAGCCCACTCTTCCAAATGGCCTAAATCTTTCTGTAGACTTTGAAAATCTACTTCATTATCCACAACACCACCTATCAGTATCATCTGCATACTTACTAATCCAATTTTCCACACCATCATCCAGATCATTGATGTACATGACAAACAACAGTGGACCCAACACAGACCCCTGAGGCACCCCACTAGTCACCGGCCTCCAACCTGACAAACAGCCATCCACCATTACTCTCTGGCATCTCCCATTCAGCCACTGTTGAATCCATCTTGCTACTCCACCATTAATACCCAACAATTGAATCTTCTTAACCAACCTTCCATGAGGAACCTTGTCAAAGGCCTTACTGAAGTCCATATAGACAACATCCACAGCTTTACCCTCATCAATTTCCCTAGTAACCTCTTCGAAAAATTCAAGAAGATTAGTCAAACATGACCTTCCAGGCACAAATCCATGTTGACTGTTCCTAATCAGACCCTGCTTATCCAGATGCTTATATATATTATCTTTAAGTATCCTTTCCATTAATTTGCCCACCACTGACGTCAAACTAACAGGTCTATAATTGCTAGGTTTACTCTTCGAACCCTTTTTAAACAACGGAACAACATGCGCAGTACGCCAATCCTCCGGCACTATTCCCGTTTCTAATGACATTTGAAATATTTCTGTCATAGCCCCTGCTATTTCTACACTAACTTCCCTCAATGTCCTAGGGAATATCCTGTCAGGACCTGGAGACTTATCCGTTTTCATATTTTTCAAAAGTGTCCGCACCTCCTCTTCTTTGAATCTCACAGTTTCCATTGCTACTCTGCTCGTTTCCCTTACCTCACATCCTTCTCCTTCATGAATACCGAAGAAAAGAAATTGTTCAATATCTCCCCCATCTCTTTTGGCTCTGCAGATAGCTGTCCACTCTGACTCTCTAATGGACCGATTTTATTCCTTGTTATCCTTTTGCTATTAATATAGCTGTAGAAACCCTTTGGATTTACTTTCACCTTACTTGCCAAAGCAACCTCATATCTTCTTTTAGCTTTTCTAATTTCTTTCTTAATATTCTTTTTACATTCTTTATACTCCTCAAGCACCTCATTTACTCCATGCTGCCTATAATTATTGTAGATCTCTCTCTTTTTCCGAACCAAGTGTCCAATTTCCCTTGAAAACCATGGCTCTTTCCATTTTTTACTATTTCCTTTCAACCGAACAGGGACATAAAGATTCTGTACTCTTAAAATTTCACCCTTAAATGTCCTCCATTTTTCTTCTACATCCTTCCCATAAAACAACATGTCCCAATTCACTCCTTTTAAATCCTTTCGCATCTCCTCAAAGTTAGCCTTTCTCCAAACAAAAATCTCAACCCTAGGTCCAGTTCTGACCCTCTCCATAATTATATTGAAACTAATGGTATTGTGATCACTGGACCCGAAGTGCTCCCCGACGCATACCTCCGCCACCTGCCCTGTCTCATTTCCTAACAGAAGGTCCAGCACTGCCCCTTCTCTAGTAGGTACCTCTATGTATTGCTGCAAAAAACTATCTTGCGCACATTTTACAAACTCCAAACCATGTGTTTCCCAGTCTATGTGTGGAAAATTGAAATCTCCCACAATCACTACCTTGTGCTTACTACTAATATCTGCTATCTCCTTACATATTTGCTCTTCCAATTCTCGCTCCCCATTTGGCGGTCTATAATACACCCCTATAAGTGTTGCTACACCTTTCCCATTTCTCAGTTCCACCCAAATAGCCTCCCTAGACGAGCCCTCTAATCTATCCTGCCAAAGCACTGCTGTAATATCTTCCTTGACAAGCAATGCAACACCCCCACCTCTTGCCCCTCCAATTCTATCACCCCTGAAGCAACGAAATCCTGGAATATTTATTTGCCAATCACAGCCCTCCTGCAACCATGTTTCACTGATCGCCACAACATCATACTTCCAGGTGTCAATCCAGGCTCTAAGCTCATCCACCTTTCTTACAATGCCAAGACATGCCATCATTAATGACACACAAAACAAGCCAAATGGCCACTACCCCCCCCCCCCCCCCACAACAGCGACATGAAGGTTTCCAATAAGTTAAGATGAAACACAGAAAATGGGAGGGTGTAATCAGTGTGTTCTGTGTATACATGAGTAACCCCAACTGCTTGTTTGCCATGATTGAGTTCTGTGGCGGATGTGAGCTGTTCTCTATTGCAGAAATCAAAGCATTTGGCTTTGATGTGCAAAATATGAAGAAGTTGCAATGTGATAGAGTAATTGCTGTCACAGCTCTAGCAGCACAGATTCAACCCTGATCTCCTGAGTTTGCATGGGTTTCCTCCCACATCCCAACATTTGCTGACTAGCAAGTTAATTGTCCACTGAGTGTTGGTGGTGTGGAATGAAATGGGACGAGTACACGATTTAGTACAGCTGCTTGATTGATCGATGTGGTGTTGCTGAGCTGACAATGATCATCATTGATGAGGTTTCAAATTTCTTTGCTTTGAAAATCATCGCTTGTCTATTGAAGACCAATGTTTTCCTTTTTGCAGAGAAGTCTAATAAATTTGTTAAATTCAAAGAGTGAGATTGTTCGACAGTATGCAGCACGACTGATCAATGGTTTTGCGTCGTTGTCGCATGGTACGTTCCAATTTTTTGCTTGTACAAAGTTTTACTTAGAAGTTGAAATTTATTTTGTTCACTTTTTTTTCGCATGTACAATAAAATAATTAATCTTCAGTGTCTTTATTGACTAATTCTTTTTAAATTTCATCTTGTGTCCATCAGGCCGAACATACTTGGCTCAGAACATGGTATTATTGAAGATACTTGAAGAGACACTGGAGACTGAGGAGGAGGATTCCATAACTAGAGAAAATGTGTTAGGGGCTCTACAGAAACTTAGCCTCAGGTAATGACAGGATGCACGAACATAATGCAACGCAACAGATTAAAAATCCAAAGGAATCAGAGCCAAAAATAATAAGAAAGGAAAAACTTGGTACAAGGGGGAACCACCTTTTTAGCCTGAAAACAGAAAGTTGAGGAGAACGATTGGTCTTAGTTATATCCATTGTGATCTTTTTTGACATAAACTATTAATTTTAAAAGTGTGGCAGCGGTACAATGCTTTTTCTTGTTATCACAGCGCTTTTCCCATCAAGCTGGATACAAACATGCAACAAGTTTTTTCTGTCATAACTTCAAGGCAGAAAAAAGTCCCTAACTACTTCAGAATAAAATATAATCTGACCCCAAAATAACGAGGAGATACAGGCAACTCTGTGTTCCAGCCATTCGGGTAACAGAAATTCACCCTCACAGAATTTATGTGGGGGGGGGGGGAGGAGTAAAGAAATAAAAGCAATTTTTCTTGCAACTTACTTTTTTGAAACATGCGCGCATATTCTCGTTACAGATGATTATGTTACAGACCGTATTCTTGGAATCCATCACCCCCAAACCCCAGCAAGGCACAGTCACCTATCATGAGGGATGAGCAAAATCGTGCTCAAAGATAGATTTTAAGTGACATTTTATTGGAGGAAAGAGGATGGTCGACAGGTTTAGTGAGGACGTTCTAGAGTTTAGAACTAACAATGCAGATGATCAAGAAGGCAGAATTCCAATTTCCTTCACATTTCACAAGATATTAAGTGCTGCCAGATTATTTTAAACCAGGAAAATTAATTGGGTGCAAACAAAATAAAGCTGTGATAGTGTTTTCAGATCTGTTTGGTTATCATCCGGGATTGCTGTTAAAAACAAATTTTGCAATCGAGATGTTCCTGTAAATTGTTGCAATATTGCTAGATATTTGTTTTTGTCCTCTTAAGACGGAAACTACAATCAGCTATGATTAAAGATGACATTATTTTCGGGCTGATAAGAGTTCTGGAGGACTCTGATTCTTTATCGGATTACACTTTGGAATATTCTGTTGCACTGTTGATGAACCTCTGCCTAAGGACCCAAGGTATGGTGTAACAGCTATAATATGGCAATAAGCTTTCCTACCTGCACCTATCTTGCAATTAGAAAAATGCATTTGATGGGATTGTTATTGTATACTGATAAAAGATATATAGTTTCCCTTGAAGCTTAACAACATTGCCCATGAGAAGAGGCACGGAAGGTGGGAAAGGGTCCGAAAGGAATATTTTTCATCTGCATTTACTGTGAAGATATCTGGCATGGATATCAGCTTGGCTGGGTGGCAGAAGGCAAAGAGTGGCAATAAACATAAAAACTAGGTGCAGGAGGAGGCCATTCGGCCCTTTGAGCAGCACCGCCATTCATTGTGATCATGGCTGATCGTCCCCTATCAATAACCCGTGCCTGCCTTCTCCCCATATCCTTGACTCCACTAGCCCCTATAGCTCTATCTAACTCTCTCTTAAATCCATCCAGTGACTTGGCCTCCACTGCCCTCTGTGGCAGGGAATTCCACAAATTCACAACTCACTGGGTGAAAAAGTTTTTTCTCACCTCAGTCTTAAATGACCTCCCCTTTATTCTAAGACTGTGGCCCCTGGTTCCCGACTCGCCCAACATTGGGAACATTTTTCCTGCATCTAGCTTGTCCAGTCCTTTTATAATTTTATATGTTTCTATAAGATTCCCCCTCATCCTTCTAAACTCTAGTGAAAACAACCCTAGTCTTTTCAATCTTTCCTCATATGACAGTCCCGCCATCCAGGGATCAATCTCGTGAACCTACGCTGCACTGCCTCAATCACAAGGATGTCCTTCCTCAAATTAGGAGACCAAAACTGTACACAATACTCCAGATGTGGTCTCACCAGAGCCCTATACAACTGCAGAAGAACC